>JAZDUA010000476.1:870000-1199279 GCA_038098605.1 Gryllus longicercus | reverse complement strand
TGAAATTTCTCATCTTAAGTCTTTGTTTTAATGTTGAATCATTGAAAATATGAGAACAGTGTGTCATTCCATTTTATTTATTTAATTGATCATGGATAACACTATATACTTTATTAAAATAAAACAATGTATATCCTTAATTTTCTATGAGGTATTGTACATATGCACGATTAATGATTAAAATACTTATAATGGACTCGCTATGGGCCTATTAGGGATATGGTTGCTTACTGTTAATGACACTCTTGAACACACTTGATTAACTCCTGCGTACCGTCCCACGAAAACTCATTTTTATTTCGAAATTCAGCCGAATATCCTTCAAAAAGATTCACACGTGTCCGGTTACTTTTTTCCTCGGCTGTCTGTACATTTCATCAATGTTGTTAAACTTCTATTTCAAATAAGAAACGACAACAAAATCACTTCGAAGTTTCCAATGCCAAAAGTCCAAGGAAATACGAACAAATGAATGATTCACGAAATAAACTAGGTTGCCAAATATTCCAGAAAACACAAGAAAAGAAATTAGAGACGAATTGAAAATTAGAAATACAATGAAACGAAACGCACAAACACTTCGTGCTTATTCGCATCTTCGTATTTCTAGGTTATTTCCAGGTTATTACACACTTAAACTACGTGTCTCCTGTGTTTAGCGGTTGCCATGGAAAATATACCTCTCTTATTCCGTGCTCGAGTTAGTCCATGTTTATTGGTAGGAGTTTTTGCTATTCTCCTGCTATTCTGGGCTTAAGCACAGAATAAATGTTACACCACGTATTGGTAGAGCTGTTAAAGTTTTTTTAGAGAGTCAGTGAAAATGATGGTGTTCTGGAGTGCGTGTTTGTAACGTGTGTTTGTGTTTAAAAGTTGAAGTTAGATTAGGTTAAGAAACTAATTTAATTATATTATACTAACATGCCGAATTGTGCAATGTCGGTTTGTGAAAAATACAATCAAAAATCTCCAGGAAGTGATGCTGTTTATCATCCGTTTCTCGAAGATCCCATTCTGAGTAGAAAATGGATTCATTTTAGAGATCAATTTAATGTAAAATATTTCACTATACACAATCTCTATTTTAGGAAAGGCGATTACTTGCGAGATTTGCAATCTGTACTGTTCGGAAAATTGACATCTGCTCATTTCAATGTGTTTCGGAAGGGACCGTCAAAAAGTTCATCTCGATTGTCAACTGTCTTATAATGTTACTCGCGTAATATCTTACATCGTGGCATGTTTGACGTAATGGATTCATCGGCTCGTTTGACGCAAAGAACGAAATTGCTTTTGCAAATGCAAGCTCAAGAACAAATATGGAAAACATTTTGTGCATTTTGTGAGACTGCGGTTTTGTAAAAGAAACACCTTACTTTCATTCCAAAAAGGATACATAATATCAATTCATTATCTGATATCTTGTCGTAAAGAACTTGAAAACAATTAGAAGATCAAATACATTCATACATCTCGATTGAATCATGATTGCCTGGAATATTTGTTTTCTTCGATAAGAGCTACATGACAAAAACACGATCACCAACTCCCTGTTGAGTACAAAAGTCACTTACGTCTTGTTATAATGAACAGAAACGTTCAAATATAATATTAAATATTTCTTGTCCTGAGGTTGTTGAACAATATGTTTGTGTATATCTCACATCTTATCTCGTTCAATGTCCATCGGATTCCATTTCGGAATGTTCAGCTGAAGGTCTACGCTATATAGTTGGGAAGAAAAAATGTGGCGGGGTGGTTTCATTGTCCCAACAAATAAGTGGTTAAATACAATAAAAGAGATTGAACCTATATTTTCTCGATCCAGAGGACAGCACAGTGTATGCAAACACCGTAATGTGGTACGGATACTGCAAAATTTTGTCACAGAAAGTTTCATCTTTGAATTCTCAAGTGGTAAAGTTATACTCTAGGATAAGGATACTTATTAGGATACGACATTTAAATATTGAAGCCAAAAAAAGAAGAGCTGCTGAACATCTCAACCGAAAGGCAAAAAAGTAGCAGGCTTCATTATCTTCTCTTTCAAAACAAACTTAAAGTACTAAAATACTTATGTTAATTATTTTTTCTCGTGATTTTCGTATATTGTATTTTTTTCGAAATAACTAGGAGGTGACTGAATTCTATAAAATGTAATGTGGTATAGTACTTTCCAAGTAACGGGTTAAGACAAAGTTAAATCATACGAGTCGATTGCAACTCAAGTTTAGTTTAAAATGCCCTGCAGGAATCTATTAGAAATGTGTATGATTGGATTATTACTCGCTTTAAAAAACTCCTTTCAGAAAACTTAACTACATAATTGATTTCAGACATTGTCGTGCTTAATTCTGAGTAAATCTTAAGAAATATTCTTCTGTATATTAGAACGATTTGACGTTGTCTTCAGGCAGCTGCATGGGCGCGACGGCGAGTTGTTCTCGATAGTGGCGTCATGCGCAGAAGTCATTGAACTATGCCAATGAAGCAGAAGCTATGACTATGAATTTCTCGGTCTGCTTGATTATTCACTGCTGCTCTGCAGCACAGGTACGGGTATCCCCACGCCGTGCGAAAGATGTTGATGTCGTGTGTTTATGTTAATCCGGTATATCTAACGTGTCAGACATAGTTAAATATTGCATTTTGAACTTGTTTAGCATAAATTACTGACAATTAAGTTACCATATATGTTCCGTACGCATTTAGTAAACAATTGAATATAATTAACAAACGATTAGTCGTATTCCAGAAAGGTTGGTTAGGTTAACATTTTCGCGGGCGGACAGCCAAGGTATACTATGTGATCAAAAGTATCCCGACTCGTAGCTGAAAATGACTTACCAGTTCGTGGCGTATCTATGTATGTCGATGAGGCCTGGCATGAAGTCTGCGTTCCAAAACATCCCAAAGGTGGTCGATAGGATTCAAGTCAGCACTCTGTGCAGGCCAGTTCATTACAGGGATGTTATTGTCGTGTAACCACTCTTTTACAGGTCGTGAAGTATGAACAGGTGCTCGATCGTGTTGAAAGATGTAATAGCCATCCCCGAATTGCTCTTCAACAGTGGGAAGCATGAAGGTCTTTAAAACATCAACGTAGGTCTGTGCCGTGATAGTGCCGCCCAAAACAACAAGGGGTGCATGCCCACTCCATGAAAAACACGAGCACACCCTAACACGATTTTGAACGTGTCCGTGTACTTTTCATCACATGATGTGTTTCTTCGTTTATCAGAATTTCATTGTAGATTTCTGCGATTGTGTTGTCAATTACTGGGTGACCGTATTTCAAAAGTTCGTTAGTAATGCGTCTCCATGTGTTCTGCCTGTTTTTAGGCACGCAATTGCTTATTTCACTTCGCTAATTAATATGTCAGGTATTGCTTCGTCTGATTGATATACAGGTTGAGTCATGTAACTTTAGCAGCTCCTATAACTTTTTGAACTCTTAACGTTTTTGCAATGCATATTTCACGTAAGTGAAA
This sequence comes from Gryllus longicercus, assembly GCA_038098605.1. NCBI lineage: Eukaryota > Metazoa > Arthropoda > Insecta > Orthoptera > Gryllidae > Gryllus > Gryllus longicercus. Next base: position 1,195,788 of record JAZDUA010000476.1, on the reverse strand, counting down.
ACACATAGTGTTAGTATCGCTCCAGTGTTGTAAATACAAGTACGTACGACGTACAAGTGAACTTCATGTGATACCTGAAAGTGAAGGCATGAAGAGAATTAATTATTTCGATAAATGTTTTCGAAGGTTTTATTTGTAACGTATCAAGTTCTACGGCTTTGATAAACTGAAAGAAAGAAATTTTCAAATTAAAAATATCACAGGAAAAGAAAATATAATTGAAAAAAGCCGTCACAAATATGACCTGCGTATCACTACTAATAATAAAAAATGCTCTAGACCTTATAATATTTTTTTTATGAATATACATCGTGATCATGTGAATGTCAAGCTTTCAATAAGCTATTTTTGGTCTTGTTTTTTGTTCTCCAAAGAAAAGTCGGTGTGAAATTTCAGTGGTTACGAAAATTTGAATAATACTTATGACGCCATTGAGGAAACATATTTATTAAGAAAAAAGAAATACAATTAATATAAAAAAATACATAATTAGAAAAATCCGTCCCAACCATAAAGTGAGTATCACTACTAATATTAAGAAATGCTTTTGACCTTTTAATAAAAAAAATTTATGAATATGTATCATGATAATATGAATGTCAAACTTTCACTACGTTTTTTGGTAGTCTTGTCTTTTGTTCTCAAACGAAAATTCTGTGTGCAATTTCGGTGGTTACGAAGATTTGTATAATATTTATTAGGCCGTTGAGGAAATATTACTCTTGTAATTACATAGCTTGCATGAAACTTTTTAAAAAGTTTGGGAAAAATCAAAGAATTGAACCATCATTAAATAGCCAATATATACTTTCTATTGATCAACATAATAATAAGGTTATAAAGAGCAATATTGGCACATTTCGTGAGAACTGTATGTTTTCTGGGAAGACAAGGACTTGCATTTCAGAGCCATTGCGATCTAATGAGGGCTCATTATACAAGATAAATTTTATTGGATATATTAATGAAGTAATGAGATACGATTTAACTCTCAAAGAACGTATGGAAATTCAACAATATTTCGTGCAACATTGCCAGAAATTCAGTATAATTAATTTCATGCGTGATTTCAGTAATATCAGTTTAGTATAACAGTTGCGAAGCTGTAATGGGAGGAGAATTCATCAGTTTTACAGCTCGCACGATACTAGCGCTCCTGGTGGCCAGCAAGAAGAGTATTTTGAGGCTACAAGGGATAACAGGCTTTCTAATACACAATTTGTAATTCAAAATTTTAGAACAGCACGTATGTGTGTGCATAACATCTATAAATTAGTGGTATACATAATAAGGTTTGTTAATTCCGAGTTTAGTGAAGGCAATAAAATATACATTTACACTGCAAAAGCAAAACAAGGGACCATCTCAGCATTTGCTCTATGGGTAAATGCACGAAAAACAACATTAAAATGGGTTCCATACATCCAGACACTACAACGACACTTCAAAAATAATTACAATTTAATATAACAATAGATTAAAAATAATAAAATATAAAAAAATTAGCATAAATCAAGATTTACATTGTATTTGTTAGACGAAAAAGAATTTTTTACATCCAAAATGATTCAATTTTAATATTTTAGATATTCTATCATTTGTTTGCAATTTCTCATTCTTATATGTCATTGTGTAATCCAATCTTACTTATACAAATATTTTTAAATTTAACCTCTAAGAATGCAATTTTGCCCCTTCAAAACATTGAATGGAAAATTATCTTGTTTTCATCGATTTGTCTGCAATTTATCAATTCTCCACATTTTATTCTATGAATGAAGTCTTGGAAATCTGTTTCAAGTTCTTTTTCGCATTTTTTCGAAAATATATTTCTCTATTTTCCTTGGCTGAATCAAATCTCCTGAAGTTGGTATAAATCTTAGCATAAGGGTCGGAAGAGTCAAGATCTATTGGAGAACTCTCACTACCTGTTAGGTATGATTTACACATTGTAAAATAATGCACCCAAACCACAAAAGTATTCATGAGTCCATACGGGAAGTAAACATGAAAACATGAAAGTTATTAGACTCAGCTTATAGCAAATCCGCCTTGAAATAACATTCACGAAGAACTTTTTTAACGCTTACCTTCCCAGATCTTTAGCAAACTTAAAAAAGGATAAATTTGGCGAATTATTTTGATTGTTGCTACAATTTATAGCACTACAGGCACTTTCGTATGTTGTTGGTATTTTTAATCGTGCATCAATGTATAAGGAACACAAATGTCAACACAATTCGACAAAGGCCAGGGAGCTAAGAGTGAATAATAAATAATATGCAAACGATTTAACTCACTGCATTAAAATTATATCACGCTATCACATACCATCAAACAAAGCACATGTAAATAGCTTGCAAATATGTCGCACGTCAAAGAACTGAAGTTGCCTCTTGTTCGCCACAGGGAGCGCTCGAGAAGCACCGGATTATAAACCTCCGAGGAAGCTTCGCAACTGTTTTACTAAACTGTGGTAAACTCGTATTACGCGCAATTCAGAAGGAAATTAACATAGCCCCTTTTGTTTCACTGATTTAAGACGAAATCCCTTATGTAAGCAGTAAAGGGCAACTTCTTACTGTCCTCCATTATGTATCCACATATGGGAATAATGCGGAGCGATTTATTTCGTTTACTGATTTGAGTTCCGACAGAATAGTTAATTCTCTTTCAAAAATTCTTTAGATATGATAAACTATTTGTATTGTTCTGAAAAGCTCGTTGCCCAAACATGTGATGGAAATAAGAAGGAACTTCGTAAGAAAACAATTTATCGAATCGTGTGCTGGATAAAACTGGTTTTTTATTTATATTTTGAGAACATACCGTTACCAGTAGGCTACGCAACTGGGCAGCATCTGACGGGAGGCGCAGAGACACGTTGGTCGTGGCAAGCGCCGGGGACGACTGGGTCGGTTGGGGCGGGCTGCTCGCGACGGCAGTGGCGTTTAAGTAAATATGTCAGTGGTGTGGGCGTTGGGATGTGATAGAACTTTGTTGTCTGTTATGACTGGGAACAGATATTCGTGAAAAATAGCATTCTCGGGAGAATATTATTTTTGCATTTACATCGAGAAAAGTTATAGTGATAAAAGTATTTTTCCTAAGTACGAGCAAATTAGATTTATAAACACATATTTCATTTGTCTCCTTACGACGGAACATTGTAAGAAAAGAAAGTTATGTAATCGTGTGCTTGATCAAACTTTTTTTTAACTTTTTGAAAACTTATCGTCACCAATACATAGGCTACGCAACTGAGCAGTGGCTGGGGTGAGGCGCTGCGAGATATTCGCCGTGGGAAGGGCCGGGGACGACTGGAACGGTTGGTGGCGGGCTGCTGGCGACTGAGGTTGCATTTTGGTAAACTGGGCGCTGGAGGGGGATAAAACTTTTTTTTATCTTTTATGACTGAGAACAGATCATCGAGAGAAATAACTTCTTCAAGAAACTTTTCTGTTTGCCCTGATTTTTCCATTTTTTAACCCTTCATTTCTGTTCTTCCTCCGATATTCGAATAAATAATATAAAGAAATGATATATTACTGAAAGTATTCATTCAAAGTACAACCCAGTAAGATACCTGAAAACAATTAATTTGTCGCTTTAAGAATGTACTTCGTAAGAAATAAAAGTTTTGTAATCGTGTGCGGGAGTAAACAGAATCTTTTATTTTTTTAGAACATACCGTCACCAGTAGATCAGCTACGTCACTAAGCAACTCCTGGTGGGGGAGGGCGCTGCCAGATATTCGTCGTGGAAACGGCAGGCTGGGTCGGTGGAGTCGGCTGCTGGTGACGGCGGTGACGTTTAGATAAATTTTCCGGTGGTGGCGGCAATGGAGGGGATAAAACAACATCCATATCTCTTATGAATGGGAACAGAGCTTTGGGAAAAATAAATTATTTCTCCAAACAATTTCCCTTTTGCCATTGTTTCTCCAGTTTTGTTTTCTCTTTTTCTGCTCTATTCTACTATATATCTTTTTTATAAAGAAAAGTTATACTATTAAAAGAATTTTTTCCTAGTACGATCCAGTAACATTTATAAACATGTACATAATTTCTAGCCTTACGATGGAACTTCCGAAGACAAGAAAGTTAGGTTATCGTGGGCAGTGCCGAAAACGATTCGGGTGATGGGGGCTGGATGCTCGCAACGGACGTGGCGTTTAAGGTGGTTAGAGCGAGATAAGTGTTATGTTTAACATGCCTTTTTTATTGTATTAATCGAAAGATGAGAGGTTCTTCTATGTTCTGGTAGAGCATGAATCGATTTCACTCTCCCGGTTTTGAGTAACGAGACCGTAAAGTTTGCTGTTTTAACATGGGCTCTTTTGGTGACCTGAGAGATCTGACCTGAAATTTTAAAATTGTGAGAAAATTAACAGTTCAACATGCTTTTAAAAACTATTCTTTTGGTAGCTAGCATCTCGAAGAATCGCCATGCGCAATTTGAAGTAAATCTACCGTTTCAAATGGGAGAATTTTGCAAAATTATAAGCCTAAATCAGTCCAAAGGGAGACGTTCGCGCGCTTCCTAGAGGGTCGGGACAGTGACGCGCATCTCGGCAACACCGCGCGCTCAACGCGCTTCATTCAAATCGAGTGACAAGACCTGCAAGAGTTCGTACATTCCTCTGGATCGTCTGGGAGCAATTAAAATACCATCACTCTGAGAGAACATTGCATTTGATAGAATTCAGAAAACGAATTTTATGTTTATAATGATTCGTGCGACCTGAATGAAAACTTAATTCAATTAATATTCCCAATGACTCACTTTGATACTACTCCCTGAGAAAATGGGTCATCTTGAGAGTTTATAGTATTTTTTAAACATTCAGTGTAATATTATTATTTTGTATTGCGCCGTACCTCGGCTTCTTGCTCCTGAACAATGATTATTTATTCAATTATTCGAAAATTATTCATATTTTCTTTTTTCATTATAGAGATACACAGTGGATTATCATTGTCTTTTGCACCACAGATGCTTACTCAGAACTCAAAGCAACAATCTTTAGCATAGATCAGCAACTCAATCGGTATTGCTACTGAAAGGGCATTCATTTCAGAGGGAAATAGACTTTGTAGTGGCTTCAAATGTGTTGCAATGATACAATACTGTTTTGCTGGTGTTAATAAAATGCTGGGGTTTAATAAAAACATTTTATGAGTGTTATGGTAACCATTAAATATATAGGTGAATGCAGAGCCGGATTTCCTCCTAGCAAAATTAAGCTTGTGACTCCCATCCTCGTGCTCGGTTTATTAAAATAAATATTAAAAACTTCATAAAATGTTTTTATTTGAATAAGCATTAATCAAATAGTTTAATGAACAACAAATGTTTGATTTTAAAAATAAATTGAATGGAATAATAAGAAACCAAATAGGTATTTGTAAAGGATAAATTTAAAAAGCAATTTCTACTTTGCAATCAATTTGTTAAGTTACATCTGTATTGGAACAATGATTTATTCTATCATAATTAGTGTTTTTTAGATTTATTCATAATTAGTTTTAAAGATTTTTTGAAGGAGTGCCCAGTATAGTGTTTTGCTTAAAGGCCTATAGTATTTAAATCCGCTTGGGCAAATTTAATAATTACTTTAGTAATTAATAATTACATTTTATTGAAATTGTAAGATAAATGATATATTCAACCTTTGATAGTATTAGTATTTTAATAGAAACTCTTTTATTCAGCATTATATTTTCTCTAATTGTTTGCATTTCCTGAGCGATAATAATGCATTTTGAATGGTTCTGATAACTTATTTTCGAAACATTTAAATCTTGTTTTTTTTTCATTTTGAGTGCAACATCAAGACAAACGATTACAAAAGACTATGCCACTTAAAATCTCTTTTTAAGATTTTATCTCCAACAATTGTATAATTTATTATTGAAGGTCTCAATAATACAGCTCTCAGAATTATCTGATGCAGTATTTTCAATTTTTCAGACTTAACTTGAATGCTTTTTACACAATAATTTGCATCTAAATCAATATCATAACATGATATAATATTATACTGAAAACAAGCAAAAAGTTTCTATGAATTAAATAAATTGACAATGAAGTTTATTTGACTAAGCAAAAATAAAGTAGGGTAAAAACAGAAAAAAAAATATAGTGATAAGAAGGGTAATAAAGAACAGTAGGAGTCAATGATACGATTTCTGTCAAGTTAAATATAAAGCTTTATACAATGTTGGAAAGAACCAAACTTTTGATCTTGTTGTTAAGCGAACGAATAGTCTAAGGTTTGCACTACCATTGGTTCAGGTAATTCAAGAAATAAAAATTTGAGATAAACATATATGAAAAAATTTTATTACCTCGCTGTTCTCGTGATATTGGGGGAATTATTTCGTTGTCTTGCAAATTCCGCTTTGGAAATAAACCTTCCGCCAACTCGCTCAGATTCTGATATTTACCGCATGTCGACCATAGAGGAGAGATACAACTATATACAGGAGATATATCTGCTCTATGGTGTCGACCAGGCAACGAACAGTATTCTAAGTGATTCAAAACAACCAAACTTTAAAGCATGAGCCCTGAGCAGTCATGCCAATCTCAAGGACATTACGGCGTTGCCCAATTTATTAAAGAATTTTCATCTCACTCAAACATTGAAATTTTTGCCATTATTAGCAATTACTGCACTAACATTTATAGTTATGTGTCTCTAATGTTACTTTTTATGATTTTGCTCTAACTTGTGTAATAGTGCTTTTTTTATGTTCAATCTTATGCTTCATTTTTCATTCCGTGGCCACGCGATCTGTTGGTACTACTTAAGAAACTAGTCAACGGTAGCTATTTATGTGGTATTAAAATATTTTTATTTTACATCTATTAAACGAAATTAATTCGAATAATTAAATAAAACTCAGCATAAAATTCCCTATTGGGTTTATGTAGGCCCCACAATACCCACTTATCTCGCAAATAATTATTTTTGAACGTAATATGGACTCCCTATCTACTAGGGAATATCTCGCTCTAACCACCGCTCTAAATATGATGGGAGGGAACCGGTATAGCGGATAATACTCTTCGTGATCTCTGATGACTGGGTATAGATCTCCGTGAAAAATGTTTCTTCACAAAAGTAGTTTTTTTAACAATATTTTTCAATTCTTTCGTGTGTATTTTTCTGTTCCTCCTCTATTGTATTTAAATAACGACAATTTAATCGAAGTATTGGTCCCGAGTACGATCCAAAATGTTATATAAACAAATATATAATATCACGCCTTATTATCTTCGCAAGAAAAGAGCGTTATGTAATCGTGCTTCGAAAGAAAAACCAATTTTGTTTACTTTTTTAACCATATCATTACGAATAAAATAGCAACGCCGCTCATCTGCTTCTGGGAAGAGGTGCAGGTGGATGATTGTGATAAGAAGTACCGAGTGCGGCTAGTGTTAATCGTGGAGGTTGACAAGCGAGGGCTATGGCGTTTAAGAAAATATTGCAAGGTGGTGGCGGTTTATAGGATAATATTCTTCGAATTGTCTGGTGACTGTGTATAGATGTTCGTTAAAAAATGTTCATCTCAAAAGTAGGTTTTTAATCATATTTTTCAATCCATTCGTGTGTATTTTTCTGTTCTTCTTCGTCTATAGAATTTAAGTAACAACATAATCAAAGTATTGGTCCCGAGTACGAAAAAACGTTAGATAAACACATATATAAAATCCCGTCTTAGATAGTATCTTCGCAACAAAGAGAGTTATGTAACCGTGCTTCGCAAATAAAACAAACATTTCAATTTTTTAAACATATCATTACGATAGATTGGAAACACCCCTAATCTGCTTCTAGATAGACGCGCAGGTAAATGTTTGTCGGTGGCGGTTAAGTAAATATGGAAAGGTGGTGGCAGTATATAGGATAATATTCTTCGTTATCTCTGATGACTCGAAACTCGGGGAGGTCTTCGTGAAAAAATATCTTTATACTCAAGAGGGATTTTTTCATATTATTTTATTTAATTTGTGTCAGTCATGTAAACGTGTGGCAGAAGAAACCTGTTTTGCAAACAAAGGTTTCCTGCGAAAAAAGTTTCAAATTTCACATTTACGCTAGAGCTTAAACGATTTTTTCTCAAATACGGCACCTGATTGTTTAACGAAAATTTCCATATAAGGTGATTCTTTATTCTTCTTTAATATTTTAAAAGTAACATTTCGAATATACCATTAGAAAATCGAAAAATTGAGAAAATTAAAAAAACATATATTTAGGGTGGCTATAGATGGCAGTCGCCCAGAGGATGGGTGCAACACCGTAAAGCTGGCACACACCAAAAAAATTAGAAATTTTTACTACGAAAAAATCTGTGCCTTTCTGTGGCAGCACTAATTCTTTATTGCATTTGTGAGTTCAAGGACTTTAAATAATTTATGTGAAAAGGGTCGGATTTTAATGAAATGTCATTTTCTTTCTTTTCAGTTTAGAACAGAGCCTTTGGGTAGAAATATTATTTTTATGTTTGAACGTAAGGAATTGGCCCATTTTATATGGCTTTTTTTGCATTTTTCGTCGGTTTCGAGGAATAAATCTTTTTTTCCGTCATATTTTGAAGTATTTTTCGCTGATTCCATAGATTTGCATATCATTTTAATGGTACTTGCTTCAAACAATATTTACGAAATGAAACAAATGGTCACTACAGAATTCCCAAGAAGCTTGTTCGATTTCTCCGCTCTTATATTGTAATGTTAGCCGTGGTAAGTACCATGTTACCTCGGGTACTTGTAGCGCATATCGTCCCCATTGTCAGTTCGGCCGACTTCGCGACAAATAAAGGCAGAGATTTCTTTGCAAAGAACATTCCTAACGAAACGTTTCCAGGCTGAATTCTCTTGAACAAAAGAAATGAGTCTCGATTAAATAAGTGATATTTCCAACAGATTAAATTGTTTATCTCCATTGGTCTTGATCAAATTTTTTACGTAAATTTTCTTTGCCATTATTGCATTTTTAAAACATTTTAAGAGCATTTTATTGATCATTATTGGCAATGTTGTAGATCATCAAAATCCGCCCTGTAATTATGAAGTTTCTCGAAATCTCAGAATTTGTATGTGAAAATGGACTCAAAATTTCTCGAACCTTTTTTCTCAATATTTATATGATTTCCAATGTTTCTCGAAAACATGAACGTTTAGGGTCTAATTCTTATTGGGCATTTTCATGTACGCTCAAATGACCTTTTCTTCAAAACATCTCCAAACTCTTCAGCGGCAATGTACATGTAGAAGAAAGGGTAAACAAAGTATTTTTCGCGCCCATAGATGGCAGCTGAGGGTGATCCAAACTAGTACGACATGTGGAATGTTCAAATATGCTAGTCTGTAACATGAAGAACCACTAGTTTAAAAATATTTGTAGTTGAGTAAAACAATAAGAGGAGAAATGTTTTAATGTCGTACATTGACTTTACTACCCTTCGCGAGAAGAGAAAGTGTTATAATCGTGCATTGGCAAACGGTGAAATTTCAACCGAAAAACGTAAAGTCTCAGTCCCTAGTCACGAAAATGTAGATATATCTTGTTTTTATGTAGAGTAAATTACCTCGTCTAAAACATTGTTTGGTCCATGTGTTGTGGGTCCTTGATACCGAATAATCCATTCACGGCGAAACACTAAACAACGCTAGTGCAAAAATCGTACAGCCGATATTCTCCAAAATGGATATTTATCAATCAATTTAAAAGAACTCAAACGCCTCTGTGTTCGAAACGGATATTTAGACTTTTGGCGCTACTTTACATGTAGCCTCAACATTTGTAAAACTTTCTGAAAATAGTCTCCAAGATTTTTTATTAAATTTTGTTCTCGGGTAGCGTAAAGGACGTTAAAGAGAATGTGGCAGGACTCATTTTCTTTTAAAATCACTGATTTTTCGAAAATTGCAAAAGTTCTTTTTTTTGGCGTCTTCATACAACTACAATTGAAGTTAATGTTTTCCTTAATAAAATCAATCCTTTAAAGATAGAACTTGAAATAAAGTGATGCACAACTTTTCGGAAATAGTTTTCGCGAAATTTTTAAAAATTTTTTTTAAAAATTGTTTATTAAAATTTTATCCTTGTATCTATCAAAAGATGGTAAAAATGAAGTTATTCTCATTTCCGCCGAACTCTCTATTTTTGAAAACTGCAAAACATTAACATTACAAACCCACAAAATTGAAGATTGAGCTTTGTCTTAAAACCTGTTCTAAAAAACATCTCTTTAAAATGGTCGTATATATTTTTGAAAAAAAGTGTTTTTTGCATAATTTCTGTTCGAAATTAACGCAATTTATAAAAACAAACTTCCTCAAATGCCGCTTGAAATGTTTCTTTATTTTTTACGTACTTAGATAAAAGAAGTTCTAAAAACGGCGCAGACCTCATTTTCGTAGAAGTCTGAATTTTCTAAAATTGCAAATGTTCGAAATAATCTGAGAAAGTACGCGAGAAAGTTACGTCGTGAACTTGAGTTCGAGTCTCGGCGCGGAAAAAATTATTGTTGAAAACGATTTTGCATTTTCATCAATATAATATTGCACGGCCGTTAAAAACAATGCGAGAAAGTATGTGCTGTTCTATCACCATTAGTAAAGTGGTGTGGATTCCTGTTTCCGATTTTTTCGTCACTGGTGGATGTTTATGAACTCGGTATGTAGTATTATTTTGCTCTGGTTCACGTTCAAATTAGTTCTTTGCTGGATCGTAGCGTCTTGTGCAAGTTGTTTTGGTTGTGCCATTTGCCCTGAAGAAACGTAGTAAACCTGCTACACTGAGTTTTTTCGATTTTGCTAGTTTCCACCAGGTCCCATTTACTGCTGCTCGCAATGATACAAAGCCGTCACATCAACTTTCATAACACGATCGTTTCTCGAAATCAATTGATCATCGAAAACTAATAATTACTAGAAATTATTCGTTCTTATCTGGACGTCGTTCTTATTATTATACGTTCTTGTCTGGACGTCGTTCTTGTCTGGACGTCGTAGCGAGCGGACGTGTCTTGGGGATCGCTCTCTCTTCCAGGTAAAGAGATAATGGGCTGCGACCTGCAGGCGTACCGGGCCCGCATCGGCGGCTGGGCCGCCCGCGTGGCGTGCGTGCTGAGAAGGGGTAGCGTTTCTGCTCCTTCTCTGGACGCCTTTGCGTTGCTTATTATAGCAACATTATTAATTATTGGTGGCGTCGAAATGAATCCTGGCCCGGTGTCCACGCGACGCGGCGCACCAGTAGACGTTTCGTGGAGGTGCGTCGAGTGTTGTAACGGCGTAGGTGGACTGCGCGATGAACTGGCGCGTCTTCGACAGGAGTTCCTGAAGGTAACGGCGAAGCTGGCTGCAACTCAAAAGGAGCTCCAAAATCTGAGGGTAGCCACAAGAGTGCCTGAGGTGGAGAGGGCAGCAGAGTCCGCAACGGTGACAGTGCAGCTGGCCACAGCAGACCGGCCAACGGAGGTGACGGCGCCGGCCCAGGCGGCCGCGCCGGCCCCGACGGTTTCAACGGCGACGACGGCAACAAAATCCTATGCATCGGCTGTGAGGGGCCCAGCGGCAATGAAACTTCGAAAAGGGACGAATCGCAAGAAGTGTGTTGTGTTCGGTGACTCCATAGTGCGACACGTGGGTCACGAAAACCTACAGGTCAAGTGCTTCCCGGGAATCCGCGTGGAGCAACTGAAAGCGCAGATCGAAGCCAGTGAGGTGGAAGCCCCGGAAACTGTTATCATTCACGGAGGCTCCAATAATTTACGGGGATGTCGCTCGTTTGACCACCTCACGGGCGAGATCTACGATCTTGGGGTAGCAGCTAAGAAGCGCTTTCCATCCGCCCGCATAGTGCTTAGTGGTGTAATCCGCCGCCGGGATGTTTGGTCCCGTAAAGTCGCTAGGGTGAATCGCGACATGGACTATGTGGCAAAAGCGCTCGGATTCATCTTTGTGGATCCGAACGGGTGGATCTCGGAGAGCGCCCTAGGCCGGGATGGCGTCCACCTCAACCGGAGGGGCGTCGCGGCGCTCAGTGGCCTCTACACCAGAGTAGCTGAGTTCTGCGCACGCCCTCCTGTCAACCGTTGACGCTGTGAATGCCCGCCGATCTTGCACGCTACGGTTGAATCGCGGGCTGTGGAGATAGGAGCGGAAGCTGAGGGTCTCGCACTGGTGCTGGAAGCTTCAGCGGACAAGTGTGTGATGGCGGAGACGGCGGAGACGGCGGAGACGGCGGAGACGGCGGAGACGGCGGAGACGGCGGAGACGGCGGAGACGGCGGAGACGGCGGAGACGGCGGCGACGGCGGCGACGGCGGCGACGGCGGCGACGGCGGCGACGGCGGCGGCGACGGCGGCGACGGCGGCGACGGCGGCGACGGCGGCGACGGCGGTGACGACGGCGGTGACGACGGCGGCGACGGCGGCGACGGCGGAAACGGCGGCGGCGACGGGATATATTCAGGTGAGGAATGGCTTTCTAAGATTGTTGCAGGTAAACTGTCGAAGTATAGTTAATAAAACCATTGAGTTTTGGAACCTAGTTGATTCGTGCGATGCCGATATAGTGATAGGGACAGAATCGTGGTTATCAGATGACGTAGCTAATTCTGAAATCTTACGCTCCGGCTATAAATTATATCGAAGAGATAGAAAAACAAGAAGCGGTGGAGTTTTTCTCTGCGTTAAGACAGCGTTATATGTTAGAAATAGTTGGTTTAGTAACAACCTGGAAATTTTAGGAATGGAAATTGACGTACTAGGAAATCCCGTGGAAATTATTGCTTGTTACAGGCCGCCAAACGATGGGTATGAAATTTTAGATGAAATCGGTGATAGGCTGGAAAACAGAAACGGTCGGTCTATTCTTCTCGCTGGCGACTTAAACCTTCCCGACGCTAATTGGAAAGGAGAGGTGTGCGACAGGAAACTTCAAACGCGCGTCAATCGTCTGGTATGGGAGCAGGGATTAACGCAGGTAGTCGACAAACCCACGCGGCAAGGAGCAATTTTAGACATTTTCCTTGTTTATCCAGCAGAAATGTTCCTTTCCTGCGACGTCTTTCAGGGAATTAGCGACCACAAAGCAGTTATGGTAGAAGTTCAGGTAAATGTAATTAAGCGACCTAAGGCAAAAGGAACGATAGTCAGGCAATATAGAAAAGCGAACATTGAAGGACTACGTAGTTTCTTAAGAGAAAAATACAATCATTTTCTAAGAACAGAAGGGGGAATAGAGGAGCAATGGGGAGCTTTTAAAACAATCGTTGAAACCGCTTTAGATACGTATGTTCCTTGCAAAATACTGAAAAGTAATTCTGATCCTGAATATTTTAACGGGGCAATACGACGTTTAAAGAGAAAAGTTAGGCTAGCATTTAATAGGAGACATCGTAGCATTGCTGACATGATAACGTTCAAAAAATACTACAAGGAATTAGAAAAAGAAAAGAAAATTGCTCATGAATTATTTTTAAGAAACATGTTGGAGACGGGACGAAATAATTGGTCAAGCTTTTACAAATATGTCCGCAGACGCCGGGGGAATAAGGAAGAAATTCAGGAAATTCGAGTCACAGATAACGAGCTACTGCACGACGACCAGGCAAAAGCAAATGCGTTCAACGCGTATTTCGTATCGGTATTCAAACCAGAACGGGCGCAAGAGCATGTTCATTATTTTCCAGTAGAAAATCAATTTAAACTCCACGCATGGGAACTCCGCAATCGTATAAAATCACTGGAAAACGGTAAATCACGCGGGCCAGACGGTATCTCGACAGATTTTATTAAACTCGGTGGTGAGGCGATATTGCCCTATTTGTTAAGATTATTCAATATTTCCATTAATAATGCAAGTTTACCAGACGATTGGAAGGCAGCTATAGTGGTTCCAATTTTCAAAAATGGCGATAAAACGAAAGTATGTAATTATAGACCTGTATCCCTCACTTCAGTAGTATGCAAAATAATGGAGCATTTAATAGCCGGGTACATTCGTCGCGAATGGGAGAAAGTGAACTGGATTTTCCACGGACAGCATGGGTTTAGAAGTCAACATTCGTGCGAAAGTCAAATTGTTTCTCTTTTTCAAGATTTAGCTGACGTAGTTGACGCGGGTGGGAGGGTGGATGCAGTAGTAATCGACTTCGCGAAAGCATTCGACGTGGTACCGCATAATTTACTTATTAGGAAAGTATTAACCTCAGGAGTTGACGCTAGAGTTGTGAGGTGGATAAGCGAATTTCTAAGGGACAGGAAACAAAAAGTTCGAATTGGCAATCAGTTTTCGACTACGGGAAATGTTACTTCAGGGGTTCCACAGGGAAGTGTGTTAGGGCCATTACTCTTCTTAGCGTACGTGAACGATCTCCATGTGAACATACAATCAAAGGTGCGTTTATTTGCAGACGATTGTGTTATATACCGAAAAATCAAAGATAGCACTGACGAACAAATATTACAGCAGGATTTAGAGCATTTACGTGATTGGGCTGAAAAAAATGACATGGGAATTAATGGATCTAAAAGCAAAACAATAACGTTCGGGCGGGGACGAAATTATGAGGAACCAGACTATCGTTTAGGTGAGGTAATCATCCCAAGAGTCTCATCATGCAAGTATTTAGGCATTCATCTAGATAGTAAATTAGGGTGGGAGGTGCATATAAATCAGACAGTAAGAAAAGCGTGGAAGTCTTTACATTTTGTAATGCGAATACTAAAGAAAAGTTCTGCAAACGCCAAAGAGTTAGCATATCTTACGCTGGTTCGCCCTCTCATGGAATACGGAGTTGCGTGTTGGGATCCATACAGAAAGGCGCACCGGAAAAATCTAGATAGAATACAGAGAAAAGCGAATAAGTTTACCTATAGACGTAACGTAACAAAAAAGTCATGGGAACCTCTAGAAACGAGAAGAACAAAGGCGAGGCTTTGCGCTCTTTATAAATCGTACGTAGGTCAACCAGCTTGGAAGGAAATTCAGATTAGACTAGAAAAACCAAATTATTTCGGCCGAAGCGATCACACCCACAAAATTCGAGCAAGGAAACAAAATTCAGATCTTGGGAAGTTTTCCTTTTGTAATAGAACAATTAGAGATTGGAACAGTTTACCTGCGGCAGTTTTCAAAGCTTTTCCTCTCTGTGTCCGAAGTTTTAGAAATAAGTTAGAACAAGATAACAGTAATTGATATTAAATGAGTAAGTGTTGTGTAGTGCGGTGTAGTGCTGTGAAGTTATGGTCAGTGTAATTCAAAACAAAAAAGTGTAGTGTAGTGAAGTGTAGTGAAGTGAAGTGCGGTGAACGCGATCAATGCTCTTTTCAATGCTGCTTTTCGTCTTGTACTGTATTGTACGGTATTATTATTATTATTATTATTATTATTATTATTATTATTATTATTATTATTATTATTATTATTATTATTATTATTATTATTATTATTATTATTATTATTATTATTATTATTATTATTATTATTATTATTATATTATTATTGTTATTATTTTATTATTAATGTAAGTCTTGTAATTTCTGCAATTATTGTTACTTAACTGCCACCGGGTCATACCCATTTGCAGTTCTAATAAATCTATCTATCTATCTATCTAAATTGTACAGTTTTCTGAACACGCACGAAAACTCACGTATTGCGTAAAGTGTTGGACTATGCTTCCAGACAAATTAACTTTTTTTTTATTTTATTTCTTTTCGTTCGACCTGAAGGTCTTTCGAGGGTTTTCGGTTTTACATACTGACATTTTGGGATTTGGGCATTCCTGACAAATTGAGATTAGATTTCTCTGGCTCGTTTAATTCCTTGTTTGCTTCTAGGAGCTGCTGGGATTTGTTTTTTGAGGGGGGAGGGGGAGGGGGTAAGCTGTTATGGATAGCCCTAGCGGGCAATAGGAAGGGAACGTGCTAGGTTTTATTTAGATACGGGATGATATTATTTGTTTAGGGAGGTTTAAGCATGTCTTTGGGAAATTTGGATTTGATTCGGCTTGGGATGTTTGCTGTTCGACCTAGTTGGAATTTCAGAGTGGCATGAGATGAAGAAAGGGAAGAATAGAAGTTATTTGCTACTTTATTAATGTGTTCGAGCACTGTTTCCATTTGGAGTTCTCTATGAATTTGGTGGTTAGGTATAAACTATGGAGCTTTAATTGACTTTCTGAGGACTTTATTTTGGACAATTTGCATTTTTTGTATGGTGGTGGAAGCAGCGTTTCCCCAAACCGGGCATGCGTAAGTTAGCGTGGGTAGGATAATAGATTTATATAATAGAATCTGGCATTTGGTATTGAGTGTTGAATGTTGATTTATAAGAGAGTATAGTTTTAATATTTTGGCATTGGATTTGTTGATAGCTGCGTGAATATGAGGTTTCCAGGTGAGTTTCTTGTCTAACAATACTCCTAGGTACTTTATTGGTTCGCTTTTCCAAGGTATTTCGTTGTCATCTATTTTCAGATTGGGAGGGATTTGAGGTCTCCTAAGGGTAAATATCTTAGTCTGACATTTTTGAGAATTGATTGCAATTCTCCATTTTTTGTCCATTGTATTAGGATGTTAAGATTATTCTGAACTCTATTAAATGCTAGGTTAATATCTGAGCTTGCTGAAAACAGTGCCGTATCGTCGGCAAAAAGAGCAGTTTCCACGTTGGAATACTTAGGTATGTCACTCATGAAAATATTAAATAAAATAGGTGAGAGAACTGAGCCCTGTGGAACTCCGGCTGTGATATTACGAAGAGTAGAAAAGGAGTGATTAATTTTGACCTTAAATTTTCTATCAGAGATAAAACCTTTAATAATATTCTGTATATACTCAGGAACTCCAAGTTGTCTTATTTTAAATAACAGACCGGTATGCCAGACTCTGTCATACGCTTGTGCTATATCCAAAAATGCAGCCAGAGTATGTTTTTTCTCTTGGAAGCTCTGTGTAATGTATTCAGTAAGCCTTAGCAGCTGGTGAGTGCAGGAGTGGTTTGCTCTGAAACCAAATTGAATATCTGGTATTGCATCCGTGTCTTTCAGGTACTTGTTAAGTCTCTTTAGTAGAAGTCTTTCAAAAATCTTGGAAATTGAGGGAAGGAGGCTTATTGGTCTGTAATGTTCAGGGCGTCGAGGGTCTTTTCCTGGCTTGCGAAAAGGTAGAACAATTGCAGTCTTCCAGGCAGTAGGGAAATAATTAAAGCGTAAGATAGCATTAAATATTGCAGATAGTCCTGCTACAGAGTTTTTATTAAGATTTTTGAGCATCTTATTACTGATTCCATCTATACCGGGTGTTTTTCGTTGTTTTAGATGTTTAATGATGTTAGCTGTTTCAGACGGTGAAATAAACTTTATTTTGGTTTCGGCTGTAATTAGTGGTTGTTTCATAAAATTTTCAATTTCATTGTTGTGTTGTATCATTGTTGGCGGGTGTGGTCTAAATACATTTTGTAAATGATCTGCAATCGCTTTGACCTTCTCGTCATCTGAAAGCAGTAGCTTATTGTTCACTTTTAATTCGGATATTTCGTTTTTATCTCTGGTGATTCTTTTTGTTGTTGTCCAGAGATGAGCTGAATTTGGATCAATCTGGTTTATAAACTGACGGAATGAAGTGTAGCGGTGATTATCTAATCTATTTTTGACTACTCTTGATAGTTTATTTAGTTTTGCTTTAAAATCTGGCCTTCGAGTTATTTGCCAGAGTCTTCTTAAGTTATGTTTCGATTTAATTAAATTAATAATTTTCCATGGAATTTGGGAGGAAAATAGTTTATTTTTTGTATTATACATATGGGGGGATATCTTTGTTGTTATTGAATGATCTAGAGAATTAAAAATAGCTGCATTAAACTTTTCTAGTTCGGAGTCGATATTTGCAATCGACCTAATAGGGAGTGGATATTTATAGTTATTTTTCATTAGGTAGGCGAATTTAGTCCAATTAATATGTTTTCCTAATGGGTTATTTCCTGGTGTAATTTCTTTAAAATTTCCTTTGTATGATATTAGGATCGGATTATGATCTGAATCTAGTTCAGCTACAACTTTTTGAAGCAGAGGGAAGTTAATAGTTTTGGTTATGACTATGTCGAGAATGTCTGGGATTATATTACAATTATAGGGAACGTGTGTAGGTTCAGTTGGGGCATGAATATTAAGGTTATTATTATTTGCAAATTCCAGTAATTTTCTGCCTTGTATAGTTATTGAGTTGCAGCCCCAAGCTCTGTGTTTACTGTTCAAATCTCCTAGGAGAATTATATGATTATATGTGCTAAATATTTTTCTATAAGCCTTTTCAGGGAAGCTTTTATTGGGAGGTTTATAGGCTGCAATAATTATTACTTGTTTGTCATTGTTAGGGTTATTATTAATATTATTACTATTAGTATTACCGTCACTATTTCCACCACTACCAATGTCCGTTCTAGCATTAGCAACAATACCAGCGTTATCATCAGCTGTAGTAGCAATAGCTGCTGCTGAGGTACCAATAGTGTTAGTGATATTATTACTGATAATACTACTCTTCACTGCTATTCCTATTGACTCGAGGTTTGGGGAAAAGGGCGTAGTTACTTGGCTGCACTCGACGTTTTTAGTTACTATTATTGCTACGCCACATGATGCTTTGTTAGCAATTCTGTCCTCTCTGAAAATTTTAAACCCCGGGATGTGGAATTTTTCACCCGGAATTAAATGGGTTTCGGTTACGCAAGCTATTTCAATTTCATTTTTCTTTAGAAAATATCTGAATTCATTTTCTTGGCGTTTTAATCCGTTGGCGTTCCAGTTTTAAAGTATAATATTGGCTATTTTATTTGTCATAATTCAAATTTGTCAGAACAGATTTAACTGTGTTTCAATTATGGGAGTGAGTGCTATCATGACTTGTTGTACGATGTTTAAGATTAAATTTGATTGTTCCTGTTTAAATAATGAAGAATATGACCTCGATTGGTTATTAAGGTATGGATTAGGATGGTGGGTAGGATGTGATGGTGACTGTCTAGTGGCAACAATGTTAGGATGACTAGTGGTTAGATGGGGCATGTTAGAAGGTGGGTGTATGTTTTTCGAGTTTTTCATTGAATCTGCTGCCTTTTTGTATATGCTGCAGCCTTTATAATTAGCTGTGTGATCGTCACCACAGTTAACGCACTTAGGGGGGGTAGATTTAATTTTGATACACTCAGAGTAGTGATGTTGGCCAGTACATTTGACGCAGCGAGGCTGCAGGCCACAATTTGCCTGGGAATGCCCAAATCTCTGACAACGTTTGCATTGAATTACATGAGACTTGATTCTTTTTTGAATTCTAATTACACTGTACAAAAATCGGTTTAGTTTAAATATTTCTTTACTTTGATATGTGTTTTCTAGATCTATTGCACAAACAGGTATAGGGCATTTGTCTTTGTTATATAGTCTTGCTACTTTAATTGCTGGGAATTTTAGTCTTATCAGTTCCTGCAGTATTTCACTTTCCGTGTAGGTAGTAGGGATGTCCTTCATTACTATGGCTAAAGTTTTTACAGTTGGGTCTTTGAAAGAATGGAACTCAATTTTCTCAGATTCACAGAATTTCCTAAAGCTTCTATAATCACTTATTGAAGTGAATGAAATTTTAATTGCGTCTTTTTCTTGTTTAGTTGTGAAGTCGTCCTTAACGTTCTTTTTAATATCTTCTAACAAAAGTTGAAAATTGCTTGCATTATGCACTATGATTGGGGGGATTTTAATAATTGGATCGATTTCGGGTTCTTCATTAGTCTCTAATGTTCCAAGAAGTTTATACCTATTTGAAACAGGAATATTGTACCTGGATATATCCTCTTCTGGCGAGCGTGACCTCTTTCGTTTAAGTTCATTACCATGTTCCTGCGTGCCTTGCAGCTGCGGTTGTTGTGAATGTGATTGCTGTGGCAGCGGCGGTTGTGTCGGCACGTGATAATGATTTTGAAGCTGGGAAAGTTGCAATTCTATCATTTGTTGCTGATGTTGGAGATGTTGCAGTTGTTGCTGAAGAATTTCTTGGTGTTGCAGAATTGTTTGGTCGGGGGTGGGCTGAACAGGTTCACTGATAAGCAGGTTTTCACCATCATTTTCACTGAAGGTAGCGTCCATTGCGCTTCGAACTAGTTGCCCCGTAACGGAGCAACTACTTGTGGCCATTCACTGGTTTTAAAGATTTGTTGGCTTTAACTAAAACTAAAATAACACTTTTCTAAGCGAGGCACTGTTCGCACCGTTCACACGAAAGACACTGGCACTGAGTGTTATCGCACTGATCGCTGCGGTTGACCACTACCAGAGAGCGAAAAGGCAGAGCTACCTCGGGCACAAGCGTTCGCCGCGGCGGCTCGGAACAGACGACAAATTAACTGATGATTTTTATGTCATAACTTGGAATGGCAATTCGCTATTGACTACATTTCCAAGAAAGATTTGCTTTACAGGCACGACGTTACATGTGTTTTGACGTGACTTGGCAAAGACCTCAGTGGGTAGGTGGGTAACATACATTGATGTAGCGTTATTGAAGTCCTCCCGAGCGGCAATTCCCAACGGCCGTAAACAAGCGAGTGGGCGCGCGCTGCCTTCTCCGAGAGGCCGGCCTCTGCCGCAGGTGCGTTTCACTCCGCGCCGCGCCACCACCCCACGTTCCGCCGCGAGTGGCAGCCCTTGCGCATCGCCTACCCACCGGCTTAGACTGGTGGCTAAAGCGCCTCCATTTTGGCAGCAAATTGGAGTCAAAGCAGCGCCCTCAGAAAAACAGAGTTTTCTAGTTTTCCGTTTGGAACTGGCTAAGGATCGCCGGGTGGGCGCTAGTTAAGGTCGGGTGGGCGCGGGCCCGAGCGCCATATAAATACTCTTGCTCTGTGTTCCACGACCACAAACCTATCATTTGGAAACGAAATCGCAATGTGTAAGAAAAAACGAATTCAGAAACATTTAAAAAACTGTGCTTTCTGCATCAGTTATTGTCATAAGAATAGAAGCTTTTGAAATGTTATTGTAGTTAGCATAATGCCTGAAAGTGAAAGTTATTGCAATAAGAAGCAAACAAACACATCACAAATAAGGAGGAAAACTCGAAAAATGATATACTTGTGGTTTGATGACTTCTATTTTCACAGTTATATGCCGAACATACTGAAGTCAATGTGAATATTATTTATTATTCTAAACTATAATATAATTTAAATACAAATATTGAAAAGTCAGTAATACACAAAAAAAGATCTGATACAAACAACACGTCGATTCAGTGCAACAGTTCTACACGTCAATCGATCAAGGACGCACAAAACATGGATTCTGGCTACATCACGAGTTAGAGGCTTTTTTCTATATTTAGCAACTGGATTTATCCACTCTTTCCATACCAGGGTCCGGCAATACCAGTGTTTCTGTCGAAATTACGCCTTATTCCGAGCACGATTACAATACTTCTATCGTTAGTAAGTGCGAGAAAGTAAAAAAAACTGTATCCAACATATTTTTCATTTTCAAGCCGAGTGGCGAGAACTTCCGATTCCAATTCTTCTTCCGTTAGTAAATTAAAGTCATCGTCATTTAATAAATGCAATGAGAAATCATCGTTTGATTCTTTAGAAAAAGTTTGACGGGTTTTTGTCTTTTTCAGTGTTTTGACTGGTTTCTGAATTGTCTTTTTACTTCAAGGTTTTTTAAAATGTCTTCTTTTTCGTTTGTTTTATTTTATAAACATTCTCCAATTTTTTCGGGAGCATCCGTTAGAATCCTTAATGCCCCTTTTTTCGCCCTCGGTCATCCGTTTTGCGGGGAGGTCCCTTGGGAAAAGGAATCATCATTTCAAATGTTACCAACACAGGTGAAGATGAAGTTATGGATACGGTAGATTAAATATCAAAAATAAACAACGTAATACATACCAATTTGAAGTGAGCATGAATTTTATTTGTCACAGTTGCAACATGACAAAAATGTACGTTTTGGAATAAGTCTCGTTCGTAGGTAAACCCAAATATTAAAAAAATGGTATTGTGACTTTCCGCTTAGTTCGATTCGCTTTAAATCATGTGTGCTCCTGACTCTTATCAACCCACGCCCTCCTGGCTTCCACCCTCACACTTGCCAAATTTACCAGAGAGTTCAGGAGCCGTGTTCGTTGGTACACATATTCGTAGGTAGGTCTCCCCTACAGATATCCCTAAAGTTAATCATAGTGGTCGCTAATGACCTCATGGTTAATGCGACCTTAAACAAAAAAATTGAACTGAAAATTGGTACAAAATATAAAACTACACAAAAAGAAATACGTAAGTCTACAAGTATTTTAATTTGTAGTTTAGATTTGTTTATTGTTTTTAGTTGTAAAGTGAAGAATGTTTGGGAGCTGGAATTCCCAATAAGAAAAATGTAAATTTTTTTGTCGGAACGTTAGCGAGGTACACCGAAAAGTTTCAAATAGGAGGCATACACGGCCAGCTGGGCGAGGCAGGGCGGAGCTGGGATACAATGGGATAGAACCTGGGATACAAAGGGGTTGTATAGGTCCCGCCACAGGGTATGAATAAATGGAATTCCACTTCCTGACCAATAATTTACAGTAGTAAATGCCTGGGCAACGCCCGGTAGTACAGTTCATTAAAAGTATTTGCTAATAAAGCACCAAAAATATCACTGAAGCAATTACAAAGGCGTAGTCTTTGGACACCGCGTGTTAAAAATGGAGTGTACCGGAAATTCACTGACTAGTCACAAAGTGAAGGTACACAGCGCTTTCAGTACTAGTTGCGTCGTCTCATAGACGCCGCCTTTGTAATCTAGGGTTAAGGGATCTATATTATTAATTTGTTTAGTTAATTTTTATTTGCGCTCCATCCTAGGTGTCTAGATCCTTTCGGTATTCGAGCAATGAATTTTGGAATCTATTAAATGTATGTTCGTCTGTATTTGCTTTTATTATTCTTTGACTTTAATTTAATTTGCGTTTTATGTAAGGGCCTCGCGTTTTCTGCCATTTCGCTCTTAGTATTCGTTTTCTTTAATTAAATAGATTATAAATAGGGGGATTTTAGCCCCTTTCTTATTGTTACTTGTTTTCGGCTTGTTGGCCGACATTGTTGCCAACCGTATGACTTTCGGGAGTTACGTCTAAGACGGCCGGGATACTATTTCGGTCATAATGACAAAGCCGCATTGCTTCTGACGGTTCATGTATCTCAGCGTTATTATTTTGTAAGAAATTAATACGTTTTACTCCTTCCTTATTTGATGAATTACATCCTGAATATTTTGCCGTTTAAATCTCCCGCAATTAGCGATTGTGTATTACCATTTCGAAAGCTTTTCAGCGTCCTTTCTTGAAAAGTTTTATTAGGTGTTATAGGGCGATATTATATTATTATGTCTCCATGATCTGAGCTAACTTGTGTCCCGATCGTCTCTAAATTAACAAAGTATGGTATAATTAGTATATTACGTTGAATGCTTTTTTTTTACTTTTTCGCACTTACTAACGTAAGAAGAGAAAGTATTACAAATTACAATTACAAACTGTGCGTCGGAAAAGGGCGAATTTTCGACACAAAAACGTATTGCCGGTTCCTAGTGAGGACAAAGAGGATAAATCAGTTTCTAAATTTTAAAAAAAAATCCTCTAACACGTGCTGTATCCAGAATCATTGTTTTGTGCGTCCTTCATACCGAATAATCGATTATCGCAAGAGGTCCGCCTGTCTGTCTGTGCACAACCCCAGCGCATAAACCGTTTTGCCGATGTTCTCCAAAATTGATTTTCCCCGATCGTTCTAGCTGATGTCGCGGGCCCTGAGATTTGAAACCGAAATTTTAATATTTGGGAGTACTTTACATAAAGCACCTAACATTTTCAAACCTTTCAAATAAATAGCTCCAAATTTTTTTGATTACGTTTTGTTGTTGAATAGTGCAAAAGACGTGTAAGAGAATGAACTTTTGTCTCCGACAAAGTCTGTTGTACAAAATTAGCTCTTCAAAAGAAGTCATGTAAACATTTTTGAAAAAAGTAGTTTTTGCGTATTTTGCAATTGCAATTTACAAAAACAATTCTCAAACACCCCCTTTTTTCTTTAGTTCCTTCACTTATGAAATTAGAAACAATAAAAAAATATGATTCTAGCCCCATGTTCGGGAATTGCTCTGTTTTTTGAAAAATTCAAAATACACATTTTAAAAACATAAAATTGAAGATAGAGATTTTTGCCTAATACAAAGTCTATTGTACAAAGTTAGGTCTTTAAAAAAGGTCATGTACAATTTTTGAAAAAATACAATCGTTTTTGCCTTACTTCTGGTTGAAAGTAAAGAAATATTTAAAGGATTCACAACAACTACGGGCTATGAGAAAAATTAAATTAATGATACGAAAAATAATTAATTTAATATTATTTATATTTTCCTATTGAAAATGCAACTACTAATTCATTTCTTGCGTTCTCACATTTTTATTTTACTTAATTCTACAATTTGTCTTCTCAATTTATTGGTGTGTATTTCAATGTATTTGTATTTCTCAATGTATTTTTATATTTCATATACCTTTTTTCGTTTCTTACATTCGACATTTGTTGTACATTTACACATTATTCTTTTAGGAATTCTTTACAAACTATTTGAAATACTGCTAGCTTTCACAGAATATTAAATTGGAATGCTACAAAGACTCGGAAGCCCATTTTTGTGATTTGCCTCTTATTGTTGAGACACAATTTACCTGCATTAAAGTCAGTTATAATTAACAAATTTTTAATGATATTTGATTGAAAATAATAATTTTTTGCAGCAAATGTTGTACGATTTGTAACGAGTAGGGTTACGCAGTATTTAAATACTTTAATACGAAATACGAAATATATGAATATGAATACTTAAATATGAATATGAAATATAATATTTTAAATAATTCACATGTTCATCCGCGACACTTGAATGACGGTTTCTCTAGCAGGTTCTATATATTCGCCAACTAGGGGTTTATTTTCTGGTGATTTGTTTCAAAAAATCAGTCGTTGTAAGGAACATCCATTTCTTTGGGTCAGACATTTTTGATATCATTTGAAACTGTTTATACTTATGGTTACAATACATAACAATGTTTACTCTTGAGAAATTTGTATGATTTTCAGCAAAATCTCTCTGCAACACTCTAAAATAACAAGTCATTATCCTAAAGGTGTACGTTCGCGCGCTTTTTAGAGGATCGAGACGGAATCACGCAAGTCGGCAACACCGTGCACGTAGCGTGCTTCATTCAAATCGAGCGACAAGTTTCTTAGTAAGTGTTCTAACACTACTCTCGGTGTACTGGAGGCAATAGAAAGACCCTCACTCCTAGAAAACCTTACCTTTGATATTAACAACATTTTCAGCAAAGCTGAAATTTGATCGATATAATACAAATATAAATTTTGCTGGATAGAAATTAAAATGTAGAAAAGTTTAAAATTTTTGCAACATTCGAAAAATCAGGGTTTTCAACGAAAATCAGTCCTGCACGATTCGTAAAAATATCCTTCATATCGAACAATAAAATGGAATCTAAAACGTTGGAGCTATTTTAGTTTTTGTTTTTAAAATGTCCCACGGTCTTCATGTGAAGGAAAAGGAATAGCTAAAATTTCAAATGATAAAACATTCATTATTTTTTATAATTTATTTAGAAAAATTGAATTACAAAAGAAAAAAGAGTATTGCATAACTATTACTAAAGACGAGAAAGTATGTGCTGTTTTAGCTCCACTAGATATTATTATTATTAATGCTACTTCCCCAGATGTCATTTATGCTGCTCTATCCTTCCTGAAGGTTAAATTTTAAATTACTTTGGTTATGCGTGCAAAGTCTATTGCTCAGTTTGATAGCAAAAACTGAACTTTTTTTCTTGTCTTTTAGCCCGTTTGCAATGCAGCTTAACACTTCGATATTATTTGCTTTCATTTCTGGCATTATACAATTCTTGAAAAATTTGTTTGCATATATTTTTATGTGATGAAAAATGCCTACGATTAGTTGTGTTACAATTTCTGAAATTTGGTTTTTAGTAGAGCGTGCATTTGATGTAACCATTTCCGAGAAATCTGGTATTTATGATCTTCTTGGTAGAAGAGGGAATTCTGACAGGTTTAGTGCACTTAGATCATCTCGATGATCATTGTATATTATTTTTGTAGGGTATATTGATACCTCACAATATAATTATTTAAATAATTTAATAATTATAATAAAAATAAATATTTAATTCAATTTTGCCAAATAAAGAAAGGTAAAAAAGGAAAACACTAAGCCTGGGGGTGGTCTGTCCTCCTTGGCCCCCATGCCCGCCTGATTCCGCCAGTGGCTCTCAAGTTTGTTTGAATTATATATTTTCGATCACTTGTCTATCTCCATTATCTAATATCTTCGTTATGTATTCTATCAAACAGATAACATATACAGTAGGCTTCCGCGGCTCGAGTTCATGACTTCTTGGCTGTCCGGGTGACGCCACGTCGTTGGCAGAGAGGCCGACGTTTCGACATATTAAAGAGGCATTAGAAATTAGTAGACGGCTGCAGAACATCAACGCGGACGCAGGCCTCTACCTAAACAACCCCTGGCACACACACACACACACACACACACACACACACACACACACACACACACACGAGGTCGTTTTTTGAAGTTCCTGCGGTCTACTCCCCTGGTGGAGCTCTACCGCTGTGTGTATTATTTTTGGTGATTATACATTTGGTATACCTCTATCGGTTAGCCGATGAGATCTAGCTTATTGTTGATTTTTCGCTCGTGTGCTTTGTGCACTTTGTTGTTTTCATTTTGGTTTATTGCGTTCGGTCTCTTGAAGTGGGGATTTGGCGTGTCCTTCCCGTTTCGCACTCGCTGATCGTTTCTTTATTTTCAAATTTACAGTTTTGTATTATAATATTTACAGAGTTTTACATTGTTTATCTTATTTCTAACTTACGAACTATCTTGATTGAACTGTACTTAAAACCTAAAGAATTTACAGAAATATACAAAACGTATTACTAACTTACGAACTATCCTTATTGAACTGTGCTTAGGATCTAAAGATTTACAGAAATATACAAAATCTTATTACTAACATACGAACTATCATGATTGGACTGTGCTTAAGACCTAAAAATTTACAGAAATATACAAAATCTTAATTACTAACTTACGAACTATGCTAATTGACTGTACTTAAGGCCTAAAATTTACAGAAATATACAAATTTGTTCAAGATTGTTAGTGTGTTAGTTGTTGGTGAAATAATAAGTGATTAGTGTGAGTTTGTGATAATGATGAGTAGTAGTGTAGCAGGTTTGGTGAATAATAGATTGGTTTGTTAGTTTTGTTAGTATTTGTTAGTGATTGCTTTGTATGGGATGCATGGTGTTCGTCTAAAATAGTCTTTGGAAGTTGGAGGTAAGTTTTCGGCGTCGCTTTGCTCTTTAATGCACTCTGAGATTGTGTGAATTTATATTTTATATTGGGGTGTTGTTGATAGATTTAGAACTTGTGTGTCTGTTGATATGTGTAGAGTGTTGTGTGTTTAAGTGGGATTTTATTTATTTTATTTGGTGTCGGTGTTTCAAGGTGGTTTCAGAAAGACGTCTGAAGGCAGTTTTTTCTTTTTGTGTCGTGATGGCTTCGTATAGTATTGTAAGAAGGGCTGGAAGAGAGGGTGAGTGTCAATGTTAGTGAAAATGTCCTGGATTCTTTCCGTGGCGAGCTCGTGTATTGCGGTTGTAATTGGTTTGATGTTTCTAGTCGTGAGTTCGTCAGCGAGGATAGAGCCGGGGGGTGGGTGAAAAGCTAGTCGTATGAAGTAATTTTCAGCTCGTGACAGATAATTTAGCGATGTTTCGGCAGCTGGAACAGCCCCTGGAAGTACTATCAACCAATTCGCGACTGCTCGGGGGCTGTTCATCGCCGTCCGACCACTAGAACGGCTGGTGCGAGACCCGGATGGCCCAGACCGCGAGCCAATCAGAGGGACCTCTCTGCCAATTTGGCCGCACCTGCGTCACCCGAGAACCAAGGCTGGAAAGCATATAACACTGGAGGCGTAGCATTACCATGTCACTACCCTGAAGAAGCCTGCGATATGTCAGGCGAAACGTCAGCCTCTCAGCCAACGACGCGGCGTCACCCGGACTGCCAAGAAATCACAAACAGATAACATCGCCTGACATCTGTCATCGCCAACAAAAATTCATTTCCATTGCATTTAACCGAGAGCTTATTGCATCTTTTTTTAATCCGAATTTCTGATCCATACGTCTAACTAGTTTCTTCTAGCCCACACGTGCTAGCGAACTTCCTAGGAAATTAACTTGTTTTAGTGGCGTTCGGTAGTGGAGAAACACTCAATTCACCTAATGGCCCGACTTAGCTCTCCTCTACAACTTTTCCACTGACACTCATACCCGTTTCCTTGCTATCATAACTTGCATCACTGCTACTGTCATTACTATAGTTTGCGCCGTTTCAGGTAAAAGAACGATTTCTTGATATGGTAATTTAATTCATTGTGCGGCAAATCACTCTCTCATTGAAACCGTCGAAAGTAGATTCCATTTCCTCTCTTTATTCGGAGTTGAAAATGAAGACGATTCTCCCAATTCAATAGAATTCATTTTCTTATTTATGCTGCAAATATTTCGAAACACCCGTAGCAGCAGCCAAGAACTTCCTTGACATTTTAACACTTTCTTTTGTTTCCCTCTTCTTAAATTGACATTTGTCTGATTTGTCTGACAATTTCTCACCTTTTGCAACGACTTCACCCGTGTGACTGTGTCGGACGTCCTTATACAACTTGCTCTGCAACAGACGTATTGCAATCACTTAACAGAAATTTACGAATCATGTACAAATGCTGATACCCCCCGCTCGTAACCTCGCGGATACGAGAAGTCAGAGTCAATGTTTACAGACGGGAGAAGGGCTGACAACACGTACTGGGAAGCGGCCACGCTAAAATACTACTACTTTTTTTTTACCTTCCCTGGCATATTGTTTTAATAACGCCATTGTTTACAGATACATATGCACTAATTGTTACTTCAGTACTTAAAAGATTTCAAATGACGTGTTTAAATTACTCAAAACTTTTTTGTGTTAAAATAGAGCTTTACATTTCGAATTTACAGTGGCGCTTCCACCAGTTTTTAAACAACGGCTCCAAATTTTTCAAAGAAAATAGTCATTTAGAAGTTTTTACTGTTCTTTAATTATCTTAAAATAATATTTCAGTTCTACAATAAGGAAACCGAAAAAGGAAGAAAATGTGAAAAAATGTACTTTGGGCGGCAATAGATAGCAGCTGGCAAGGGTATGTGACAAGTACGAGTAGCTAGCCGAGATCAAAGGAAATAAAAAAAATAATATGGGAAAGTCTGTGCCATTTGTAGGTTTACTAGTTTTTCTATATTTAGCAATAGGATTAACTACTTTTTCGTTACTAGGGCCCAGTAATATAGAGTTTTTGTGCCGAAAATTCGCTCTTTAACGGACCCTGATTACATAACTATCAATTCTTACGAAGTTCCTTCGTATGGGGGAGAAATAAAAACATGTCGATGAGCAGAACAAATCAGATTCAAACAAATCAAAGTAAAAGTAACTCATTAGTTCTTCGGATAATTATTGTTAATTGTAACATTATTAATATAACAATTATCAAAATATATATATGGTATATTAACATCATTTTCCTGACATTCCACAAGATTAAACTCTTCTCCGGTTATTATATTTACACCTAAGTGTAGAATAATAAACCCATAATGAGGTTGCCGCATGTGCCTGTGATTTTGTAAAACAAAACATTTTACATTTGTCGTGACAATTTTATGCATAAAACAGTGAAAATTCGCTGTCGCGAACAAGGCGAATATTTCAATTGTGAAGAAATTAAAAAATTGATCAATTGTAATAAAAATTAAAAATTGTGCATGTAGTGTGAAGATAACAATATTATATGTTAGTCCTGTACCGCTCGAGCATTTTTATAACGATTTAGCTATCGCAGCTGTGTTTGGGCCGCTCATAACGTTTTGGAGATTTCTAAAAGATTTCAGCCAGCATGAACAGGACCAGTAACACCAAAACATTACATAAATATTTTTTATTTGAAAACTAAGCAAAAAGTCTCCAACTCACGTGGAACAATCAAAATATATAAAAATTAAATGTTGGCCGATAACACTTAATTCAGGGGTCTAGTTTGAAAACGGGACTTTTCCATTCCAGTCTGTTTTGGGAAAAACAAAAAAATGTCATATCATTTGTTTAAAACATTCTGATGCTAAATGTTTGGGATTAATTCCCTTGACTAGTGAAAGTAAAAACAATAGAATAAGATAATTCAGGAATGTGTTGCGTTTTGAAACTAGACTCCTCAATTCTCCCATTCTCGCAATATTAGAACAATTTTGCATTTATTTCAGTAGAATTGACATTTCATGCATTCGGAGATAACGCTCGGGCATTGCCTGCATCCGTTCGTCATTCGTATTAGTTCCGTGAAAGGAAACAATCTGAATATGTTTTCCGCACCCAATACGGAGACAGGTAACTTAGATAACATCGTCAAGCAACATGAGATAGCTTCAGTATTCTTCTAAATGCTTTGAATCCTGTAATAATGCAAAGCCAACTTCTTAGATAACTGAACACATAATAATAATAATAATAATAATAATAATAATAATAATAATAATAATAATAATAATAATAATAATAATAATAATAATAACATACTTTTGAGGAAATCAGAGTATAAAAATTGGTGAAATATAAGATTGAACAAAAATGCCTAAATGTTTTTGCGCTGGCCAGAGTTAAGAAGGCGCGCGACAGTGTTAAGTTTGTTCCTGCAAGTCGCTCCTGAACTATTGAATGCAATCACACTCAACACACGAAATTTGAAAAAAAGCACTATGTGATAAGTATATATGTCCCTAATAATACCTACCCACTGTCACTGGCTAAACTCAGTTGACAGATTTTTCAGGCAAAAGTGTTCAGAAAGCGATCCAAATACCGCCCGCGTTCGCGATGCATAGGTAAATCAAGAAGATAATGAACTTTAATATATTGCTCTATTATTTTTACTTTTACAAAAATATAATGATTTTTTCTCGTAGAGCGCCAAAACTGATCATGAAAATGCGCTCGTAAAATAAAAAAAATCACCATCAACAGGAAGAGAAGAAAAGATACATCAGGAAGGCAATCACGCATCAAGAAAGAATTCTAGCAACTCAAATTCATTTCCAATTTGTTCATTAGGGTAAGTTCAATTGTTGTGGGGCAAAAGTATATTCAAAATTTAAACTAAAACAAACCTTATTTTTTTGCACAAACTACATTATTATTTTTATTTGTTATCTGTTCAACAGTTGTGTGTTCAACAGGGAGTCTCACCAACTACGGACCATCCCCATATCTTCTAAACGGTTCACGATATCGAAATGTAGTTTTCACTCAACAATGTGAAATCATGAGGCAAGTAATATCCCTTAGAAATATTCTTCAAAATATTGTTAGTTTCCGAGAAATTTAATCATATTTAATTTTTTAAATGGAACCAAGTCTTTATCTCACTAGCAATAGATAGATCATAAATAGACGAATGCAATGATGTAACACATGTTAATGCTTTTATAGTATTTTGAGAAGAAAATTATACTTTCCGCCATGTGATTTTAAATTAAATATATAAGATTTCAACTGTAAATATACAACACTTTCAACTGTCTCCTTTTGGGAAGGTTGCCTTAGTGGTGCGGGCATTTTTACGGGGAGAGGCCGCGAAGGTCACGTTCGCCAAAAGCGACAGTTGCGACGGCAGCTACAGAACAAATTGCGCGTTTAATTTAAAATCTCAGTCCATAAAGTATAATTTTATGCACAAAACCAAATCAAAATATTAGCAATGTTACATCATTGTATTCCTCTTTTTAAGATCTAACTATTGCTAGTGAGAAAAATACATGGTTCCATTTAAAAATCAAAGATGATTAAATTTGTCAACAACTAAAAATATTTCAAACAATATCTCTACACCATATTACTTGCCGCATGATTCCGCATAGTTGAGCGAAAATGTAAGCCGATATCGGGAACCGTTTAGAAGTTATGAGGGTTGCCCATTGTTGGTAGGACTCCCTGTATGCAAGCAATATATATTTCAGAAATTTGTGTTTTAATTCCATTCGATAAAAGACATGCCATGTATCAACATTATTTGTAATTATCGAAATATGTTGGAGACATTTCAAACGTTCTGAAATTTGGCCCAATAATATTTATGTAACTAATTTTGTTATGCAAGTGCTTGTTTGGCTCATTGGTAGAATTGTTTCTTTCTGAATTCTATGCAGCAAGATCGAATCCAGTGCGTGTCCGTTCCTTTTTGTTTTTTTTTTTCTTTTTCGGGGTTTTATTTGTCAAATGAACTGTATTACAGTACTCTCTCTATTGTGTAAATAAAGAATTATTTTGATTTTAAAACAAAATAACTCTGAAAAGGGCTCTTTGTCTTTCTATGAATATTTGTTTTTAATTCTCCAAATTACATATTTGTTTAAATTCTATTCTATTTTTTACATTAATTGTTTATTTATACATATCTTATTCTATAAAATGTAAGGAATACATTAATAAGGAATCCAAAACCCCCCAGATTCTACGACCATTCTCATCCTACGTGGGAGAGAATCTACAAGTCTCGCCGCATAGTTTTCACTGTGAGCGACCTCCTCCCAGGCTTCATGGATTATTTGGCAGAGCGCATCGGCATTGTTAGGTTCCGGATCAGGCCAGTTTTCGGCCAGGGTGCGTCTTGTCTCTGCCCAAACATTTTCAATAGGGTTCAGGTCTGGTGCACATGGTGGCCAGTCAACAACCTGAATATCTTGTTTCTCCGCAAAAAACGATTTAACCAAAGCCGACTTATGAATCGGTGATTGGTCCTGTTGGAATTGAATTATCCCCTCAGGATGCAATTGCCTTACTGATGGAATCATGATATCTCTCAGTATGTGGATGTACGGAGGAGCATTTAAGTGGTCTTGGATTCTATGGATCATTCCAATCCCACGAGATGACATCCAGCCCCAAACTGCTACTGAGAAACGACTTGACCTGAGGACTTGCTTTACGTACCGAGAATCATAGCGGCTTCCTTGGGGCCTGAAAACGCGAACGGGTCCATCATTTGCGGAGGAGAATATACTCTCATCAGAAAAAATGACATCAGCCCAGTCTCGATGTAAATTTTCCTCCGCAAATGCCAGCCGATAGAGCTGATGTTCTTCTGTCAGCTTCGGTTTTCGAGCTGCACTTCTGGATCGCAGACCAGCCTCCGAAAGTCTGTTGCGTATTGTTGTGGAACATCCAGGAAATCTGGTGGTTCTTTGCAGTTGTGAAGAAGTTTGAAAAGGGTTTTCCACCGCTGCTTGTATCAAAACTTCATCTTGGGCAGCATCTGAAATACGCCAAAGCCCCGTTCCTAGTTTCCTCCCGGATTCTCCCGTCTCTCGATAACGTTTAAGCCAGTATTGCGCAGTTCTTGCCCCAACGCCATACCGACTCGCCGCCTCTAAAACAGAGAGGTGACCCTCTTCTACTAATGCGATAACTCGCTCTCGTGTGTCTTGGCTATGGTGAGCCATGTCGAATAATGAATGCGGAGTAGTTCAATTTGCTTAGCCGCGATTTTTCTTTTCTTACCAAGTGGCAACGCTGCAGAGCCCCTTATCTCCTTTTCACCTGCAGTCGAAAACACGGAAGTATTGCGAAGGTCAGATTCAAGTCGGTAGTACCGTGAGGCTAACGAGAGAAAATCGATAATCTCTCTCAACAAAAGAAATGAGTTTATTCGACTGTCTTATGAACGAGAATATTGTAGCAAGCAAAATGACATCGCTAATATGGCTAATTGTCAGTCTGATGTTTAACTAAAAGCAGTCATATTTTGCGTTAATTTTTGGAAGAAATTGTTTTTGAAATGAAAAAAATCGCTATTTTCTGCCATTATTTGTTATTTACAATCTGTATTACATTTTTTGTGCATAAAAAACGTTCAATACACATAATGGATTTCTACTTACTTCTGAAATAGATGTTTGTATGATATTGTAATGAACTTCAATAGCATGACAAAGTTTAGAAATATTTTCCCTTCAAAATTCGTTTTCGGCAAATTGCATTTTGATTTTTTTTTACTTCACAGCTACGAAATCTCAATACTCACATAACTAAGGCCTCCCATATGAAGGCAAGGGATCTCAGAAATATTCATCATCAGAATCAATGAGCCACATTTATCATCAAAACCATTTTATTTACTTCAGTGTAGACATTGCATTTCAAAGCCTTGTCACACTAAGAATTATTGTAATTACAGAACAGCAATAGCATAAGGGAGTCTATGCACAGAATTTTTTAAAATTTATTTATATATAGTAGTATAGTAGAAATAAAAGTCATATCAAAGCAAACAAGAGATGTCAAAACGGGATTTAATGAATTATTTACAGATACAAACACAAGTCAAAATTTCTTGTCAGTATATCACTACAATTTGGTAATATTGTTAAACGAATTGTCTTTCCGAGCTTTTAGGAGTTCCATTTGATGGTTTTATTCGAGTAAAACTGAAAATAATTCGCAATATTTTAACGTTCTTTTTATTCGCAATTTAAGATTATTATCTGTAAGATTATAGGAGCTTATTTTATTTTGGTCTCCTACGAGTATTACCGCTTTTCGAGAAATGCTAGTTTGCATTTCTTATTCGCAATTGAGATTTTTGCTTAAATTATGCATAACATTGACACGACATATATAGCATGTTGTAATTTTGTGGATTTTATGGCACTGTAGAATGAATAAAATATCTACGTAGACGGGGAACCGAAACCGCTACTTCACGTATTATAGAACACCACTTCGACACTGGGCCATTCTTTCGCCCTTCCAACACACTTCTTATAACAACACATTTTATATTAACGAAACTTTAAGGTAAAATCAGGTTTACCAAAGTTAATGTCAGTTCTGTTTTACTGGCAGGAATCATGAAAGTATTTTTCCTCTGTACTATTACTATTTAGCTCTCAACGGTCATTAAAGTATTTTATACGCTCTCCAATAAAATAAATTTAATTATAGTTAGATCTACAGAACGTAGTTTCGAAAATAAACGTTAGATTGCGTTGTCGGCAAGCAGGGATGTCCAGCGCCATCAACCTCTCCGGCCATGGCATTTTCGACGCGAAATTTTATGTTTCCAAGAGTGTACATCAATTATGCTATATATAGTATACTTGAATACATCTATTTTATTACTATACTAAGTTCCTACAAAAATATAATACACTATTTCATGTGTTTTTTCTGAAGAGATTACGACCTAAAACTTTACCTGCTACAAATGCTACCTGCTACAAGTAAAAAATTCCTGCCTATAATACTGTTTAAATGATGGTAAAGTTACCAGTTACCTATTTAAATGAAATTTTTGACTTTTTGTTTTACAATTATGAAGATATTAATGTCAAAAACAAATTAAATAGTTATATATTATATATATATATATATATATATATATATATATATATATATATTCGTTAATCGGCCAACTAGGACCACGCAAGCAAGCATCCTGCATTTACCGTGGCTCAGTTTTTATTTATTATCACGGTGGCAGGTGCTTGCAACAATTCTTTGGGGGGACCAGCATTTTAGCTGGATCCGATTTTTATCCCCCACGGTTGTTAGCCCTGGGGGTATGGAAGATGAAATGATGGTATGATGATGATGATGGGGGTGAAAGGACAACACATACAGACATACACAAATACATCCATGCCCGAGGCGGGACTCGAACCCGCGATCTTCTGGTCCGAAACCACTCCGGCACTACTGCCTTAGCGATCTCGGCCATCTGATCGGCTATATACATATTATATATATTCAATATTTAATTTTTTTCCATTCTCGAATATTCGTAGAGTTCGCCGAACCTGGGAGGAACACCATATTTTTTTTACCGTCCTTAGATACTTTTGAAGAGAAAATTTAAAGAGAAAATGGATCCGTTTTTTAAATCCTTTTACATTGTTTTTTTTTGGCCAAATTTAGCAAAAAGTCATATTTTGGGAAAATTGTCAATGACGTTATTTCAAGATCTGTCTTTAAAGAACAGATTTTCTTAAGAAAATAAAACTATCTTCAATATAGTATTGTAGGAATATACCGTAATTTTTTTTAAAAACTTTTGCAACTTTCAAAAAATCAGGGATTTCAACGAAAATCATACCCACACCATTCTTCTAAACGGTTTCCCCTCTATCTGAGGACAAAGTTTAATACAAACATTTGCAGACTTTCCTCTGGACACTTTGAAAATATTTATGAGACTTCATGTAATGAGCCCCCAAAAAATCAAAATATCTGTTTCACAGGGGCTTGAGTTACCTTAAATCGATCGGGGAACATAAATCACCGAGCATCGGCAGAGCTGTTTAGGCGAAAGCGTTGACCTCAGGCAGACGGACGGACGCACGCTGACGTTTCACCGTCACTCGATTTTGCCGTATCAAGAACCCACAGAAGGTTCTATGTGTTGGAGTGATCGACTTTGATTAAAAAGAAGAGATTCCAGGGCCCGAAATAAATATTTTTCAGTCGAAAATTTGCCGTTTGCTGGCGCGGAATTGTAATACTTTGTCTTCTTACTGTATGTTTCTACTCTCTCTCTCTCTCTCTCTTCTTAAAAAGTAATAATAATAATAATAATAATAATAATAATAATAATAATAATAATAATAATAATAATATGCCTTTATTAATATGGCGAGGCTCGGGCCATCAGGCCCGCTCTTCCGTCTGACCACATGTCACAAATATACAGAGCAATGTATTAAATAGTAAAATTACTAAAAAGTAATGTTATCTAAAAATTTAAATGTAATGTAATGTACAAGTTGTAAGTAGTTAGTGGAAAGCAAACGTTATTTAAAGCAACTTATAAATAGACAACATCAGAGGTTAAATGGATAAAATGTTACAATAATAATTTTGAAATAATTTTAAAATCAAGTCTGAGATTGAAAATACAATTTGAATTAAATAAGATTATGTGCTTTAAATATCTGCGCGCTACGCGGCAGCCTGGTATTCACCCCGAGCGACTGTGATCTATTAATACAGAAAGACACCATCACACGTCGCTCGATCCTGGAGGAAAACCCGCTAGTCGGGGAAAAACCCACCTGGCAGACTGTGTCCTAATACAATGGAAACTAAGCTAACATGAAGTAACGGGTCTTTGGGATGGTATCCTCAGCTGCGGTCCATGCTGCAAAGGGTGGTTTTCTTGTTTAAAACCGCCTCTGCTCCTACGGATGAAAGTACAGTTCCGGCAGTATCAAACAGGTCGCAAGAAAGTAACATTTTTTACAAAAGAAACATTAATGTTATTTCTAAAACATATTAATCTTAACACTCCTAAGAAATAGTTTTTATTTGACCCGTAATCTACAGTGATTTAAATAGCAAAATGGTGTATTTTACTTTGTAAAAAAGTCATGCAGGTGCTTCTTAAAAGATGTTAATGAAGAGGAGTTTTTAATATTGGGAGGCAATTTATTCCATTCGCGGGCTACAGTAATTGCGAACGATTTATTGTAGTAGCTGGTTTTGCTTTTTGGAATGCAGAGTAACTGGGATTTTTGAAATCTAGATGATTTAAGGTGTACAAAATAATTTGTTAAGTATGTCGGGGAACCCATTTTTAGCATCTTAAATAAAAGACAAAGGCTGTGATACAAGCGCCTATCCTTCAGTGTTAATATTTTGTGCTGTTTATAAACTCCAGAGATGTGATCGTATTTTTTTATGTTATAAATGAAACGAATACAGGAATTTTGAGCCCTCTGTAGAGTTTGAGCGAGTGAATCTTTTAAATTGTTATACACAATATCCCCGTAGTCGAAATGAGGACACAGCAGGGTTTTTACCAACATTTCCTTCGTATTAGTAGGGAGACATTTATCGATATATCTAAGGGATTGCAAAGAAGCATAAACTTTCCGACAGACATTTCGGATCTGATATTCCCAACTTAGATGATCATCAAGAATTAAGCCCAAGTTTTTGACTTGTGTATGACGAGGTACTACAACATTGTCTATAAGCACATCAGGAACATATGAACCTTCAAGTTTGTTATGCATTTGAGAAGAGCCAATTATGATGGTTTGTGATTTTGTAGGATTTAAATTGAATCCGTTTCTCATTGACCATTTGACTACAGATGAGAGTTCATTATTTAATTTATTTATTAGCATTTCTACCTGTGATGGTTTCCCGGAGATATAAATTTGCAGGTCATCCGCGTACAAATGATGACTACATTCCGTAAGTGCGCTTGATAGGTCATTCATGTAAATTAAGAAGAACAGTGGCCCTAACACGGATCCCTGAGGTACTCCTCGGTGGAGAGGTTTTGAATTGGAGTGCAGATCGTCAACTACTACAATTTGTTGCCTATTGTAGAGATAGCTTGCAATCCAAGAGATGGTGGAATCTGAAAAACTTAGATTTTTGCACTTCGCTATTAGGATGTCGTAATCTACAGATTCGAATGCTTTACTAAAATCTAAAAGAGTTAATATAGTTACGAGGCCATCATCTAGCGCTTTTCGTATGTCTTCAGTTACTTTCAATAAAGCGGTTTGTGTGCTTCTACCTCCTCTAAAGCCGGATTGAAAGTTATCGATCAGATCTGAGTCGGATACGTGTTTTACAATCTGTTTTCGAACAATTTTTTCCAGAACTTTAGACACTGTCGGCAATATGCTAATTGGGCGATAATTGCAAGACGCCGAGGTCAGTTCAGATTTTGGCAGGGGGCGAACATGTGCAAGCTTCCACGCTTGAGGAAAGGTTCCTGTTGTTAATGAGAAATTAATTAAATGCGTGAGTGCCGGAAGGGCAAATGGTAAAACAAATTTCAATTGTTTGGCTGTGATACCATCGGAGCCATTTGCATTTGATTTTAGTGAAAGAACAATTTTACTAACTTCTTGATGATCAACGTTATGGAAATAAAATTTATCCCTGATAGCAGGTGAGTTGCTTGAAAGTCTCTGTAATGTATTACGCTTGACAGAAGGTGGTATTGGTTTTGAAACATTTACAAAGTAGTCATTAATATCATTCAAGGGCATATCGATAGAAATTTCAGAAGAATTTACTTTCGTGATTCCGAGGTCTCTCAGTTTGTTCCAAACGTCTTTTGTGTTTGTATTTACTTTAAATACATCATGATAATATCGAATTTTTGCGTTTCTAATTTTTTGTTTTACGGAATTTCGTAACTTTTTGTACTCTCTTTCATTTTCAGAGGGTTTATTACACTTGAAGCGATGGTAAGCTGAGTCGCGTTCCTGCATGAATTGCTTTAATGTATTTGTAAGCCATGGTGCCGCGGGACGTGTCACACGTCGCGTTTTCCATGGTGCATGTTTATCGAAAAGGTTAGATATAATTTCGTTGAAGACTTCTACTTTACTATTAAGAGATGTTTGACTATAAACGTCATGCCAAGGAGCTTTGGCACTGTCGTCGAACATAGCCTCAGAATTAATATTTTTGTAGTCACGGTAGCGGATAATTTTTTGCTTATATTTAGGACATTTTATAGAGTACACCATAAATAGCAAATCATGCTTTGATACTCCCGAAATAGATATCTGACCGTACATTAATACTTTCGAAGTATCTGACACAATCGCGTGATCTATCCATGTTTCAGCTCCTAATGCTAAGAGAGTCGGGCCAAATTCTAATATTTGTAAATTGTATGAATTAAAAGTATCAATAAACTTTTCGGCCGAGTTTGTGAGCGGTACCTTCAGATCGCAATTGAAATCACCCATGATTATGATATCCTGATATTTACTTGCGAACTGCGAAAGGGGAATCTCTAATTCGGATAAAACTCCCGTTTTCGGGGGCCAGTAAACAACAGCAACAAGTAAATGTTTCATTCCAATTTGGATTTCTGCAAACATATATTCCATGCCAGGTAAAGAGGATGTGGAGTGAGCGACTACCTTAATATCATCGCGAACAAACAATGCGACCCCTCCACCCGTCTTTTCTTTTAAATTGCTTTTAATTATCGACCTATCATTCCGAAGGAGTTTATAATTAGATACCGATACGAGTCCCGACTTTATTGTAGATTTTAGCCATGTTTCGCTTATTAATAACAGGTCTGGTTTCGTTTCAGTTATAATATTTGAAATTTCGGAGTAATGCTGCTTAAGTGATTGGGCATTTACGTGGAAAACAGACAAGCCACGAGGGAACTGAGACAAAGAAATTTGTAAATCCTGGAGGGTTGCAGGGCTACTTCGAGCGGGTATGGGACTTTGCACGGGGCTGGGGTGAGCCAGTATCCTCTCCACTTCCGGATTAGCACTAAACACAGGTACAGAATTCCTGGAACGCGTGTACTGAGGAAAAGACGGTGTTAAGCTTCGTTGCCACATTTATGAAGATATCCGCGTTGGAAAAAAATCAAAAGCAATAAGCAGAAAGGAATTGGAGTTAAATAAGTTGCTTACAATTACACGTGGGGCACTAACTACTTAGAATTAGTCTAATTATTATAAACTTCTTATAACTAATAAATATTCTAGGATAATAGTTAACTATAATTATAAGAATAAGCACACTAGTGAAACAAATAATATAATTAAAATGTTGTAATATAAAATAATATAATTCTAATATTAGTAATAATAAATTAGAAGTAAAAGTGTTAATAGCAAATATTATGATAATATTAATAATAGTAATAGTAATTAAATAGCACTATAAAAATTAGCAAAAGACGAAAAAAATTAAAAAATTATAATTAAAAATATTTTTGTTTTAAGAACGAAAAATAGTACATAGTTTTTGCTCCTAGTTATGTATACTATCCAGTTCTGCTATAGTTCTGACGCGAACTTTGGAATTTCTCACCTTTACGATGACGACACCATCTGTTGTCCAAACATTCTGTTGGCCGAAACGTTCCACAGCCTTTTTTAACACTTCCAGCCGCATCCTCGTCAGGTCCTCCCGAATTGTGATATCCGTTTTCTTCAGATTTCTTTTTGATGAAAACATTTCCAGGCGCTTCCTATAACTGATGAATTTTACAATTATTGGTCGAGTACCACCATTCGTTTTCCGGCCAACTCGATGACTGCGATCAATATCGCTTAGGTCTAATTGGACACCTATCTTTTTGGCAACATTGATTGCAATGCAGTCGGTGTCCTCGCCCTCACGCTCGGGTTCCCCAAAGATCCTTAGGGAGTTTCGCCGCTGGTACTGCTCAAGCTCGTCAGTTCGCTCCTCCAGTTGAAGTTTGAGATCATCGATCTCCTTAGTTTTCTCTAATAGTTTCTCTTCGTAACGAGAAACTAACACCTCCAATTTCTTTTCCACTGCTTCAGAAACAACCTGTGCAATTTTGCTTATGAAAACATCCGATGTCAGGATGCTTTCAATAAGCGAAGCAGAGACAGCGTCATTCGCTTTAGCGTTGCGTGTGGCCATGATGTTGAAAAATTAGAGGTAAAACGAACTTACTTTTAGGAAAATTACTTTTAGGAAAAAACAAAAAGTATTAACAATATATTATAAAATTAGCGAATATTGTGGTTATACTTAGCTTATACCAAGCAGACACTGGCGATGTGTGCGGCGCTCTTCACTTACGATCGTACTGCTCAACAAAACTACCTGCTGCGCCGCTCACTGACAACTACCTGCGGTGACCCTCGGAGCGCTTAGGAAATACATTCTCACAGTTCGGAGACCATGACACAACTGAATGAGTAGTACGGGCGAGAAAGTACGGCCTGAAAAAGTACGGGCGAGAAAGTAAAAATTGAAGTTAAGTGAGAGTGTTAACTTGGCGGATGTTGAACACTATGTGAAAACATATCACATAATTTTTAATTTAAAAATATTTCAGCACAAGTAAAAATGTTTCAGCGCGAAAGCAATTATACCAAAACCAAAGTTGAAACCTTGGGGTGATAACATGAGGATTAGGACAGAACCCTAAAAGGCAAAAAACACGTACTTAATACAAAACAAATGATAGCATCGTTTCGAAGTAATGCTTATTTCAACTACAAATGAAGAATGTCCATTCCAATTATTTTTTTCTACATTCCAATAAATTACATAGTGCGCTTTGACATATAAGTTTTGAGAATGACCGGTGCTGAGAAACCTGAGTGATGGTTTGTACATTTTCATATTTCGTTATGGCCTATTTATTTTCAGACATCATTAATTTATTAAGCAGTAAGCTCTGAGAAGTTTGCTCAGTAAATATGGAAAGTTTCTGGGCAATTATTGTCATTTTTCTGTAAAAATGAAGAAAAAAAAGTCAAATACCTTCACACATCCAACTCTCCTTATTCTCTCTTTCTCTCTCTCTCTCCCTCTCTCTCTCATATATATATATATATATATATATATATATATATATATATATATATATATATATATATATATATATATATACATACTGTTTGCTGGCCGTAAAAAATCTACAAATTCCCCCCACCCGCGTTCTCTGTCTTCATTCTTTCTTTTCTTGACATTTCTGTCCCCATCGAAAGCACGACGTACCTCTGGGGCAGCTTTTGTTTCTCTTCATCTTTGCATTCTTGAACGCACAGAACAGAATGTGCTGGCTCTGTGTAGGAGTAGTAGTCGTTTTGTTTTCAGTAATTACGTACTTACAGCTCCAATCGTACTTCGCGAGATCCGCTACTTACATGAAGAAGAATCCTCTCATTCCGATGAGTCGTTTAGATTACCGGCTTGATGATGTTCTCTACCTCTGTCCCAGAGTCACCATGCTTATGACAGATTGGTAATCAAATGCAATGCCGGAAAACTTGTATGTCAACCGTTTGAAACCGATGAATAATGAAATAGCGAGTCACGTGTCATATGACTAGCAGACTGTGTCGCACTCAAAGGGACAACGTCAGTTGGAAACGTGTCTGGCGGAACAGATCTGCCAACCAAGTCTCCTCGGGCTCGAGCCCTTCTCGCCTTTGTCAAGACCATAACTCCTAAGACGGGGTACCAGGTCCTGTCCGACTATACAGCTCTTCGACTTCTCCTGCTGTGTCAGAGACAGGATTTCTGATTGTCACACACTTGTCTGCTCTTCCTGACGGTTCCACCTGTGTTGAGTATGCCCTCTTGAGCCCCTTCGCATATGAATGTTTATTCTGTCGGCAGCGTTGCGAAACACTCGGCCTGGAAGATTGGCACCTGGTCGGGCTACAGACAGATGGTGCGCTGACGTTCTTGTCTGATATGTAGAGAGATCTGGTGATTCCTTCCGCCCACGAGGATAATGGCGTCACTCATCCTGTCCCTTATACCGAAATTCTGATATTGGAGATACTGAGCCGTTAATGTCTCATCATCATCATTCCATGATCCAGCTTAATCAGCATTCATCTGTAATATTGACCTATGGAAGTTGCGGTTTCAATTATTGATCGCACCACAATTGCCACCTTCGCAGACGAGAAGGCTATTGGAGCTGTGAATGATGATGCTACGTGTGCTTCACATCACAAGACCACCTGGAGAAAATCGAAAATTGGTATGAGAACGGCGGCTCAAAGTGAATGCAGCAAAATGACATATATCACATTGACACTAAGATAGAAATGTCTTATGGCGAGCCTAACTTCACAGAACTCGTGAAGATTGAAACAAAATATCTTAGGTGCATTTAGATAATTGGGTAACATGGAAAACGCATGCCAAAACTAAGTGGAAATATGCACAAATAAGTATCACAACAACAAAAGACGTGCTTCTCAAGAAAGGTAAAGTTTTTCACAAGAAGTGGCACAACGCTAATAAGGCACTTAACAAAACGTCGTGCGCGGTCCTTAACAAGACTGACAATTCACATTGTGACCCTATAACAGACAAGAACAACAATAATATCAAAACATGCCAATGAGGATTAATTCAAGAAAACGTATACACTCTGGCACAAGTTCAGAACTCCAGAATTGAAGAAGAAATTTTTGACGCTAATCAAAATTAAAATTTTAACTAAAAAAATCTGAAAGAAGAAATCGAGAAGAGGTGCAAGGAGTTAATTCGAATGGCAACAAGAAAAGAAGTTTCTTCCGCACATCGCAATCAACTTGATATTTAGACGATACTAGTCCTCTGTTGTAGGGACCAATGAACGATAGCATGCGATATTAATTCAGCATTCATCTTGAATAGAATATAAACGATAGTAATATTGGCTAAAAGTAAGCGATGTAAAAGAAAGAAGAGGCGGTGGAAGTAAGGTGAAGACTTATAGATGCCAAGAAAATGTAAAAGGAAAAAAAGAGGAGATAGACGAAAAAGAGGAAGAAAGATGCGAAGGAGAAAGACAGGTAGAAGAAGAGTATCAGACGAGGAGAGATAATATATTCTGATTTAGTGAATAATGGAAAATAGCAAGTAATAATACCTTTTTGGACACATTATAATATGTGAGAGAAACATGGATTCAACAGATGAGCTCTGCTTTAAGGGCAGCA
This sequence comes from Gryllus longicercus, assembly GCA_038098605.1. Lineage (NCBI taxonomy): Eukaryota > Metazoa > Arthropoda > Insecta > Orthoptera > Gryllidae > Gryllus > Gryllus longicercus. The sequence continues at coordinate 1,151,040 of JAZDUA010000476.1, read as the reverse complement.
AATAAGCGGCTGTTCCTAGAAGAGAGCTATTCCAAAGACCATCGTTCTCAGTGCTTTCATTAAAATAGAGAAAGCAGCACTCACGGAACTTTTATAATAAAGTTTCATGGGTTTCGAAGGCTGCTCGAAATCCTCTGGAATTTAGTAGGCCATGTCCTGTGAGTGCTCTTCAGCTATAACGTTAGTAAAATTTGGCATTTGTTGCGCATAACTCAACTAATATTCCATACCAAAGTGAACTAGTTTTTTTTACAAAGCATTTTTAAGAATGTAGGTGAGAGTAGTAAGAGAGTATGTGAAAATAAAAATCTCACCTCAACACTTCCGTGCAATGATTTTTTTAGGTTTTAAATGTGGTGTTACACCAAAACAATGCATCGATCATCTTCATTCGGCTTTTGGGAATGAAGATCCACCCAAGAGCAGTGTTTACAACTGGTTTGCAGTATTTCAGCGTGGACGCCTCATTCGCAATGACGAATTTCATGATGGTCGCCGGCAACTTTAGTTGTAGCAACTGTTGGTGCTGTAGGAGAACTGAATAATGAAGATCGGCATGTGAAATACCGAGAGATTCAATCATTATTAGACGAGAAAGCAATACACACGATTTTGCTATGTAGCCGTTAGATTCCACACAACTCCACAGAAGCACAAAAACAGCGTCATATTAACTGGTGCAAGGAAATGCTCAAGAAAAGATAGGTTGTTGAATTTTTGCCTACAATATCGATACTGGTAATGAAACTTGAGTTTATTCCTACAAACCTCAAATTAAAACGCCATCTACCGTTTGGGTATTTGAAGGTGAGCTCAAACTAATTGTCTGTTCACACAGTGCTGCGAAGCAAATGGTCGCTTGTTTCTGTGGTCTAACTGGACATGTAGAAACTTTAACATTGCAGAATCTAAAGGAGTAAACGCTGATTGGTACACCGCAATTTGTTTGCCGGAAGTTACCGGAGGAATAAGAAAAAAACGAAATAGGCGTATATTTGTCCTCCATGGCTATGCCAGTGCTTATTCGGTTCATCACACTCCTGAATTTTTACCAAGTCAAATTATAGAAATTATTTCATTGGCCTTATTCTCAGGATTTATCACCTAATGACCTTCCTTTGTTTCCAACAAATAAAAAAAATAATTGCTAGGAGATTTTCGTTGCCTGAAGAAGTCGAAATATTCCAGTAATTGGTTTCCGCAGTACCTGGTGTAGTGGAAGAAGTGCTTCACAAACTGGTTTGAGTGGATGCAACAATGTATAATGCTAAAGGCGAATTCTTCGAAAACAAACAAAGCCATTTACCAAATTTCGTTAATGATTTTGGTTATCATTACCAGAAACGTACCCAACAAACTTTCCCGCTTTTCATTAATATCTACATAAAGATGCGAGTACATTTCGGATGTTTCATGTGAATTAATATCGCATGGTCCACCCGAACATACTTCCCATCAAGGTTAATACAGTTTGCCAAATAATGAAAATAATAAGACAACCATATCCTACTAGAGATATCCAGAAAGTAATGTTAAGGGCGGGTAACTCTGGCAGGTAGATGCTTCACAGTTGGAAGCACTGTGTAGGGGCGAGCCAGCCGAATCGCGGACTCTTGATTGTAGTACCGCCCTCAGTCCAACTCCCAAAGTCCAAAGTGCGAAGTGAGCCCTGATCGTTACTTGAAGGCGCAGGGCCTGAGCGCCGCCAGGATTCATTGCACAATCGATTACGAACGTATGACGGCGCTGTAGCAGGGCGACAAGTGGCACAATGGGTACGAAATTGACTTCGAGGAACGCCAATTCACTACAGAGACCGAAGCGGAAGTCTAATCGACCATTCTAATCGACGTGTGACATGATGCACGCACTGTCCTCAAATTCCCCCAACTGATATTCATGAAATCGTGAGTGATTTACACGGATACCGCAAATTGTTTCCCAAAATGATTGATTTTGATACATTTTCGTTAGAAAATAGTAAAATTTGAATGTGATATATTGCAAAGAAGTAAAATCTGCAAAAAATTTCTTGAATGCCAGAATCCCTTACCCACTTCTTTATACAGAATTGAATGATGCATAAAAGTACCAACAAAGCGAGATACGCAACATAACTAGACATTTTGGCTAGAAAATAATTACTGCATAACACAAAACAAGCAGATGTGCGCTGGTGAGTTTCCTGATTGATTCGCGAGTGAAGGGGCTTTCTCGACTCTGTAGAGACGGGAGATGAGACTGTGATTTACCGCCATTCTCCACAGTCATCAGTGAACTCATTCCTCTTAATGCAAAGTTCATAATTCAGCAATTATCTCGAAGAAACCTTGGCAATCGTTTTCTGGGAGAGAGAAGGGATTCTGTTCGTCGACTTCTTGTCGAGAGGTGAAACAATAAACTCTGCGCGATTTCTGCAGAGCGCTGCAATACAAACAGAAGAAGCTCAAGTGACAGGATTCTGTCCCCCACCATGGCAACCCCACTTCGCTCGGGCAACGCAAGGCTAATTGACCTCATTTGGTGGGACTGTCTTAACGCCCCTCGCACAGCCCCGATCCCGCACATAGCGACTATCTGCATTCTAAATTAAAGGGGCATATCGGTGTGAAGCTCTTTTCTGACGGCGAGGTGAAAATCGAAGTGGGAAGTGTCTTACGTGGTTCGCGGAACACCTCTACAGCAAAACCTCTTCCACAGTTGACGAAATAGATAATGTTTAAGTTAAAATAATGTCATTCTAATGTTTACTAATATTTTCTGATTTCATCTGTGCAGCCTTTTCTTCAAGTGTGGCACTACTTCCACTTAAATTACGCCACACTTCTTACATCTTTCCTGTCGGTCTCCCTTGACCAACTCTTGCTTGTTTCGACCCCGAAGCGATTAGAGTTCGAAAGCCTAGGAAGTCACTTATCTTCTTCCACTGAACTATTACTGTACCTTCTCGCTTCTAATCATCCTTCACTTGGGATTGCTACAAGCGACCGCAGGCTGGGATGCAGTGAGGTGGCACCCCATCACCGCGCTTACCCTGCGCAGCACTCGTAACGCGACCTGGGGACACATGACTACTGACAATTCTCCAAGATACTGCCGGGCCTCATCTAATATGTCGAAAATTGCTAAGAACAAGGCTAAACGAATTAAGCACTCGAAAGAAAACAAAGAAAAGGTTAAGGGAAGTATAGACCTACAAACTTCCCCGTTACATTACTCAGGTTTCCCAAGCAACATAAAGCATCTGCACCTTGTAATATTCAGCATTTGCACTCCAAAAGAAGAAAGGAAAGAATTAAGTCAAGAATTTTATGAAACTCTACAAAAACAACTGAATAAGTTTAACAAAAATTATGTGTATGTTTGTTATGTGTTGATTTTAATGCTAGAGTAGTAGACTAGCCAATGGTAGACACATTGGGACCCCATGGAGAAACATTGTATGAGAATGGTAAAGCATAAAGGAATTTCGCAGCTTTCAATCAAATGAAAATAACGAATACACTCTATAAACAGAAAGATATACATAAATACACGTGGGCAGCCAGATGCTCCAAATCTTTGGTAGACTATATAATTGTGAACAAAAAATGAGAGAACCATTAGAGAAATGACTCTAAAAATACAGAAATGGCACGTAGTACTGTGAACAGTAGTTTGCAATTTTTCAATAACGAATAATTGCACTTCTCTTTCAAGAATGTACGTGTTATAGACAACAGAAATTCATTGGATAAGCACAAGGACCTCACCTTAAAATTAAAAGCTTCCAAAGAGCGATCGACAAACAGAGGGAATGCAAAAGACGTCTTAATGTCAAAACTGGAAAGGACTGGACGCGAGAATCTAATCGACGCGCGTAATGTGAGATCCAAAAATATAAACTTTGTTTGCTTCATAGCCTCTTGCGCTGTTTTTCTTCCTTGTTCCACGTTTACACTTCACGTCATAATCGGGTTCGTGTGTAGCGAGCTGAGAAAGTGTTTTTCGTTGTGGAAAGAGCAGCTCCTTGGCGTTAGCTCCCTGATGACAGGGTCTGTGCGCCGGGCTCCCCTCTTTGGCTGATTTCCCCGCGCGTTGCGGTCTGTGCCAGCTGAGACGCCTCCGCATTCACCCGTCAACCTCTTCAACAAGCATTGGCGCGTTGTGCAATGTTTCTGATTACGTGTCAGTGAAATAAAACAGTAAAACATTGACGACTGTGATGCGTTATGCTCTCGGACGTATCATTTAAGCAGCAGCTATAGATGAAGAAACTAACAAGATGACCGAAATAGTGCCATAAACACCAGCATTTGAAGCTATGGAACATATCACTCAGCTACTACGCCAACAAGACGTCTCCTCTGGGAAGCGGAAATGGCCGAGGGTCCATGGACACGGGTTTCCGCAAGAAGCAACGAGGAACTTATTTCGCGTAAAAAGAAGTAAGCTTCGAGACGTACCATGGGGAAAAGTGCAAGTTTTCTTAATTTATGGGTATCCTACCCCAACCAATATATATGTTCTGAATACAGACAGAAACATTTTTGGCAAGATTTGATAAGAAAAGATTCGCTCCCTTGTAATAAATTATATTTACAAAAGCAACACAGCTATAGACTTGGGCTATTATCCCTCATCGAGCCCTTCTTTAAGAAATCGACTTATTGACGTGAGAAATAATAATTTGAATAAATACTATATTTCCAACTGGCCTCTAGAAAACGTGGAGAAATAATGAAGTTAATTAGGAATTTTCATCTACTCCATAATGAATCATCGGCAGATCGAAAATTGGAACTTGGTCAATTCAAAAATACTCCTTGATGCAAATGACACAATACGATTATGGTCTATGGCAACAGACCAAAAGATAATAACCTCTATGAATCTCCAGTGCTGTTAGTCAAAATAATAAATATTAGAAATTATTTTGAAAAGAAACTGATATGTTTATTTACACTTGCAAATATTGAAATAACTCACATCACGTATAGCTCATAAAAATCTAGACCATTACCTCGAAAGTATCTACTTACTGCACAAATTCCGCAACCTCTTTTCATTCCATATATTGGAAACGTTTCGGAGGTGTAATATTTTTTTAACTTGCACTGAAACAAATAAACATCTGACTTTACCTTCAAAATTCTCACAATGAAGTCAGTGCTCCCGTCGATTCATACCGAAAAATTGACATATACCAACAAAATAAAGGGACATACCTAATCAAATTTCATATGTACCGTCTAAATGAAGACAGTGCTATGTCGTTTGTCCCAATATACACAGTTCGATAAACGAACTGTTGGAGGTGACAAATGCAGAACACCGTCATAATCATAGGACGGCTCTACGCAATAATTGGATAATTTTGACGTGTGCTGTTATCAAAACAAGAAACAGCAGTTTCGACAGAACAAATTCAACAAGAAAAACAAACATCTAATGCCGCAATGCGTCATTCCTAATATAAATCTCTACAAGAATACTCAGGTTTGAACTATGTAATTATCGTAATTCAACATCACAAATCGCCTATTGAAAGCAAATTATACAAGAGCAAAATCTTGGTTAGTTATATCTTTCGATCACGAAAAAATATCATTGTATTTTTGCTCAACCCTCATTGATAAAATCCAGAATCAATCATAAATCTACAATTGGGTCAACTTTCGAGAGAGACCTCCCCCCACCCATCTGAGTATACATATCTCAGCAAATACCATATAATAAAAGTTGACATTGCTGAAATATAATATCACGTCGTTAACATTGAGAATGCTATAGACAAAATATTTGTCGAAAATTCTCTCACCCTTCATCTATAAAGAATAACGACACCTCGTCAGTGCTGAGAAACTTAGGAGGCAACATGAAAACAAAAGAACGTCCAGGGCCACAACGCGTCAGTAAAAATAGCCAAAAAATATTTAAGAATACTGAGATCTCAAACAATATAACTAATCTGTCATCACAAATATTATTTTGAAAAAGTCAGAAATTATGAAGATTAATACTGTACAAATTTTTCATTAATCACTGTTTCTGGATAAGAAATATTGGAAAATATTCCGAATATATTTCGTCGGTTTTCCACCTAGTTTCCTGCGAAGAAGAAACAATCGATACCATAGTTCCTTGCCAGACCATTGCAAATGTCCCCAGAATTCAAATCATTCTTAGAGTTCAAAATTGCGATATTACATCACAAACTCAGGATATCTCATAGCTGGCATTATCTTACAACTGATGAAGTTGCAGTCATGGGGAGGATTTTAAATATAATTATTTCACTCATATATTTTAACTCCAGTGGAAAATTGCCCAAATTATTATTCCTGAAAATCGGCAACCACATACGACTACTGAGCAAATTCAAGTTTCAATGATCACCCCACGTGATATCTGAGAGCGGCGGTATTACCCTGCGACAGATTAACACTTCCAACATGCCTTTAACAAACTTTGGCTTCCTATGTAAAATAAAAGGATGTTTCCAAATATGTAAACTGGGGCATTGCATATGAAAATTTCACTCCACATAAAATGTCATTCCATCCGCATCAACTGAAGAAATGTAAAATAACATTTGGAACGACTCACAGCAAATTAATTGTAAAATCTATTCCTGAAGGGCTGAAGAAATGTGTCTACTTCTAAAGAAATCATGCCATCACCAAACGTTTTCATAAAAGAACATCCAATCCTAGCAATCAGTAAATTACGTTATCACACGGACTACTTCCCATAATTCTGGAAACAGTTTTAAGTCATTTCAGTATACAGATCAAAAACATAAAATAGTATCAAATTGCTGATCAATTTCTCCACTAGCATTCATTAAGAATAATATTTCATAAATTCCTTTTTGCATGGTTGAAATGGCACATCAAGCAGCCTCGATCACACCAATTTCGTGAAATATTGAAATTCAGCGAGCTAAACTAATATTATTCGCCTCCAAATAATCTAAATTTTCAATTAGTTATAATTTTTAAGAAAAGTGACAATTTTACATTATTACTATATTAAACAACTTTTAAATCGACTTCAAAACAGTCTCATTGATTTACTTTGTAAATAGAAAATTACTGCGAATGTAATATGTTAAATTTACTCCAACACCATCTGTTGAATGCAAAATATTCACTATATATCGGCAAAGTAAAATGTAACATGCAATAAAACCCCTTAGCAGCACCAGGACTAAACTCTATCATAAAGTAGTATTGTATGGAAGTTCTAAATAAAATTTGAGGGGAAAATGCTTAGAAAAATATGATAAAAGTAAAGATACTAGAATTTAATTAAAATAAAATGGAAAAACCTGATTATTTTCAACAAGATTTTTCACGAAAAAAACTTTCAAGTTCGACGTTGGTCTAATCCTCCCGCATACCAGGCAATTCTGCATCTTTGATATGAGGGATTTGAAGGAACATCTTGGAAGCCAAAAGGGACCGTGCAAACCAGAATTAGTTCGGGTTCTGAAAATCAGCAAGGAAGTGCAGGGGAAAAGTCGATCTTTGCAGACCATTTCTCCCCTATGTGAAGAGGAGACCGTTCTGGATGACCTGCATTGGTACGAATCGACCACTCCAGTCCTAATCTTAACGTTTCTAGATGGCTAATCCACTGCGCCGATATACTAGAGAAACAAGTATATCCTACATTTGTACCAATGACATCAAAGCCACGGTAGCGCACTTTACCAAAGACGGTGGGTTGACCACAACATTTCTTTGAGCCTTGGTAGAATGTCGAGTGCGCCGCCGTGTTGTGCATCAAGAACTGGAATTGGCAAAATGTAATTAGTATGCCAACACCAACAATTTTTTCTCTTGCACAAGAAACTCCGGTCAGAGCTATATTGAGCATTAGAGAAAGTAAAGCAGTGTCCTAAAGAACTTATATTTCTTCACTCTTGGTGTACACTTTTAATTTTGTATGTCGAATTTCCATTAAATCAGAGGAAGACTTTCCCATGCTTAAAAATTAAGCTCCTTTCCTCTTCAGAAGATACAGCTGGGAATCTGATCTCTTACTACGAGAACATCTCCAGTTCCCCAAGTTCTTCAGCAACAGTCCAGCTGCCCATTACCCTCTCCTATAAGTCACTTGCGATGCAGTATCAGGAAATACAGTCAACGCACCTGAGCCACACCATTTGCACCGGTGGTTCCTCCCAAAATAATTAAATATGGCATTATAAAATTTACATTGTAGTGACAGTGCCACCCGCTGCTGCAGAGTGATTCTTCGTGCCGCGTTTATACTGTAACTCTCTCTATGCGCTATTGGAAGTACAAAAATTCACTCAACGTAATAAGAGCAACCTGTATTCAGTAGCGATTTTATCAATGCTCTCTAATAATCTCCTACTTTTTGACCACATAAATATAAAGTTCCGCCAATGGCTTCTTTGATTCAATAAAATCCGCCAATGGCAAGAATAAAATCTTTAAAATGTGGTAATAATAATGATGAAAAATCCAATTTTACGACATAAGATCCACCTTAGCAGCAATGAGGGGTGAATAATAAAGCTACCTCAAGAACAAAACGAAGAAATTACTAGAGCTTTTTTCTTGGCTGACACTCGTGGCCGGAATAGACTGGAATTTCTAATTTACTTCGAACTCAGATTTGATAGTACCCTTCTCGATTTCAGACATTGATTTTCAGACAACGTATATTCGTATACGTTTCAATGGTTTTAATCAAGCTTATTTTCTTAATACAATGCTTCAACCATGTATAAATGCGATGCAAAAATATTTTGGTTGCAATTCCCACAAAACCGAAATTTAAAAATTAGATATTTTATAAAAAATCATCTTTAGAACGTTGTGTTCGCTCAACTACGGAATCAATTTGTTCCTGTAACTGATGTGTTTAAAATGCTCAACATTTCGTGAAAATTCCAGGTGAAAGATATTATTTTAAAAAACCGAAAATTTTTCGACAATGGTGTGGGAATAAAAGTAAGATTTTATACAATATTTTCAAATATTTAATAAGTTACGTGTGTTCGTAGCTTTTATAACATTTTCCATCAAACAGATTATGCTACTCTAGTGGTTAGATGTGCCATGCCAGATGCTGAATGTTGACCAGATGGGTATAACCTCTTCTCATTATATTTTCATTAATGTTATTGCTATCTTTGTTTTCTCTGTTTATATCAATTGTTCAATTGTGGCGGCTCTTTTATTTAAACATACTGTAATTGATCTCCAAACATAATAATTAAGTTTCCCCTAAGCCCACTGCTTGCCTCATCCAACATATTACTTGGGGTTAAATGAACACTTTCTTTAACATCACATTTATACCTTCAATCAGTTCTAATGTTTATTTTTAGTGCGAATCCGATTTCATTTTGGAAACATGTGAACATCACATATGTATTTCAATGCCGCATAGGAAATAATAAAAAAAATGACCCATCTAACCTCACTCCCTACTATAGAGTGGTAGGGTTGTAACGGATCGACAACGTAAGGCACTTTTCTCTTTTACTTAGATCATCAGCAGTTTTCAGAGTATTAAATACAAGCATGTATAGATTAGCAGGAATTCTTTTTCACCTATACCAACAATGTGTGCTTCTGATTTCATCGAAGGTGACAACTCCTCTGTATCTCCTGTATGCAAAAATACAAACAATTAAGTTTTCTTGACTTTAGAAAAGTAAAGTATGTGTGTGTCGCAATGTATGTATGAAACTACTAGGTACTTAGGCGAAGGCATTTTCTGTTACAGCAGCCGTCTCAGTTGTGCGCAAAAATAGTTTTGTCTGCAGTCACTCATTCCATTGCGCTTTATAAATGCGCCAAATTCTTTCAAATGAGCCAAATACAGGTGCGTCAGATGCGTGATTAGTGTGAATGTTTTATGTAAATGTCACTCTGAGAGCACAGGTGCATTGCTAAGCACCGTGACACTTGTCACTGCTTTTTTCTTTGTTACGTAATCTATATTGTGAAACTCTTTCAATAAGCTCGTGAAGAATGTTGCATTCTTTTTCCATTCGAATAAGTGGCTTCTCCATCACGGGAAATTGTTCACTTACTTGGAAATAATGATCAGTTAATTCAAATTAGCAAAATAGAGGAATTTTCTTGCCCATGTAGAATTTTATAGCGCCAAATCTACTTGAACATTTTTTCCCAAAAATGATATTCAACATACAAATGATATATTCATCCTACGGAATGCTAGACTTAGAAAGTGAGGTTTTTTCATAACGGCGGCCTTAGTCAAGTTACTGGAGTTTTTTACAATTGTCATGCCACCCTTTGATCAGGATATCATCGATATACAAAGCGAAAACGTATATTCTCAAATCTGGCTTCCTCTAATCGGTATAAATACATAGAATGCCTCAATATTCCCTCAATTTTAGAAAGTTCACGTCAAACACACTCAGATATTATTATATTAAAGATATAATTCTGCATATTGGCAAAATAACAATATTTTGTCTCTCGGAAATATTCATTGTGCAGCCTTATTTTCAAACTTTTTCCATTTATTAAAGTTCCAACAGATACTGCGGTTTTCATTATTAACATACAAGTATCATTCTGGCGGATGTGCTGGCGTCACAAAATGAAAAGATGATCATTTTGTTGTTTGTCAATGACTGTTTCTCTCACAATTTGGAAGAAGTTCGCTATTACATGAGCCTGCTAACAGGGATCTCCTCCTCTTGTGCAGCAAAAAATGTGCTTATGGCTTGTCCTCTGACGCCTTCTCCTCCAGTGCAACTCATCCTTTTTAAAAACACTTCCAAAGCACCATCTACGCGTTACCGAATTATCTTGCCGATTATTCTTCGACGACCCACCAAAACATTTTGAAGAAGTTCTGTCACATTGCTAGAAAAATTCCTTTTTATTAGACATACCAATTTCTATAATTCCTCAACTTAAATGAGTTACATAAATTTAAAGAGAGAATACGTGACTTTAGATCATGCAGGAGAATGTCGTTATGGTAGAGATACTTTAGGGCTTTTTATTGAATAATGGGTTCTGTAATATAATGCTAATAAATGCCTTTTACAGTAGTTCCTTCTGCTTTATTTTCAACAGTATTTTTAGTACACGATGCATAGAATTTTTATTACATAAAAGTTCTTAAATTTCTCTTGCCAATCATTTTACATATTTAACGTTGTAAAGGTCTCTTGTCTTGTAATTATTAACGTAGGCTTCGGAAGGTTTGTAAAAAGTAGTGTTTCCATTCATCCATTAGCAAAAAACTCATCAGAAGTTATTCTTGACGAACCGGATAGAGATGTTTGTGGAAATAGCACAATTCTAAATAGAAAAGTATTCTAGTAGAGCTATTGTTTCCTACTGGTGTTTGTTGGTCTCTCCTGTACGAAGTTTCGCAAGCCTTTCGGTCAATGTGTAATCTGAAACGGTTTATATGACACTGGAAAATTGTTTTTACAGGTGATACTCAGTTCAACAAACACGTGACTTCTAAATCTTAAAACTTGGCTTATTCTTATGAAAGAAATACTGCAGTTTGCGACACAAGAATTAGATTTATTGAATTACTCAACAAGATGTGTTGCCAGAAACCAATGCATCATGAGAGACTTGATATTATTTTAGTCAGAGGAGTAATGTACGAATCCTTCAAAACCAATCAGTTCGTAAAATTGTTCGTAGTCAAAGTAAATTATACACTTTCTAAATTTGTATGTTTTTTTGATGGTCTATGTAAATATTCGAAAAAACAGCCATACTTCCCTTACAAATACGAATTAATCCACGCAAATAGTTTTGACATGAATCCTAGTATGCGAAAGGGGGAGGTTTTTCAAATAATATAATTGTTACAGAAGGCACATTATGTTTTTACTATCTATACCGTACGCGAAACCTACTGTAAATAAAAAGATACTAATTATATTTCCAAGGCGGGTTCGTCATATATCATCCTTTGTACATACCATAATTTTGCTTTTCGGTCTTTATTAGTAATTTAAACGTATGCTAGCGAAAGAACAGGCCATGATGACCACTCTTTTTCTTTGATTTTCACACCAAGAAAAGAATATGTACCGGGCATTCAGGGGACGGATACGAAAAAACAATGTTACAGAAGTATTTCTACGTGAGTTATAAATCCAGCTGAAAACGCCATATACAGAACGAAAAGGAGATCCTAAAAACTGTCCAAATCCAAGAAACCGCAGAATTAAATATATCATAGGTTTTTGTTGGTTGACGAACGTTTCTACCGTGTGTTATCAGAAGTTATCACAGCACTCGAAGGTAAAGAAGACGAGTGACTTGTGTAGAATTTTGCCATTAACATGCTAAAAATGTGTTAGGGCTACAGACAATGCATGTGTATCTCAAAATGATTCTCTTTCAGGATGAAAGTGTTTATTTTTTCTTGTATTCTCTTTACTCACGGGATTGTTGATTAACCATTAAACTGAAAGACTAATTAACAGTAGAAATTTTATTATGATAAATTGCTTGTTCATAGCATCATTCAAATATTGAAATAACTGATCACCAAATCTTGGTTTTATAACACTATACATATATCGGTTACGAATGTGATAACTTTTACTGAGATAAGAGTAAGAAAATAACAAAAAGCGAATTTTCAAAAGTACATGAACAAGGTTAAATGTTTGTGTAAAATGAATACAAACTCGATAATTTGTTTTCAAGAACTCTCTATATGTTTTATTTAAAAAACAGTAAATATATTAAAATTAATTCACACACAAATTTACTGAAGTCATTTGGGAAGCTACGCGCACTTTTTCCCTTATACTCGAGACTCACATGGGAATAATACTGCTGAAGCTTTTCAACATATTCGTATATATTCCACTATTTCAAATATGCCATAGTAAACCTTCAATAAGTCTTATTTTTTCTCCCATTAAATAAAATAAAAATACCAATAAAATATATCGGTGAAATACGCCCGGATTACAAAAACACGTTGCAAGGGAAACGTTTTTCAGCTTCAACTACTTTGGTCCTTATCCTAAAGACCTGAATTTAAAAAAAAGCACTTGATAAAAGAAGTTAATGACATTAGCTCCCTTTCTTGTTCAGTATAGAATGGCATCGACATGAAGGCAACAGATGATTCAAGGTTTTTCTCACCATTTTCTGGCAACGCTTCAAATGTTCGGAATATTTTTAGTATAAAAAAGTTTTATATTCAGATCCTAGCAAGAAAATATAAGACTAAAACTTCACTACTTTGCACTACCATGAAAAACGACTCCCGATTTCGAATGTGTAAAATATTAATTAAGAGAATGCATACAAATGTTGAATAAAAGAACTCGTGTGTCTGCAATAATGACATACTGCTGCAAGATGCAAGGACACGCATTTACACAATAAATTTACGTAACACTTAGTTGAGGAATTTAAGAAATTTGTTTGTGTAATGACGAAGAATTGCCTAGCAACGTGACTGGACTTCTCCCAAATGTTTTGGTTGGATTTCGAAGGATAATCGTAAAGTTAAATAAACATTCGCTCTCGTGCAAAAGGTATTTGGGATACGAGTTTAATAAGGACGAGTTACACTGGAGGAGGACGTGACAGAGGACCAGCCATAAATACATTTTATGATTCACAAGTGGAAGACATACCTGTCAAGACTCATGTATTTACGACCTCCTGCGTATATTGTGAGAAAAAGTCAAATAAAATCAGCAAAATTATAATCTTTTCACTTTGCGACGACAGCTCATCCGCCATACTGATATGTGAATGTAAATAATAAATACACAATATCTTTAGGAAGTTGTATAGATTGAAAATTCCGAAAATGTCTGTGTAATGAATCCGAGACCCAAAGACTAAATATGGTGTTTTTGCCAATAATCAGTTATATCTGAAATTACAGAACATCAGTGGGTGTTGGACGTGAGCGTTCTAAAATCGAGGGGACATGAAGTCATTCTATGTATTCAAGCCAATGAGAGAAAGTAGGATTTGAGGGCGTACGTTTTCGCATTGGAGATCGTTGACACAGCATTTCCCGATCAAAGGGTGGCATGACAAATTTGAAAGCTCCAGTAACCCTACTAACGCTGCCGTTATGAACAAACCTCACTTCCTAAGTCTAGCATGTCGTAGGATGAATATATCATTTGTAAGTTGAATATCATCTGTTGGAAACAATATGCAAGGAGAGATGGCGCTATGAAATATTACATGCGCAAGAAAATTCCTCTATTTTGCAAAGTTGAATTAACTGATCATTTTTTGCCAGTAAGAGAACCATTTGGCCTGATCGAGGAGCCACTCCTTTGAATGGAAAAATAATGCAACATTCTTCACGAGCTTATCGAAAGAATTTCACAATATACTGTAACCGAACCGATTACCTGTGGAATCGGTTGGCGACCCTGCCACTAGCTCAGATCGGTGATGGAAGGAATTGTTACACTGTACGGTGGAAACACAAAATAAACACTTGTTCACTGGTAAAAATTCACATTTATTCCTGGGCAGTATGATTAAAATGCCCCAGGGAAGTTACACTCTTAAATTTAATAAAAGAATAGCGGAAAATTAGATAAGAGGAGAGAAAAAAAAATGAAAAGTTGGTTTTAGGAGTTAAGCTTAAAGAACTAAAAAGAATTATAGCTAACAATTACAATGGGTAAAATTACTACTAGTCAGTGTGTCAGAGCGTGACACCGCATTACTAAAATTTTATACAATAGGGCGGGAGCCCTAACGATACCACTTGGAGAAGGGTCTTTGTGCGGCCGGGGGGGCGGCCGTGGCGCGGTCGAGAGGGTTGCCTGGCGGCCTTCAAAAAAAAATTGCCTTCGGGAAAAGGCAATGACCTCTCTCGTCGCCAGCTGGGCAGCCGTCTCGTAGTGTCACGAAAAAGGCTGCGATGCGTGGCTGCGTAGGCGGTGTCCAGAAGTCTGGTTGAGCGGGCGGATCTGGAAGTTCTGGATGAGCTAGCAGATCTGGAAGTTCTAGTCGAAACTGGTAGTACTAGACGAGCTGGCCGGACGATTTCAGGAACGGAGTGATCAACTATGCGTCTCTCTCTGACTTTTATGATAAGAAGTCGAACACAACTTCGGACAGTTTGAAATTCGATTGGAGAAACATTCGCCTTTCTTCACGGCGAAAACCCACCCCAGAGAAAATTCTCTCTCCACTGCAGTCGGCTCACAGCTCAAAACTCGCAGTAAAATAACATAAGTCCCCACATAGGCATTATCGCCCGAATAATTCCCACCCCCATATAAGTTCTTCTCTCCACTGTCCTCAGTCCAATATTCAAGCTCAAACAATAAGAAGTTTCCCAGAGACACAATAGTCTTTCCCCGACGCCTAATACTCTGGCCTCGTCTGATTGATGAAAAATTTCTAAGTCCGGCAGAGGCGAACTTTGCCTCTGACCGACGACTGTCCCCCCCCGTCTAATGATCTGGCCCCGTCTGATGCCCAAGCTCTTCTGATTTTCTCTCCGTCGAAATCTTATAAGGTAAATTTTTCCCCCCACCCAATTCCTCTTATGTGCCCTAGCTCTTTATAAAAGTCAAGTCACTATTGGCTCTAGGTTGTTGCGCATCACGCTATTTTCAGCCAATCGCCACGCGAGAAGCCACAGAATTTTCCGCCCTGCGTGCTAGCTGCACGTGCACAATGTTATTTTAATTCCTTCTAGAACATCGCCCCGTGCTTGCATCAGGGGGGGCGCGTTCGATGACAGAAGTATCGCTCTGGGCTCCCCCGAAAGTGAACGGTCTCGAAATCTGCAGCTGGCCGCGCACACGTGCACAGTATCTGTCGACGGTAGTCCTCTAGATGGCCTGCTTAATGGGGAGGAGGCGGTAATGGCCTCCCGCGATAAGTGAAATCGCACGTGCGACGCAGTGTTTACCTCCCCAGTCGAGCTCCGGGCTACAGCTGAATCTGTTTACATTCTCCCAACTGCCCCTCCGCCTTATGAAATTTTATATGACGAAATCGGTTTCGCCACAATACATTTCGCAACAAAGAAGGAATAGCAGTGACACTCTACTTAACAATGATCCTGTGCTCTGAGAGTGACATTTAAATAAAAAATACACACTAATCACGATCCTGACATTCCTGTATTTGACTCGTTTGATAGAAATTGAGACTTTTATAAAGCGCAATGAAATGAGGAATTGCAGACAACGCAGACGGCTACTTTAACAGAAAATGCCTCTGCCGAAGTACCAGTAGTTTCATACATTCTTTGCAGCTGAAATATATTATTTGCAATATTGTGGTCACCTTCGGTGAATTCACAAGCACACGGAATTACAAACAAAACAGCAAATCTTGTAGGAGGCATATGTTTCGGGCTCTACAAGAACACCAGAGGATACATGAAATACGAGAAATACATGGCATGCATAATTGTTGTGTGTGTAGATCAGTGTTCTGATTGATAGTTTGTTCAGATTGATTATGGTTCCCGCAAATAGAATTTATTTAGAGAAAATAGATACTTATTGCTGAAAATAGTCAGTTCTTTTTCAAAATTGGCGCGTCTACATTTTCTAAATTCAGAAATAGTGGAGATGAGAGAAATTTGTGAATCTGATGTGAAGGCGAACGCACTTCTTGAGGCCAGCGCGACATTTTCTCAATGACTGCCTTTGAGAAGGGCTTTATTTCACACAATTTTGTCGCTGCGATTGTTTCGCTGTTGATGGAATCTTGCCGCTATCCTGCCAGGATTGGGCAATTACTGCCATTGTAAAAAATTTGAAATGGGGAAAGTAAAATTGAATGAGTGTATTATTGTAATGTTTTACGGTATTCTATATGAAAACTAAAATCATATGAGAAAAGACAGAGGTGTGGGCGGAAAACTTTAAAGCTAATAATGGCAAGAAGAAGTTAGTGATGCTTCAACAGTACCTACTTTCAACGATTACTTGGATCTTTTGCAATTTTCGCTTCTTTCAACGAAAGTGAGATTTGCGCTATTTTTTAAATGTTTTATTCTTTCCAAGGGAACATGTTAAGGAAGGATATAAGCTCTTTTGAAAATTTCTTTGAAAAATAGAAAAATTCAAACTTAAATTATATTAAAACTTCTGCTTTTTACAAACTGTTACATTTTTTAACTCAGAAACTTTTAATAAAATATATTTCAAAAAACTCTCTACAATCAGTACTGTAATTTTTCTGTAAATCAGTACGTCATTTTTTGCAATTTTCTTAAATACATAAAATATATGGAATGTGGAGCCAGCAATATTTCTTACGGTCTTTAGAAACTATTTACATCCAAATTTAATTATTAATAATTGTTTAAAATTGCCCAATTTTTTGCGAAATTTCTTGCAAACTAATCATACATTATAAAAAGATTCACAAACGTATTTAAATATCTTTGAATAACAGATTTTATTTTAAAAAATACATGATACATTGTTTTTTATAGTGCTTTCATGCATTCGTGAACAAAATTGAGTGGTTTTTGAAAAAGAGGTTTGAATTTTGTAAATTATGACGAAAAATAACTTCGAGTCTGCGCAATCTAATCTTACGCATTTTTATGCCAAAGTACTTCTCGCAATGTTTCACGTTGAGGCCCCCCTCCTATGGCTCGGATCATTTCAGAAATGGTTCGTCGTGCATACCCTTTCATCCAAATATTCTTGTAAATAAGCGAAATACCCGGCTAAATGGCCAATTGGTCGTATTTCGGACGCAAGCCGTGCCATACACGAAATGAATGTGGGCGTGGAGCTGGCCTCGTGGTGGTGCTGGTGTGAAGCAGTTGAGGCTGCCGGAAAAGACAACCGGGCTCTCGTAGCCATGGCGTTCTGTAACACTTTAAAAGTTGCTCTGGGACCCCCGGTGACCGGGCGGCTGGCCAATCAGCGACCTGCCGTGTTTTCTGGTCTGTTGGGTGCCACTGGGGTTCTGAAAAAGCACGGCGGAGCGCCGTTGTGCCCGCCCGATTTAGCCCTCTTGCGGGGGGACCCCCGGTGCTCTGGGACCCCCGGTGACCGGGCGGCTGGCCAATCAGCGACCGGCCGTGTTTTCTGGTCTGTTGGGTGCCACTGGGGTTCTCAAAAAGCACGGCGGAGCGCAGTTGTGCCCGCCCGATTTAGCCCTCTTGAGGGGTAACGCAACACATTAACAAAACCTACCAAATCTTCAGCCATCGCTTGAAATATTTTCAACGAAAATTGAAATGATAATTGCATTCTACCTTTAAATTCAGTGTGTTGTGTTCTATTCTTACAAAAATTTAACAAAAAACTCCTCAGGTTGAGGCTAGTACAAGAGGGCTACGAACGGGCAACCGGGAGGCCTTCCCCGACGAGAGAAAGTAAAACAAACAACAATTAGTGTTATTTACTTTCGAGAATTTCACTAAAGTTTGACCTGCATTTTTAAAGCTCACATCAAAGGAAAAACAATAGCTGTATTAAATATGTTGAGACAAATACAGTAACGTAATGTGACATGCACTGCTTCTTGCATGCCACATCAGAAGTTGCTGTTTCTGTTCCTGTCACAGATAATAAAATTCAAATAATAATGACTCCCTTCCGAGAATACAATTTAACCGCTGTCACAACTAAGGACTAAAGGTAGTTGGAACCCGTACGAAATTCATTTACAGAGGGGCCGAAGAAGATTCACGTCCTTTGCCATTTCTTTTCCAATGGTAAGCGTTTTCGCTAATCTAAGGACCCTCGATACCTCAGCCTGGGCCTCTGATTTTCTGGAAAGTCCCCTCTGTCGGCCGGTGGCGCATCAGCGCACCAAGTGGCCAGGCGACATTTACGAATCAACACATAAAAGAATGGATAGTTGTTCACATTATTCTAGAGAAGAAAGAAAGGTCTCTTCATGTTCTAAAGCAGCTTGCTTCGAGATGCGCCCAGAAAGTATGAATTATTCATTACTCCATTAGTTTAAAATTCAATCACTCGGATATTGAGAAAATCGGAATAAAAAATATTGATAGGGAAAAATTAAAAATTCACAAATTAAAAAAAAAAGGTTGTGCGCGCATGCTCCACTGGCCATTAATATTGTACAAGACTGTACGTGTGCTCGACGTGAGCTGTGTGTTTGTTTCTGTTGGTTACAGTGTTTTTCTATAAGGTAATAATGCCATGATCATCAAATGTTTTCAAAAAAGTTAAAAAGACAAACTAAAATTTTACTGTCAAAATGTGTGAGAATATAATCAGTGATTACTGATTCAAGAACACCTCCCATTGCATCTAGGCGAAAAGTGGGTGAGCGGACAGGATATAGCCTACAGAAGAAGGCGGATTTAGAATAATTTAGGAAACAGTGACCACGATACACAAATCCTTACCATTACAAGAAATACGGGCACTGACGCAGTAAATAATAACCTATGAGTATATTGTTTTCTAAAAGTAAAATTAAATTATTCATAGACTACTAGCTGCTGCGGAAATCGTGGGACGCGGTGTACAAATGAATTGAAGCTTATCGACGCTTTCAAATCACAATAAAATTTCACAGTTCTCTTTCTGAAATATACGGGTAGCGCCTTCCAACCGCCTGCGCTGGCAGCCACAAATAAAAAGTTTTCTCAAAATTAAACCTTTCCTCAAAAACTTCTTATATTTTCTTTAAATTTTTTGGCGTACAGCTAGAAAGACACTTAAACGATTGGCGCAAGTCTCTATTTCTCTAAGATATAGAAACAAGAATTAAGGCATAGAGAATTGCAAAATTTATAAATAATGCCCGAAGGTATGCGCTCTTGTAGCTCCACTAGCTGCGTTCTCTCAATCTTCAGCCACTCCTCTTTTGCGCTTTGTTACATCCCATGATTGTCGCTTGAGGTCGCTGCGAAACGGCAAACCCCAACAGCGCGCATCTAGCGGCGGCAGGTAGTACTAACATAATAAACTCTACACGCTCCCCTCCCCACGCGTGGCTCCCCGCAGCCCCCGAGAATGGAGCGGTTGCCGAAGGAGAAGGGACTGCGAGCGCTAGCGAGCGCGCGCCTTCGCCAGCGGGGCACCCCCGCCTCGCCGCCGCCGCCGCCGCCGCCGCCGCCGCCCCCCCGGCCGCCTGCGCCGCCTGCACGGTCAGTGGTACCTCTTGCTCTTTTGACTAACACAGGGGACTCACGGTCCCTCCAGGACAATCCCTCTCACAACTGGTAGTACACAAGGAGCACAAATAGCCCCCGCCGCCTGCATGGTGAGCGCAGCCCCACACCTCTTGCTCTTGGGAATGACACACTGGGCACTCACAGTCCCTCCAGGACAATTCCTCGCACAACTGGTAGTACACAAGGAGCACAAATAGACCCCGCCGCCTGCATGGTGAGCGGCAGCCCCGCACCTCTTGCTCTTGGGACTGACACACCGGGCACTCATAGTCCCCCTAAGACAATCCCTCGCACAACTGGTAGTACACAAGGAGCACAAATAGATCCCGCCGCCTGCACGGTGAGCGGCAGCCCCACACCTCTTGCTCTAGGGACTGAAGCGCTGGGCACTCACAGTTCCTCCAGGACAATTCCTCGCACAACTAGACACAAGGAGCACAAATAGACCCCGTCGCCTGCACGGTGAGAGGCAGCCCTAACATCTTGCTCTTGGGACTGACACTGGGCACTCACAGTCCCTCCAGGACAATTCCTCGCACAACTGGTAGTACACAAGGAGCACAAATAGACCCCGCCGCCTGCATGGTGAGCGGCAGCCCCACACCTCTTGCTCTTGGGACTGAAACGCTGGGCACTCACAGTCACTCCAGGACAATTCCTCGCACAACTGGTAGTACACAAGGAGCACAAATAGATCCCGCCGCCTGCACGGTGAGCGGCAGCCCCACACCTCTTGCTCTTGGGAATGACACACTGGGCACTCACAGTTCCTCTAGGACAATTCCTCGCACAACTGGTAGTACACAAGGAGCACAAATTGACCTCGCCGCCTGCACGGTGAGCGGCAGCGCGGAGGGCGTAGCAGTGGCTGGGTGCTGTTGCAGGGTGCCGGCGCTGGTGGTGGCATTGCCCGCAAGGGGCGCAGGGCTAGCGGTCGGTGGGCGCGCGCGCTCGGCCAGGGCCCACGTGCAGCCGGAGCCCCACGTGCGAGGTCTCACCATGTTCCTACGGCCCCGCCGCCCCCCTGTCCGCGGGCTGTCCATTGCTACTGTGTGCCTCGGCATTGGAGGGCCACTGTCGGCGACGCGTTTGCGGCCCCGCCCCCGCCCGCGGCCCCGCCTGCGCGCCCGCCCCGGCGCCCGCGCCCGCGCCCGGCCCCGCCAGCGCCAACGGCACAGTTGCCGCCCCCGCTGCCAGAGCATGGACCGGGAGCTCCCGCGCCCCCCTGCACCTCCGCAGGCGATGGCCCTCTGCCCTCCGGCCAGACGCCGGCGCGCCGCGGCGCCCGCCACCTCCACCCACGCTCACGGCGGCCTGTAGGCCCCGAATAATTAAAAATTCGTTTGTGATGTGAAGGCAATTAAAGGTTTACATGAAAAAGAATAGTCTGTTTGGTGTTTTGTTAATCAGAATAATGTCAAAAAACCTTTGGTACTAATGCATTTTTTTGGTATCAATCTTGTAGATCCCGAATATTGCATTTCTCTTAAATTCGCTCAAGTTTCCTTTAATGGCAATTTTTTTTCTTGACAGTTAATTTAAAAATATAAAATAAAGGTTCCAATAGATCGCCGTTACGAGGACACGCAACGGCGGCTCCTGATTGGCCAGGAATAGTTATGATCCGCCGGAGGCTGCGCGGGTCAGGGGTTCCGCTTTATTGCGGTGAGAAGCTCCACTTACAATTGTAAAATCACAAGATACTAAGGCACATTATGCTAACAACAATAAATGTACATTATTAGTGTGACAAACGCTTTTTAGTATATTGAGAAACAAAGCAATATTGTCTGCATGTACAAACACATAGTCCACACAATTCGGTGGGCAAAGAGTGCGGCTTCCAACTCTCGCTCGTAAATATCTTGGCAGAGAATCTAAGCTGGCGTCGGCGTGAATGGTCGGTGGCGCTGGCCACCTGGGAGCGGGCGCGGGCGGCTCAATGCCCGTGCATCTCATCTCGCCAGGGGGAGGAGGCTGCCGCACTGGAGCCCACCTAGCATCCCCGGGAGGCACATGCGCAAAAGGCGAGATCGCACAGAAGTAGTGGAACCGCTGCGACATACCGTGGGTAGAATTGTTTTGGCTTGTATGTGAAGGCAAATGCGCAAATACCGTAGTCGTGTAGAAGGCTTCAAAACACTTTTCCCGTCATCGGTTTTAAAACCTGCTTCACGTAACGACTGCATATCTGACAGCCATATTTGTGGAACTTTGTTCATGAGCAGAAAGGCGTCGTAGTATTCTAAGCCGTTCTGTGACATCACTGTTGTAGGGCGGCCCTCATCGCCGTTTGCATGAGCAACGGCGAGAGCGACCAGCCCATAGACACAATCGTGAACTGCCACGCACTTTTCTTGATCACAATGCTCAGTTACGGATGAAAGGAGTGGTGGACGGATGCAAAGTAGAACCCGTTCAAATCCCGTTTTACAGTGAACACGTTTTCGCACGCGCTCTCCAGAACTTGGCGCGTGGAAGGCTGGCGGCGGCTTGTAGTGCGCTGGGACCTGCTATAGATGACTCACTTTCGTGGCGTTTGGAGTCAAAATTCCAAGGGGAAAGGCGTTCGCTAGCTGGGACCGCTGTGTGCGTTCCAGAATGAGCGCTGTTGCCATGTTTCGGACCGTGCCACGAAGGCGTCGACGGACGTGCGCTGGAGTAGCACCGCTGCACGTATTCGCTGGATGCACGGCGTATTCCTCGCAGCAAAATTCAATGGGGCGTAAGGATACCTGCGATGGAGCATTCTAGTGCGCTAAAACCAAAATGTGGACGCCAAAGGCCTCAGAGAAACGTTCCCCACACTGTGAATGGATGAGGATGTATAGGATGAGACCTTCTTGGACATTTCATAAACGTTTTGCTGGTTCGGGCCTTATCGTTACTATCATTGCCCCTTATTTCAACCCTTGGTGATGATGGCCTTCTTCTTGACGTCACGCTTTGAAGACTTAGTTTCTTCTATCTTCAATTATTTAAGCTTTCTGTGCACATCGTGGTTTGCGCAGACTGACGAGATTTATTCATAATTATTAATTCAAAATTCGTTCTCGCAGCAAAAGCTAGAAGTACTATTATTAGTTGCTTGATTGCGATGAAGATTGTTTCTTATGCGTGTAGTGAAAACTTTCATTTAACGTTCTGTCGAGTTATACGTGCGTCGTATAAATAAGTGCGGTGTACCTTATAGTGGAGGGATGTGGGTGTACAGTGAACAATGAAGGAGTGTCTTATTAGGTTTGGTTTGTGTTTTACCTGTACCTGTATCAGCAGTGATTTGGTGAAATTTGTAAGTAAGCGTATTCTATCACGTAGCTTTCTCAAGAGTAAAAAGCTTTTTAATAGTTTTGGTACTATCACGAAAAGCTAACTGTCACAGAATATTGTATAATTCAAATATATTCAAGGAAGTGTTCCAAGATACCTCTTGATTATACTTAATAAAGTTTTATTAAAAATTAATGTTCAACATATGCATATTGCATTGACTTTTTTATATTTGATATTGTGTTAGTACATTATATGTTAAGTGTATATATTTTTAAACAAATAAATACGTTTCGTTAACAACTTACCCTCTTCAAATAGACGGATAGGTAAGAGTGTAGGGTTTAACATGTGAGAGTTCTCGCACGGATACGCGAAGGCACTAGGGGAAAACTTGTGCTACGGTATCACAGACAATTAACTAAAGTAAAATAACTTGAAATAAATGAACAACAAAAATGAAAATGTGCTAGCCTACAAAAATACTACGTGAATGAATTTAAAAAAGCAACCAAATTTAATATTATAGGAAGAATAGCGCAAGTCACTCGATCACTGCAAACGATCACAATCCAGAGGCACGATCTAAATGTTGGCGGGGTTCAGAAGTCTTTATCTAGGCAGTATGCATTGCATTGTTTATATTTTTGTTTGATGTTCTGCAAGTTTGAACTTTTATGTATTTTTTAACAAATAAACACGTTTCATTCACGTTCCTTCTTAATGGAAATGATAGGGAAACATGAGCATTAACATGCAATGGTTCTCGCACGGGTTCTCTAGTTAGATTAATTTCACATACAGTTGGATAGATTCTACAGGTCTCAGAACACGGAGTAGAATCGAGATGCACCGGATCAATCAAAAGTAATAGAAAGTCCAAGAAGCTCTCGTTCTACAGATTGCGGTGCGAGGAACGTGTCTTTGAGACCGCCCGTCTCAAAATTCCAGATTTTAAGGCTCTAGAACGCTTCGTCTAGCAGGTATTTAAATCGTTTTTAACAATGCTGCCGAGGGTCGCGGATTGCATTTGACGTGAATATTTCGATGCGTCTTTTTTCAGTAAATCCTTCATATTGTATAAGTAAAATTCGTCACGCCTCATTTACAAAAATTGGTTGCGCGAGAGAGCCGCAAAATGCATCCACATTACTTAAATATAAGAGAATTTATATAATATAAACAATAAACCATGAGGTGAAGAAGCAGCTTGTGGCTACTATATTTCCAACTTTGTTGTCTAAGTAAGATTTCATATAAATTCCAGGTAACAAGAATGAAACTAACCAATCTCATTCCTGCAATGGTTTGAATTTCTCCTTAGCACACTTCAAATATTATCTGCTTGCTCTTGCTGTTCGCAGTTTTGTAGAGACATCATATACCAATTTCCTCGAAAATTTGTATGCATGTGCGGTAATAGAAAATAAAATCCTGCTGAAACCAGACAAATCAGCAGTGTGTTTGTAACACAGTTGTTCAATAATTAATAAAAAGACCTGTTTAATATTAAATTTAATTTTCTTGCACATATCTAGATATTTTACTAACCTATTCAAAATAGCATTTACAGCACTGAAAGTACAGTGAGAATAGTCCGCCTAGTTTTCTTACGAATGCTTCTAGTTGTCCAAAGTATAAATTCATTTGTTGAAATTACTACTCACTCTAGGTAAAGTTTCTCCAGCTTTTACAATTCAATATCATGACTGAAACGCAGACTTGAAACTTTCCAGAACTTGCCAGAACACTCTGGCAATATTGTGGGGATGGGTAATTTCTTGAATCTTGGTCGTTTCATATTACACTGTAGCTTCTGTCGAGACTTATCTTCATAACATAAGGATTTGCAGAGAATTTTACTTTTCGCTTTCACAATGTGTATATAGTGGTGTAAATATATGTAAATGTAAATAGTGTAGACCAGTTTCAACTTACATTCCTTCTCTATTTAAAACAAGATGTTTGATGATGGCTCCAACGTAGTTGGCGAAATGTCCCGCCAACGTATAATGGAAATTTTAATGTCAAAAATTTGAAGAGGAACTGTTTTTATTAAGACTATAGGTATTCATCAAGAGAAGAAATGAATTTCCCTTTTTTAAAAATGAAGTGCACTCACCTTCAAAGAAATAAAAGAAAAGGATAAACAATATGTAACAATTATTTCTCTTAAATAATTTATAACGAAGTTCCTTATTCAATTGGCTACAGAGCTCTAGCTGTAACGGGAAGGGAACGGTGGCACTACACCCATAATAAACAATCCTCGTCGGTATCAACTATTAATGCTGCTAGCTTCTGCGAGAGCGAATCTTGAATTAATGATTATGCAAATAAACCTCGTCAGTCAGCGCAAACAACGGTGTACCCATAAGATGGAGGAATCTAAGCATTCAAAGCGTGACGTCACAAAGAAGGCTGGCCTCCAGCGACATTGGTCGCATAGTGCGGAGTCGATTAAACAGAAGTATCTCACTCTGTAGATTCCGGCATGGGAACGTTTCTTTGAAGCCTTGAGACTTAAAATTCCAGATTTCAATGCCTCAGAACGCTTTGTTTAGGAGTTATTTAAGTCTACATATTTTGACACTGAGAAGGAGTGTTGCGGGTTACATTTGGATGTGTTTCTCCAAACTTATCCATCATATTTTTAGGTCATAGTGCAACTTGTTATGTATTGTTCTCTTTCCTTGGAGATCTCGTTTATCAAGTGAGAGCCTCAGAAGGTATGAATACTACTTATATAATGTGGGAGACGCTGGCTGGCATAGATGTGGAGTCAAATTTACAAAATTTATTAAACATTATTTAAATCAGTTAATATCAAACTGAAGAACCTAGCATTGCTCCGGCATTTATTTTTCACAATCTATTAGACAGGAATTCTATCTATTCCCGCTCAGTTCGCCTCTCCCCTCTCGCTCTCCCCCCACACACTCTCCCGGTCTTTTGCAGTCATTTTCTAACTAATATAATGAAGAATTCTTTACTAAAACAAAAAGAAAATACCTTTATTTTTAAACATGATGACAGCACAGTTTAGTATAACAGTTGCGAAGCTCCCTACGATTTTGTTCACCCGGCGCGACCTCCCCGCTCCCAGTGACGAGCCAGAGGCAGCACCAGTTCGTTGAGGTGCGGCATATATATTTGTTTACACGTAATATACTTGATGGTACGTAATAGGGAAACAATTTTGATGCAGTGTGTTGAATTGATAGAATATTCTTTAATATCCGTTCTTAGTTCAGTTGCCATTGTTAAATTGATACAATTGCGTCCTGCACACAGTGATGCACGATTAAAACCATATGCCAACAACATATGAAAGTGCCTGAAATGCTATTAATTAAAAATAATTGTAGCAACAAATAAAAGAATTCGCTAAATATATCCTTTTTTGATTTCCTGAAGATACAGAATTGAAAGCGTTAACAAAATTGTTCGTGTCTATTGTTATTTCAAAACGCATTGCCAATAAGCTAGTTCCACAATTTTCGTTTGCCTTGTATATGATTTCGGGTATTTGTTTGGTACCTTCAGCGGTTTAATCATTTTGGATGCTGAGAAAGATTCAATGTTGACTAATAAATACTATGTAAATCTCGATTTATGCTATTTAACCATTATTAATTTATTATCATATTGAAATTACAATTCTCTTTTAATTATCATTGTAACTTCTAGGTATCATCTTTATCAGGTTTTTCGTGCATTTCCCTTTAATTCATATAGAAAATGCTGAGGTAATCCCTTGTTTTGTTTCTGCACAGAAAATGTAGATTTTATCTTCTCTCCTTGACATTAATAAAGGTTCTAGCGTCATAAGGGTACAAACTGCCCCTGCACAGTGTGTAATTTTCGCCATCTATGGGGCTGAATGTATTAGAGCAAAAATTAAAGCACTGAATTGAATTAAATCGTGTCATAATGTACTAAATTAACCAAAATATGTATACACATATTTAATTTCTTTATGCAAGTCATTATAGCAACATTTTACATATTTTAAGTAAGTTCTGTAATTTTACAAAACAAACATTACAGAAATATGCTTTATATACAGAACAGAGACACAATATTGCAATTTTACTCTTAAGATCAATGAGAGAACACATTAGACTCTATGAGCAAATAAATATAACAAAAACAAAATACATGTGCTGAAATACGAACTCTAAACAAGAAAATTATTTATTTATTCAGAATCACTGAAGGCATCAGAAGAATCTGCTTCATCATCTGCGTCTGCTGTTAATGGATCCATTTCTAGCAAATGAAACACTTTTGCGTTCATATTTTTATTTTTTGGGTTTTGGAGGAACCCGTAAACGATCAGACTAATGAGCAATCTGTTCAGCAGGTCTGTATTGGTGTCAATTCTGGAAGTCTTCCTAGTGAAGAATTCTCTGTACTGCCTATTATGTTTATTTCTGACCTCTTGGGCTTCTTCTGAATATTGTCCAATAGGCAATATACATGTACCAATAATGTCTCTCCCGTGAAACAAAAGTTTGTGTAAGCTTACAGGCATTGAATACCAGCTGTAGTTTTCCAGATAAAGATTTTTAATATATTTAGTGAATCTTTCAAATTTATCTAAATTGATTCTTTGACCATAATTTATATATTCCAGGACAATTCCTAAACCCTTGATTAATTCCAGATTAACTCCAGTTATTTCTGCAGCCTTCTCAGGGTTTCTAAAATATCTGCATCGTTTGTACTTCCACTTTGGTGTTTAGGCATATCCACTAAAATGCCCAACTCACTTTTGAATTTCTCCTGATATATTTCTCCTTCTCAGAAATCTTTTCTTTATTTTCAGATCCCCTTGCCTGCCAGTCTTAATTTCTAACTTGTACGAGATGTGCAGGTTACATTCGAACAGCCTGATCCATGAATAAAGGGGGGTTTTGCCAAAAGCAAGGAATTCTTTTTTCACTTCTTCTTTTAATACGACATTTAAATTATTCATTTCGGTGGGTTTTGCCCCACGTAATAAACATGTCTGGGTAGAGGAACAACACGATACGGCATTACAAACTTTACCGTCGACAATGCAAATACCAAAGTGAGTATCGCTCCGACCGTTGGCGAGTAAAGACCTCCCGTTGTGCGATAAGCGGTAGCGATAAGCTGTAGTGAGTTCGGAGTGCGCAGCCTAAGGCCGTACAGTGCCGAGTGTTGTGTTGTTTCGACTCCAGTGTTAACAAGATCAACTGAATCAAATCCAGCGAGTGGGTAAAACTCACTTATAACATCGTTGCTGCTCACAAAGGTATGTTCCCTACAAAAGAACACGCCATTGTGATTGACTCAGTAGAAGGAATATCAGTAAAAACGTACATCCAGGAACTTGCAAAAATTATTAATCCGCATATCATACGGTTCGTCTCAAGGATTTCAAAAAACCATATATGTGTATATCTCGATACAAGAAAACTGTAAAACAATTAGTTGACAATGAATCAACTATTTCAATTAGTAACTCAACGCTAACCATTAGACCGCTAATTACGCAGAATAAAAGACTCATTCTTTCCGATGTGTGTCCTATTATCCCACACTCAGGAATTATTGTTGAGCTAACGAAACTGAAAATACGAATCGGATCTACAATGACCTTGCTGAGAGCCGGCATGTCAAAACCAGGGTTCAGCCACATTTTGAGCTTCCGGCGACAAATTTACATTCATCTGGATGATATGGACAGAGTACCAAAAACCATGAAGATTAAATACGATGACACAGTTTTATGAATATATCCATCATCAGATGCTAGATCATGTTTTCTATGCAAAGAACACGGACATTTTGCAAATAATTGCCCTATGAACCAACAAAAAGATAACCCCTCAGGGCACTGCGAAGTTATTCACAATGAAAAAAATTAGCTGTCCCCCCTCCTCCTTCCCAGCACATAAACCCTCCTCAACTGCGTATCCTCCTATTGACAAGCGACCTCTAAAAAATGTTAAACGCCCCTTATCTAGCCTATCTTCAAAATCTGAGACATCGGAAATGTTCAATTCAATTGTATGTGAAGAAAACCTAACCCATCTTAAAGAAAGAGTCTCAGATAATAACATACAACCGATTACACCAGAGACAATGGATTATAAAACCCATTTATCTAATGACTCCTCATTAATTAAGTCAAATTCAAAAAACAATAAAAAATCAAAACTTGAAATTTCTGTTGCACAGGAATCTGATAGACTAGAAAACCAACTTGCCCCACTTAAAGAAACGTTATCTCAACCAAATAACAAATATGTTTACAACTAAAGAGTCTTTTCGACAAAACACAAAATTGCATAAACATTGAGCAAACTGTTCTTGAATTCACTCCACATATCAAACTGTTACTACTAATGTTAGAAGAAACCTACCCTCTCCTTACGGATAAAAGCATCAAAAGACGTTTCACAAATTTAAAAAAGAAATTAAAGAATATTTACAAAATCAGTGAAATTGCAAACTCCAGTGAAATCAACGATGAAGATTCAATCTAATAATCTTTTTAAATTCTATTCCTGAAATGGCATACTCCATTCTCCAATAGAATATAAATGGCTTTAATCCACAAAAAGACAATTTGCTTCTACGAATTAACAAATACAACCCTGATATGATCTGCCTTCAAGAAACGAATAATAAAATCAACCAAAAGCCACCATTAAAAATTACAATTTGCATTAAAAAACAGAACAGATGCAAATATAGCTAGTGGTGGAGTAGCCATCTACACAATGTCATCTTATAAAGTAGATGAACTTCACCTTAATTCCACCCTTGAATGTTGTGCAGTCACGATCAATCATATAAATAAGCCCATAACTATATGTAATGTTTATCTCCCCCACAGTCATGCCTTTACTGCTAGTGAACAGACACATTTAGTAAATCAACTGCCGGAGCCATTTATACTATTAGGTGACTTCAGCAGTCACAGTTTCATGTGGGGATCACACAAAGATTCAAGAGGAAAGATACTAGAACAAGTATTGGATAGTACCAATGTTATTATACTCAATGATTGTTCACCAACCCATCTCAATAATACTTATAATACACTCAGTATCATTGATCTAACCATCTGTTCTTCATCAATTACTCATCTCTGGGACTGGAAAATCTCTAATGAACTATTTGGTAGTGATCATTTTCCTGTTATAATCACCAAACAAGGTCGTGACACAACATATGAAACAAAGTGTACTCCCAAATGGAAACTTTCGGAAGCAGACTTCAACAAATACAAATTAATTATTTCAACTAAAATCAATGAAATGAAACTACTGCACAAAAACTATACTTCCATAACAAAGAAGATTGAGGACTTAACTGAACTTATACTTCAAACTGCAGAAATAACTATTCCTAAATCCTCAAATAAATCACAAAAAAGGCCATTTCCTTGCTGGAATCAAGAATGCCAAAACGTCAGAAGAATACACAAACAAGCCTTTATCAAATACAAGAGACACCCAACAACTGAAAATCAAATAGAATAAAAAAGAACGGAAGCTCTAGCAAGAAAAACATAAAGATGAAAAAGAAAATCATGGGAAACCTTTATCTCATCTACAAATAATTCTACAAGCACATCCGATAATTGGAAAACAATCAAAGCAATAAATGGTATAGACAAAACTACCAGTCATATTAAATTGTTAACAGTGAATTATAGAGTGCTTACATCTACCAAAGAAATAGCAAACACCTAGGCTCAGACCTTTACTAATAACTCAAGCGACAAAAATTTCAGTGATTATTTTCAATCGTATAAACTAAATTCCAGTGTCACAATAGATAAATATTGCAACTAAATACCTCTTGCCATCCAATACTAAATTATCCTCTCCAAGTTCAAGAAGTTACTTCTGTTCTCTCCCATTTGAGAAAGTCCAGCACTGGCCCAGATAGCATTTTAAATATTTTTGTGAAAGAACTACCAATCAGTGCCATAGAATATATTACTATCCTATTCAACGAACTTTTAATCTCTGGGTCATTTCCTAACAAGCGGAAAGAAGCAATAGTTTTACAAATTCCTAAACCAAATAATGACATAAACAATCCTGTAAACTACCGACCAATATCATTAACATCCACCCTTTGTAAACTAATGGAAAAGGTAATCAGCAGAAGGCTAATATGGTATTTAGAACACAACGACATACTATCCCCCTACCAAAGTGGATTTAGAAGGAAAAGATCAACTATGGACCATCTCATCAACATCCACAGCAACATATGCGACGCATTCATAACCAACCAACACCTAGCACTAATCAGCCTCGATATAGAAAATGTCTACGACATGGTGTGGAAAGACAGAACCTTACAACTACTGTATGATAAGGGGAATAGACGGATACATTTTAATCTTCATTGCCAACTTTCTTCGTGAAAGATTTCTCCAAGTAAAGTTCAATAACACCCTTTCCGACAAACACAAACTATGTAATGGGTTACCACAACGCTCCGTCCTCAGTGTTACTTTGTTCCTTATTGCCATAAATGATATAACTAAACTTATTCAGAAACCAGTTAAATATATATGTTCGCCGATGATATCACCATATTAGTTAGTGGAAAAAACCCAAAAACTATTCAGCAACAACTATAAAGCTCCCTCGATTCAATACAAAATTGGTCTGACAAAGTTGGTTTCAAACTCTCACAAACGAAGTCAAAATGCATCGTCTTCAGGAAGAACAAGAACAGCAACGTACAACTAAAACTCAATATAAATTCTCAAGCAATTAACTGCGAAAAGGAAATCAAGATTCTAGGCATGATATTTGACAACAACCTAACCTGGCAACCACACATCAATACATTAAAAAGAGAATGCCTTCTCAGAATGAATATCATTAAAGCTATTTCTTCAACTTCATGGGCTGCAGATAAAAATATTATCTTGTCCACTTATAGAACCCTCATTCGTTCCAAAATAGATTATGGATCAATTATATATCAATCAGCAAAAAAATATATATTAAATAGACTTAACCCAATCCATACTAATGGATTGCGAATGGCAATTGGAGCCTTTACGACAAGTCCAATCTCTAGTATCCTTGCTGAAGCCGAAGAAAAGGCCGTTCACATAAGAAGGCGGAAAATAACCTTTTTTTATGCCAGCAAAATCTCGTGTTCGTCCTGTAACCCGACACATAAGAATATATTCTCCTCAAGATATTCACTTCAATACAAAAAAAAAAAATAATTCCCTCAAACCAGAATATCATTAATTAAAACAATACCTCGATAAATAGACTTCACATTTCCCCTGGTAAATCGAGATATTAGTACTGAAAGACATCCATGGCTTCCTTCTAAAAATCCCATTAATACAAGTCATAATGAATTCAGGAAAACTGACACAGGTCCACAAATATATCTAGCTCTCTTTAATGAATTGTCATCTACTTACAGTCAATACACCAGCATATTAACAGATGGTTACAAAACCACTAATGACTCGGGATGTGCCCTATTAATCGATGGTCAAACACAATCTTTCAAGCTTAGTGATATATGTTATATATAATATTGTGAAGATTACGCCATATACAGAGCCTTAGAATACATCAAAGATATGTCAAATTCAAAATTTGTAATCTACACTGATTCGAGAAGTGTACTAGAAAGCTTCAGTAGCACCTCCAAACTAGATCCAATAATTAAAAAAATCATCAATCTGTATAATAAATTGTTAAACATTAACAAAGAAATAATGTTTGTCTGGATTCCCTCCCACATTGGTATAACAGGCAACGCATTAGTTGACAGAGCAGCTAAACTAGCTACATCCTTACCTCTGACCATCAATAATGTCTCACATAATGATATAAAAAAAGTACTTCTTCAAAAAAACAAGGAATTGCGGGACACTGAAATGAAACGTTCACCACCTAGCAAACTGTTCGTGATCAGAAAATCAACAATGGGGTCGTTAATGACCATGTAGTTTATGTGACCGTAATAAATAAAGCAAAAAATATCTAAGTGGTAGTTACAGAAATTTCTACATTGTCAAGAACAAATATTGTGGGAGTCAGGTTAATAACTTGATGATTAGTTTGGTCCCCTTCTGTAGTAATTAAACTTGCTAACTCTTTGCAATATAAATTTCAATGGCCTACAATACTTGATGGAAGATGGAACCGTGTGTTTCCAAATAATGTCTTTTGAATTGGTCGACGCGCAGTGCATTTCCAAAGGAACAACAGAAATACTAACAAATTTTTCATCACTGAAATGTTGCTGAGAAAACGTCTGCTTATATTGATTTTGCTCCATACAGTCGCAACCCCATTTCATGATTATGCAAAAATTGCATTCTTTTGACAAACGCAATTTCTTGCAGAGCTCTTCGGTATGACTTAATCGACGGATTGTGTGGTCAATTAGTGACTCCACAGGTATTTCTGCTGAGATTTCTGTAATCACAGCACCATGTGGTTAACATAGCATTTTACATTGTTTCACTTTATAATATGGTGGATAAAATTTACAGTTAAATATTTCTGCTTGCTGATGCAGCAGTTTGTACTGGCGACTAGACATAGAGGCATCTACCATTAACGCCAGCGCTTGTTTGGTGTTAGCTCTGATGTCTGGAGCAAGGACCTTCGAGCCTTCTTCCTAACAGTTCCTCTGTTTGAAGAGGCAGAGGATAATTATTTGACTATTGCTGCTGAATCTCTTTTTCCTTCTTTCGTTAATTGAATGCCTGTGGCAATACTCAGTTCTTCGCTGCTGGAATTCAGGAGGTGTTTAACTTTTCGCCTCTTAGTTCGAGGTGCACAATCAATAAAACTCTTTTTTGGCCAACTTACTACAGTAAGAGAAGTTGCTGACACTGATGCAATGTAGGAAACATTTTCAAATAGTCTTTCTCCATCGAGCCAAGAAGCGTTGTAAAGAAGAAAACGTTCTTTATGCCTCCCTATTTTTTCCCATCCAATACGAAGTGTTTGGCAAAATGTTTTACTTTAACATTTACACCCAGTTAATGACTATCATAATACGATGCATTTTTCATTTCATGCAAAATATGTGCAAATAATTCATCTGTCATCAAGAGTCTGTAGGTTTTGCCACCCATATTTCCAAGAGCGCTCTCCGGGAAACCGAATGCGACATTCTGTAAAGAATGAAATAATTAATAGATTCGCAAACATTCGGAAATTTTTTTCATTGATAGATTCATTCATTGATTTCATTCATTCTCTTCCAGTAAATCGAATCTAGAAATTGTAAAACGTTCGAAGCTAAAACATTAAGAAAATTATGCAACGCACCATGGGACGTGACAAACAAGACGAAATACAGAGACCTCGACATCATCCCGCAAGAAGAAATTGTCACCATGAAGAGCCAAGCTTACCAGAAGAGATTGTACGAGCATCCAAATTACCTTTCAACAAACCTGCTAGACAACAGTGAACATGTATATAGACTGAAACGAGAAAATATTTTAGATTTGCCATACCGATTTCGTAAATGATATTTTCAATGTCACAAAAATTCACGTCAGAAATGTATTTATTAGACACCATTAACTTATTGTTCTAACAAGACCAGATTGTAAATTATGCAAAAAATAAAAAATAAAAAAAACTTTCTTCCATGTCGAAGGCTCGATCCCCTCTCCTCCATTTGGCAACGCTGATAAGCTGCTCGCTCCTGATTCGCTGAAGCGTTTTCTCTGTCGCGCTTAGGAGGGAGACCGATACTTGTTAAGATACAAAATTTACTTTACGACAGTCTATATCGGCGTCACGCATGAAGGACCTCAGTACGCTGGTAACGTAAATCAAGATTTACATTGTATTTATTAGATGAAAATGAATTTTTTTTAACATTCAAAATAATTCAATTGTAATATTTTAGGTATTCTATCATTTGTTTGCATTTTCTAATTATTATGTCATTGTGTAATCCAATCTTACTTTTAAAAATATTTTTATATTTAAGTTCTAAGAATGCTATTTTGCCCCTTCAAAACATTCAATGGAAAATTCTCTTGTTTTCATCGATATGTCTGCAATTCAACAATTCTCCACATTTCATTCTATGAATGAAGTGTTGGAAATGTGTTTAAAGTTCTTTTTCGCATTTTTTCGGAAATATATTTCTCTATTTTCCTTGGCTGAATCAAATCTCCTGAAGTTGATATAAAGCTTAGCATAAGGGTCGGAAGAGTCAAGATCTATTGAAGAACTCTCACTACCTGTTAGGTCTGATTTACACATTGTAAAATAATGCACCCAAACCACAAAAGTATTCATGAGTCCATACGGGAAGTAAACATGAAAACATGAAAGTTATTAGACTCAGCTTGTAGCAAATCCGCCTTGAAATAACATTCACGAAGAACTTTTTAAACGCTTACCTTCCCAGATCTTTAGCAAACTTAAAAAAGGATAAATTTGGCGAATTATTTTGATTGTTGCTACAATTTATAGCACTACAGGCACTTTCGTATGTTGTTGGCATTTTTATTCGTGCATCAATGTATAAGGAACACAAATGTCAACACAATTCGACAAAGGCCAGGGAGTTAAGAGTGAATAATAAATAATATGCAAACTATTTAACTCACTGCATTAAAATTATATCACGCTATCACATACCATCAAACAAAGCACATGTAAATAGCTTGCAAATATGTCGCACGTCAAAGAACTGGAGCTGCCTCTTGCTCGCCTCAGGGAGCGCTCGAGAAGCACCCGATGGTAAACCCCCGAGGAAGCTTCGCAACTGTTTTACTAAACTGTGGTAAACTCGTATTACGCGCAATTCAGAAGGAAATTAACAAAGCTTCTTTTGTTTCACTGATTTTAGACGAAACCCTTGCTGTAAGCAGTAAAGGGCAACTTCTTACTGTCCTCCATTATGTATCCACATATGGGAGTAATGCGGAGCGATTTATTTCGTTTAAAGATTTGAGTTCCGACAGAATAGTTAATTCTCCTTCACAGCATTCTTTAGATATGATAAACGATTTGTATTGTTTTGAAATGCTCGTTTCCCAAACATGTTATGGAAATGGCGGGCTGCTCGCGACGGCGGTGGCGTTTAAATAAATATGGCGGTGGTGTGGGCGTTGGATGTCATTGTTATCTGTTATGACTAGGAACAGATCTTCGTGAAAAATAACATTCTCAAGAGAATATTATTTTTGCATTTACATCGAGAAAAGTGATAGTGATAAAAGTATTTTTCCTAGGTACGAGCAAATTAGATTTATAAACACATATTTCATTTGTCTCCTTTCGACGGAACTTTGTAAGAAAAGAAAGATATGTAATCGTGTGCTTGATCACACTTTTTTTTTACTTTTTGGAAACGTATCGTCACCAATACATAGGCTACGCAACTGAGCAGTGGCGGGGTGAGGCGCTGCGAGATATTCGCCATGGGAACGGCCGGGGACGACTGGAACGCTTGGTGGCGGGCTGCTGGCGACTGAGGTTGCATTTTGGTAAACTGGGCGCTGGAGGGGGATAAAACTCTTCTTTATCTCTTATGACTGAGAACAGATCATCGAGAGAAATAACTTCTTCAAGAAACTTTTCTGTTTGCCCTGATTTTTCCATTTTTTAACCCTTCATTTCTGTTCTTCCTGCGATATTCGAATAAATTATATAAAGAAAAGATATATTACAGAAAGTATTCATTCAAAGTACAACCCAGTAAGATACCTGAAAACAATTAATTCGTCGCTTTACTTCGTAAGAAATAAAAGTTTTATAATTGTGTTCGGGAGTAAACAGAATCTTTTAATTTTTTAGAACAAACCGTCATCAGTATATCAGCAACGCCACAATCAACTTCTGGTGGGGGAGGGCGCTGCCAGATATTCGTCGTGGAAACTGCAGGCTGGGTCGGTGGAGGCGGCTGCTGGTGACGGCGGTGACGTTTAGATAAATTTTCCAGTGGTGGCGCAATGATGGGGATAAAACAACATCCTTATCTCTTATGAATGGGAACAGAGCTTTGGGAAAAATAAATTCTTCCTCCAAACAATTTCCCTTTTGCCATTGTTTCTCCAGTTTGGTTTCCTCTTT
This sequence comes from Gryllus longicercus, assembly GCA_038098605.1. Lineage (NCBI taxonomy): Eukaryota > Metazoa > Arthropoda > Insecta > Orthoptera > Gryllidae > Gryllus > Gryllus longicercus. Next base: position 1,113,553 of record JAZDUA010000476.1, on the reverse strand, counting down.
TTCAGCTCGATTCTACTATATATCATTTTTATAAAGAAAAGTTATACTTTTTATTAGAATTTTTCCATAGTCCGACCCAGTAACATTTTTAAACATACATAATTTCTAGCCTTACGATGGAACTTCCAAAGATAAGAAAGTTAGGTTATAGTGGGAAGTGCCGAAATGAGTCGGGTGATGATGGCTGGATGTTTGCGACGGACGTGGCGTTTAAGTAAATTTGATGGGAGGGTAGCGGTATAGCGGATAATACTCTTCGTGATCTCTGATGACTGGGTATAGATCTCCGTGATCCAAAAGTAGTTTTTTTTAACAATATTTTTCAATACTTTAGTGTGTATTTTTGTATACTTCATCCTCTATTGCATTTCAATAACGTCAATTTAACCGAGTACGATCCGAAATGTTATATAAACAAATATATAATATAGCGCCTTAGGATCTTCGCAAGAAAAGTGCGTAATGTAATCGTGCTTCGAAAGAAAAACCAATTTTGTTTACTTTTTTAACCATATCATTACGAATAGAATAGCAACGCCGCTCATCTGCTTCTGAGAAGAGGTGCAGGTGGATGATTGTGATAAGAAGTACCGAGTGCGGCTAGTGTTAATCGTGGAGGTTGACAGGCCATGTCTGTGGCTTTAAAGAAAATATTGCAAGGTGGTGGCGGTACATAGGTTAATATTCTTCGTATTGTCTGATGACTGTCTATAGATGTTCGTTGAAAAATTTTCATCCCAAAAGGATGTTTTTAATAATATCTTTCAATTCATTCGTGTGTATTTTTCTATTCTTCCTCGTCTATACAATTTAAGTAACGAGATTTTATTCTAAATATAGGTCAAAAGTACGATCCAGAACGTTATATAAACACATATATAATATTCCGCCTTACATAGGATCTTCGCAAGAAAAGAGAGTTAGGTAATCGTATAAATTTTAAAACATATCATTACGATAGATTGGCAACACCCCTAATCTGCTTCTGGATAGACGCGCAGGTAGATGTTTGTCATGGGAAGAGCCAAAAAGGGCTTTTGTTGATAGCGTGGTTCGCTCGCGAAAGCGGTGGCGTTTAAGTAAATATGGAAAGGTGGTGGCAGTATATAGGATAATTTTCTTCATCTCCGATGACTAGGTACTCGGGGAGGTCTTCGTGAAAAAATATCTTTATTCTCAAGGGATTTTTTCATATTTTCTTTAATTTGTGTCTGTTCGCGTTCGTATTTTTCTTCTCTTTAGCATTTATATATATAGAAATAATATAATAATAAAATTATTGTTCCCAAGTACGATCCAAATAGTTATATAATTACATATTTAACTTTCCGCCTTAAATGAAGGATATTCGCAAGAAAAGAGAGTTATGTAATCGTGACAGATGAAACCATTTTTTTTTTTACTTTTTTAGAACATACCGTTACCGTAAGACAGGCTACGGCCCTGACCAGCTTTTGACGAGAGTCGCAGGGACTTGTTTGTCATCGGAAGTGCCGAGAACGGCTGTGTCGATTGTGACGGTCCGTTCGCCACGGCGCAGGCGTTTAAGTAAATGTGGAATGGTTGCTGTATAAAGGATAGTACTCTTCGTTATCTGTAATGACTGGGTGTAGATCTTCGCGGAAAATATCTTTATTCTAAATAGGAAATTTTTTAATATTATTTTTCAATTTGTACCTGTTCCTTTTCTGTTCTTCCTTCTTTTTAGCAATTACATAGAGAAACATAATAATAATAATAATAATAATAATAATAATAATAATAATAATAAGCTAATATAATTCAATATTTTCTTCACAATCCAGAAAATCTACCTTACTTCCTCACTGAAGGTAGAACATTTTTGTTACCAAAGGAGGGTGACACTAAAGACCCCTCGAAGTACAGGCCTATAACCTGCCTTCAAACTTTCTACAAACTCATAACATCTTGTGTTTCACAAATGATGATGACACACATTGAGGAACAGAACATCTTAGCAAATGAACAGAAAGGATGTAGACCTGGATCTCAGGGATGCAAGGAGCAACTCATTATAGACTCTGTAATTTTGGGGCAAGTGCTTGAAAAACAAAGAAACTTGTACGCATGCTACATAGATTACGCTAAAGCATTCGACACCGTGCCCCATTCTTGGCTCCTTCAATGTTTGGATGTATACAAGGTCCACCCGTTTATCCAAAACTTCCTGAAAACTGCGATGAGTCGATGGAATACAAAACTGTATCTCTCTAATGGAAAACAATCCGTCCACACAGATACTATACACATCCGCCGAGGGATTTTCCAGGGTGACTCTTTAAGCCCTTTATTGTTCTGTTTAGCCTTGAATCCCCTCTCTACTCTACTTAATTCAGCTAATTATGGAATCGCTCTTAAAAAGGGGAACTCAACTCTTCTTCGTGTCTCACATCTCCTTTACATGGATGACCTGAAGCTCTATGCAGACACTGAGAGTCATATGCGGCAACTAATAAACGTGACGGAGATGTTCACTGACGACATCAAGATGAAATTCGGTTTGGATAAGTGCAGGAGAGTGAATATCATTCGGGGTCATATGCAAGTTATATATTTGGAAACTGATAATGAACCAAAGATTACCTTCATGGAACCCCATGAAACTTACAAATACTTGGGTTTCCAACAGTCACTCCGAATCAAACACACTGTTACTAAGAACATACTAACAACTGAAGTGTGTAAACGATTGCATGGACTCTTAAAAACTCAACTCTCTGCTAGAAACCTTGTGCAGGCCATCAATTCATTTGTTATTCCAGTGCTGACATACTCCTTTCGCGTTATTAAATGGAGCAATACCGACCTCGACAACCTCCAGAGAACAATTCGAACCGCTATGACTCAACACCGAAAACATCATCCCCATTCAAGTACTGAGCGTTTTACCCTTCCAAGGTCGCAAGGAGGGCGAGGAATGGTAGATCTCATAAATCTACACAGCTCTCAAATTGCTTCACTCAGAAGATACTTCTTGGAACATTGTGGGAGAGTTCAGCAAGCAGTGAGCGCAGTTGATAATAACTATAGTCCTCTGAACTTGAAAAAGCTTGATCCGCCTGTTCAACCAATCATTGAAACGGAAGAGAAGATAACCTTATGGAAAGCGAAGGCACTGCATGGAAGATACCCTCACGAGCTGAGTAAACCAGAAGTCGACATCTCTGCGTCGCACGCATGGCTCCAGCACGGGGATCTCTTTCCGGAGACAGAAGCCTTCATGATAGCTATCCAGGACCAAGTGGTACCAACATTGAACTACAGAAAACACATTCTGAGAGATTCTACCATTCACTCCGACTCGTGTAGAAGATGTGAGGCTGCAAGCGAAACTATCCAACACGTGACAAGTGGATGTAGCAGCCACGCACAGGTGGAATACAAAAAGAGGCATGATGAAGTGGCGAAGCAGGTACACCAATTATTAGCATTGAGAACAGGCTTACTCGCCACTTCCGTGCCGTATTATAAATATGTGCCTCAGAATGTGCTTGAAAGTAGTGAGCACACACTCTACTGGGATCATTCCATTATCACTGACAGACATGTCGGCGGCAATAGACCCGATATAACGTACATTGATAGAAACCAACAGCAGGTTTTCCTTATCGATATATCAATACCCAATACCCACAACATATCGGGAAAATATCAAGAGAAGATCCAGAAGTATGCCGATCTCGCCTATGAAGTCGCAACTCAGTGGAACTTCAGTAAAGTGACAACTGTGCCTATAATAATATCAGCTACAGGAGTGATCCCGAAAATGACACTTCGGGCACTGGAGTGTCTTCACTTGGATACCAGGAATGTATATAACATGCAAAAGACAGTAATTTTGAATACATGCCGTATTGTCAGAAGCCATCTGAACCTTCAGTAAAGCAACCACACACCTGGTCATCATACCTGTGTGTGGTTGACATACCGACCAGTAGATACTGTGAATAATGTAAAATAATAATAATAATAATAATAATAATAATAATAACAACAACAACCTCAGAAAAACTGAGAAGAAAGGTGAATAACATCATTATCAATTCAAAAATACATACGAAGCACGAACCCTTGAATTCAACAATAACAGAAGATCTTGACATCCTACGACAAAAGCTTTTGGCGTTAACAAAACGCCTTCGACGCTACAGGAATTGCACTACGAGGAAGAAAAAGAATATTCTTTTTAAGAGAAACCAGAAAGCATTCTACAGAAATATGGCAAAGGGCTTGTAAGTGATATGAAAGAGTCAAAGATTCCCTCAAAGGTACAAATAGAGGACTTTTGGAAGCCTATCTGGTCATTTGCTGTGTTCCACAACGCAAATATGACGTGGATTAGAATGGAATATGACAGACACCGAGATATCCCTCTAATGGGTGAACCAATCATCACCGTGGAAATTGTTCAAACAGCTTTAAACAAAGCACATAACTGGAAGGCTCCAGGCAGTGATGCCCTGCACAATTATTGGCTCAAAATATTTACCAGAACTCACCATCATATTGCTAATATAATTCAATATTTTCTTCACAACCCAGAAAATCTTCCTTCCTCACTGAAGGTAGAACGTTCTTGTTACCAAAGGAGGGTGACACTCAAGACCCCTCGAAGTACAGGCCTATAACCTGTATACAAGGATGTATACAAGGTCCACCCGTTTATCCAAAACTTCCTGAAAACCGCGATGAGTCGATGGAATACAAAACTGAATCTCTCTAATGGAAAACAATCCGTCCACACAGATACTATACACATCCGCGGACGGATTTTCCAGGGTGACTCTTTAAGCCCTTTATTGTTCTGCTTAGCCTTGAATCCCCTGTCTACTCTACCAAATTCATCTAATTATGGCATCGCTCTTAAAAAAGGGAACTCAACTCTTCTTCGTGTCTCACATCTTCTTAACATGGATGACCTGAAGCTCTATGCAGACACTGAGAGTCATGTACGTCAACTAATAAACGATACGGAGAAGTTCACTGACGACATCAAGATGAAATTCGGTTTGGATAAGTGCAGGAGAGTGAATATCATTCGGGGTCATATGCAAGTTATAAATTTGGAAAATGATAATGAACCAAAGATTACCATCAGGGAACCCCATGAAACTTACAAATACTTGGGTCTCCAACAGTCACTCCGAATCAAACACACTGTTACTAAGAACATACTAACAACTGAAGTGTGTAAACGATTGCATGGACTCTTAAAAACTCAACTCTCTGCTAGAAACCTTGTTGCAGGCCATCAATTCTTTTGTTATTCCAGTGCTGACATACTCCTTTCGCGTTATTAAATGGAGCAATACCGACCTCGACAACCTCTAGAGAACAATTCGAACCGCTATAACTCAACACCGAAAACATCATCCCCATTCAAGTACTGAGCGTTTTACCCTTCCAAGGTCGCAAGGAAGGAGAGGTGTTGTTGATCTCATAAATCTACACAGCTCTCAAATTGCTTTACTTAGAAGATACTTCTTGGAACATTGTGGGAGAGTTCAGCAAGCAGTGAGCGCAGTTGATAATAACTATAGTCCTCTAAACTTGAAAAAGCTTGATCCGCCTGTTCAGCCAATCACTGAAACGGAAGAGAAGATATCCTTATGGAAAGCGAAGGCACTGCACGGAAGGTACCCCCATGAGCTGAGTAAACCAGAAGTCGACATCTCTGCGTCGCACGCATGGCTCCAGCAGGGGATCTCCGGAGACAGAAGTCTTCATGATAGCTATCCAGGACGAAGTGGTGCCCACATTGAACTACAGAAAACACATTCTGAGAGATTCTACCATTCATTCCAACTCGTGTAGAAGATGTGAGGCTGCAAGCGAAACTATCCAACACGTGACAAGTGGATGTAGCAGCCACGCACAGTTGGAATACAAAAAGAGGCATGATGAAGTGGCGAAGCAGGTCCACCAATTATTGGCATTGAAAACGGGCTTACTCGCCATTTCCGTGCCGTATTATAAATATGTGCCTCAGAATGTGCTTGAAATTAGTGAGCACACACTCTACTGGGATCGCTCCATTATCACTGAACGACACATCGGCTGCAATAGACCCGATATAATTACATTGATAGAACGTACATTGATAGAAACCTTCAGCAGGTTTTCCTTATCGATATATCAATACCCAATACCCACAACATAGCGGGAAAATATCAAGAGAAGATCCAGAAGTATACCGATCTCGCCCATGAAGTCGCAACTCAGTGGAACTTCAGTAAAGTGACAACTGTGCATGACATAATAGCAGCTACAGGAGTGATCCCGAAAATGACACTTCGGGCACTGGAGTGTCTTCACTTGGATGCCAGGATTGTATATAATATGCAAAAGTCAGTAATTTTAAATCCATGCCGTATTGTAAAAAGCCATCTGAACATTCAGTAAAGAAACCACACACCTGGTCATCATTCCTGTGTGTGGTTGACATACCGACCAGTAGATACTGTGAATAATGTAAGATGATAATAATAATAATAATAATAATAATAATAATAATAATAATAATAATAATAATAATAATAATAATAATAATAAAGTGTTATTCCAAAAGACGATCCAAATGGTGATATAAACACATACATAATTTCCACGTTAGAAGGATCTTCTCAGGAAGTCAGTTATGTAATCGTGTGGCAGAAGAAACTTTTTTTACACTTTTTATGAACATACCGTTACTATTGGACAGGCTACGCCCCTGAGCAGCTTTTTGTGCGAAGTGCCGAGACATGTTTGTTGTGGGAAGTGCCGAAAACGATTCGGGCGATGTTACCGGGTTTCTCGCGACGGCGGTGGCGTTTAAGTATATATGATGGGAGGGTAGCGGTATATCTTCCAATTCCTTTGTGTTTTTTCTCTTCTTCTCTCTCTATTACATTTAAATAACAGCAATTTATTCAAAAAATACTCCCGAGTACAATCAAAAAGAGTTATATAAACAAACATATAATACCCCGCCTTACATAGTATATTCGCATGAAAAGAGAGTTGTGTAATCGTGCATTTTTTAAACATATCATTTCGATACACTGGAAAAACTCCTAATCTGCATCTGGATAGACGCGTAGGTATTTGTTGGTCATGAGAAAGGCTACAGAGGGCTTTTGTTGATAGGGTGGTTCGCTCGCAAAAACGGTGGCGTTTAAGTAAATATGGAAAGGAGGTGGCAGTATATAGAATAATTTTCTTCGTTATCCCTGATGACTCGGTACAGGGCTTCGTGAAAAATATCTTTATCCTGAAAATGGATTTTTTTTCATATTTTTTAAGCTGTGTCTGTTGCTATTCGTTTCTTTCTTCTCTTTAGCATTTTCATAAAGAAATAATAAATATTAACAGTATTCTTCCCAAATACGATCTAAGTGGTAATATTAACACATATTTAACTTTCCGCCTTAAATGAAGGATCTTCGCGAGAAAGGAGGGTTATGTAATCGTGACAGATGAAACCATTCATTTTTTACTTTTTCGGAACATACCGTTACCAAAGACAAACTACGCCTCTGACCAGCTATTTGTTTGTTCCTGAACGTCTGTTTCTTCTCTTTAGCATTTATATAAAGTTTGTCATGGGAAAAACCGAGAACGGCTGTGTCGATTGTGGCGGTCTGTTCGCGACGGCGGTGGCGCTTAAGTTAATATGGCGGAATGGTTGCTGTATAGAGAATAGTACTTTCCGTGAGCTCCGATGACTGTGTACAGATCTTCGCGAAATTTTCATCACAAAACTAGTTTTCTTTAATATTTGTCGATATTTTCCTGTTCTTTTAGTTGATATTCCTTGTCTATTAAATATACATAAAGAAGAACTGTAATAATAAAAGTATGGTTCACACATACGATTCAAAAAGTACATTATATATGTATTTTATTTCTCGGTTTACGAAGGACGTATTAAGAAAGGTCAGTTATGTATTGTGCCCCGGAGAAAAATCATTTTTTCGTTACGTTTTTGAGAGCATGTCATTACTAACAGACAAGCTGCGACCCTGACTAGCTTCTTTAGGGAGGCCCAGGCAGTAGTTCGTCGCGAGAAGTGCCGGCGACGAATGGGTCGGTGGTGACGAACTGCTGACAACGGGTGACATTCGGCGGAGGTCACAGCGCCTAAGCGGTGGAGATTATCAATTTCATGTAAATGCATATTTTAGTAGAGGTTTCACTTCCCTAATGACTTGTGCCTTTTGTTTGCGTATTGAAATTCAGATAATCCAATAATCAAGGACTATAAACAATTCTACATGAAGGACACGAGATGACCTTAATAATAAATATCCATTAACAACTCGGCAATAATATTTGCAGTCTAAACGCGAAATGATATTTTGTTTTTAAAATCAAGCCTCCAGGCAGCATTGCGGAGGAAAACAAACCATACCTATAAATACATTTTTTGAGTTTTATTCAGAAGACGAACTTCTCGTGGAAGATTTTTAAGTATGTAGAAATTTTTGTCCGTGGTGCAAGTCGTTATTTAGCAATAATCTTTAATTTAAATTTAAGGTCCCCAAATGCACACTAGTTCAGTTCTCAAAACAGACATGTCTTGCTAATTCTAAACCAGCAATTTTCACTTCGGTTTTGGGGATGTAGGGTTTCACGAAAAGAATCACGCAGTTTCATGTTCTACGTGTGTTTAAAATATTTTATTATAGCATTGTTTTTTACATTCACATTCAAATATTAGAATAATATCACACATTAGATCAGTGTTAATTATTTCTCGAGATATAATGTAACAAAACGTAAACAGTAGTGCATATTTTAGGTAGGCACATACAATTATCTTTGTTTATTTTAGCACACTCTAAAATTAAGATAGAAAACACATAAGAGAGCGAATCGAATAAAGGAGAAGCAAAGTACAATTCAATATATTCTAAAATTGTTTTTTGTCTCCCTGAAATACGTTATTAATAGTGCATTTAAGATTACAAAACAAGCTTTACAGACGATGCAAAGAATGATGCTCGAGGGAAAGGATAGACACCACTGCCCGGTGCGGGGGGTGGCGCTACGACTGCTTCGCTTTGTCATGGAGAAAAATTGGAAGCCAAGCTGCGTTCTTTTGCAGTGTAATACCAACTTGCCATTCATTAAGGTTTGTTGTTTTGCGGTCCACGTCGCCTAGTATTTTCGTCGGTTTCTTCCATAACGTACGTCAGTATTCATGTAAAAATTCATTCCTGCTATAGTAGAATTCTTGATGGTCTAGTGGCTGATATTCTTGTATAACAAGCTGATTTATGCGGATTTTAGCCGATGGATCAGTTTATGATGTTCGTAATGAAAGGAGAAGCTTTCACGCTTTTTCTCCGACGCCGTTTAACTTGATTTATTTCTCGATTTCAATCATGGTCTTCCGGATAGTATCATCCAGCGAGCGATTCATTTTCTTTGATATAATCGTTTACAATCTCAAAGGCTTATTCGTCGTCTTCCTAAACTTACACTAATGAAGATTTTTAGTTGATTTCATATGCATTGCTTTTAATGTAATTATAGGTTCACCAAACTTTTATTCGGCGAAGGCCGAAACTCACCGAAGGTCCTTTTGCTGGCCTAATAATAACATTCAAGATGATTTCGGATAGCGCCAGCGGCTAATGAAACAGATCTCTTTTCCCCGCGGCACGGCTGATTCTGTCAGGTGGTGGCAGTCACGTTCTTCCTATCGACTACGTAGAACTCAACGCACTGTATCCCGCTGAATATCGAGTAACCCCAAGATTGAAACTGAAGCCAAGATTGAATCGAGCGTCGCCGCTGCCAGTTTTAGCCAATGCAGGATACGGTCTTTGATTCCGCAGATTCCGCCTTTGATTTGGTACTCATTCCGGGACCGCTATATTCACTTCGGGAAAGTTTTCTTTGATTATGACCTATATATTTTTTGAAACTGCCTACTGTTGGAATTTGCGGCACAGAGGCAAATTATCATTTTCCAGGGGGAAATTATTTTCACTATGCTGTATTTCCTGCGTTCACTAGAGCCGAGATTGATGTTCACTATAACCGAATCTAAGCTTAATTGTAATTTAAGTGAAACAAGGCCAGCGTCTTAAGTTTACAAATATTTGTAGTTGAGTAAAACAATAAGAGGAGAAATGTTTTAATATCGTACATTGACGTTACTACCCCTCGCGAGAAGAGGAAGTATTATAATCGTGCATTGGCAAACGGCGAATTTTCAACCGAAAAACGTAAAGTATCAGTCCCTGGTCACGAAAATGTAGATATATCTTGTTTTTATGTAGAGTAAATTACCTCGTCTAAAACATTGTTTGGTCCATGTGTTGTGGGTCCTTGATACCGAATAATCCATTGACGGCGAAACGCTAAACAACGCTAGTGCAAAAATCGTACAGCCGATATTCTCCAAAATGGATATTCCTCAATCAATTTAAAAGAACTCAAACGCCTCTGTGTTCGAAACGGATATTTAGACTTTTGGCGCTACTTTACATGTAGCCTCAACATTTGTAAAACTTTCTGAAAATAGTCTCCAAGATTTTTTATTAAATTTTGTTCTCGGGTAGCGTAAAGGACGTTAAAGAGAATGTGGCAGGACTCATTTTCTTTTAAAATCACTGATTTTTCGAAAATTGCAAAAGTTCTTTTTTTTGGCGTCTTCATACAACTACAATTGAAGTTAATGTTTTCCTTAATAAAATCAATCCTTTAAAGATAGAACTTGAAATAAAGTGATGCACAACTTTTCGGAAATAGTTTTCGCGAAATTTTTTCAAATTTTAATTTTTTTAAATTGTTTATTTAAATTTTCTCCTTGTATCTACAAAAATATGGTAAAAGTGAAGTTACTCTCATTTCCGCCGAACTCTTTATTTTTGAAAACTGCAAAACATTTACATTTCAAAACCACAAAATTGAAGATTGAGCTTTGTCTTAAAACCTGCTCTAAAAATCAGCTCTTTAAAATGGTCGTATATATTTTTGAAAAAAGAGTGTTTTTTGCATAATTTCTGTTCGAAATTAACGCAATTTATAAAAACAAACTTCCTCAAATGCCGCTTGAAATGTTTCTTTATTTTTTACGTACTTAGATAAAAGAAGTATTAAAAACGGCGCAGACCTCATTTTCGTAGAAGTCTGAATTTTCTAAATTTGCAAATGTTCGAAATAATCTGAGAAAGTACGCGAGAAAGTTACGTCATGGTCTTGAGTTCGAGTCTCGGCGCGGTAAACATTCTTGTTGAAAACGATTTTGCATTTTCATCAAGTAGTATAATATTGCAAGTCCGTTAAAAACAATGCGAGAAAGTATGTGCTGTTTTATCACCAATAGTAAAGTGGTGTGGATTCCTGTTTCCGATTTTTTCGTCACTGGTGGATGTTTATCAACTCGATATGTAGTATTATTTTGCTCTGGTTCACGTTCAAATTAGTCCTTTGCTGGATCGTAACGTCTTGTGCAAGTTGTTTTGGTTGTGCCATTTGCCCTGAAGAAACGTAGTAAACCTGCTACACTAGGTTTTTTCGTCTTTGCCAATTTCCACCAGGTCCCATTTCCTGCTGCTCGCAATGTTACAAAGCCGTCACATCAACTTTCATAACACGATCGTTTCTCGAAATCAATTGATCATCGAAAACTAATAATTACTAGAACTTGTACAGTTTTCTGAACACGCACGAAAACTCACGTATTGCGTAAAGTGTTGGACTATGCGTCCAAACAAATTAACTGATTATTTTAATGTCATAACGTGGAATGGCAATTCGCTATTGAGTACATTTCCAAGAAAGATTTGCTTTACAGGCACGACGTTACATGTGTTTTGACGCGACTTGGCAAAGACCTCAGTGGGTAGGTGGGTAACATACATTGATGAAGCGTTATTGAAGTCCTCCCGAGCGGCAATTCCCAACGGCCGTAAACAAGCGAGTGGGCGCGCGCTGCCTTCTCCGAGAGGCCGGCCTCTGCCGCAGGTGCGTTTCACTCCGCGCCGCGCCACCACCCCACGTTCCGCCGCGAGTGGCAGCCCTTGCGCATCGCCTACCCACCGGCTTAGACTGGTGGCTAAAGCGCCTCCATTTTGGCAGCAAATTGGAGTCAAAGCAGCGCCCTCAGAAAAACAGAGTTTTCTAGTTTTCCGTTTGGAACTGGCTAAGGATCGCCGGGTGGGCGCTAGTTAAGGTCGGGTGGGCGCGGGCCGCGCGCTATATAAATACTCTTGCTCTGTGTTCCACGACCAGAAACCTATCATTTGGAAACGAAATCGCAATATGTAAGAAAAAACGAATTCAGAAACATTTAAAAAACTGTGCTTTCTGAATCAGTTATTGTCATAAGAATAGAATATGGTTGCGTAGGCTTCCGCGGCCGGAGTTTATGTTGGCTGGGCTATCCGGGACGAGCCGCGTCAAAGTCATGGTGGCTGACGTTTCGGCCAGCGTGTTGTGGCCTTCTTCAGAGCGTACTGCTGCCAGATGGCTAGCGCGCAGGCCTTATATGGAGGAGAGGGGGAGGGCGGGATTGGTCAGGAAGCCGACCAATGGGAGGCGGGCAGGTGGCGCGGGATAGGTGGAAAAAGAACAGGGCCGAAGCGGGGTGTAGAGGCAAGATGGGATCACGGGGAAGGTGGCAATAGAAAGAGGTAGAAATACAGAAAAGGATAAAAAACGAAAAAGGGAGAAATTCTCACAAGGGGGGGGGGGGCTGCCTGAGGGGCAAGGAGCCATCGGCCGGACAGCGGCCGCGATGGGGGCCCGTCAAAGGTCGGACGTAAGGGGGGCGCCGGGTTGGCGGGCTGTGAAGGCCCGTTTCCAGGTGGTACTGAGGCGGAGGCCGTCATCACGGTTAAGGTTGATGGGTCTCCTAGATATTTCCAGGGCCTCTTTGATGATGCGTGGCCACCAGCGGTCCTAGGAGGTTATTGTGCGGGTCTTGTTGAACTCAGTCAGGTGACCGGTTTCGGCAGCGTGTTGTGCTAAGGCCGATTTATGGGTGTTCTTTAGCCGGTCGTGCACATGCGCAACGACCGGCTAAAGAACACCCATAAATCGGCCTTAGCACAATACGCTGCCGAAACCTAAACGGCAACAAAATTGCCAATCTTGTAGCGACAAGGCGGGGCGTAGAGATCTGCGCACCGAATAGCCCCACGCATTTCCCGGAAGTACGAAACAGGAACCCGGGTGTTATTGATTTTATGATTGTGAAAGGCGTTGAGTGTGTGGTTCCCCGCTCAATTGCCGTACTGGATTCCGGTCATAACCCAGTAACATGCGTTGTGGCGTCCCTTGCAGCGAAACGCCAAGTTAGTTTTCGAACTACCCGTGACACGAACTGGGCAGGTTTCGCAACACAGCTGAATTCTCAGCTTGAGCAGAAACCAGTAAATACGAAAGACGAGATCGATGAAGCAGTGAATCACTTCACTGTAACATTGAAATCGGCTTTCAAGCAAAATACAACTGTCACGCGTGTAGAGAATTCTCGCCCTGAGCTCACAGATGAGCAAAGAAGGATCTTAAGAGAATTGCGCAGAACTGTCAAAGTTCATCGCCGCTATGGCGATCCCGTTGACGGAGAGCGGGCGCGCAATCTAAGCAGAGAATTCCGTTCATCTCTACGGGATGAGAGAGCTGCTCAATGGTCTAATACTATTTTGAAATGCAATCTCCACGAGAGGCACATTTGGGATCTTTCTCGTGCGCTAGGCCGCAGACCGGGAGTAAACTGCCCGATTCAGAGCAACGCCGGGACGGGGGCGCTCGGCGCTCCACCACCTCGGCCCGTTTACGCGTGGGACGATGCGACAAAAAGCGAAATCTTTACGAAATCGCTTGCGTTGCAGTTCCGCGCGTTCGGAACGGGCACCGCCTCGCTGCCATTGGCTGCCACCGCTGTTGGTGGTGCGCCATTGGCGAGTGCGGTCAGCAGCAATATCATTGGCCTGTTGCCCTCTCCCACCTCTGCACGCCGTGTAACGCGGGAGGAGCTTCGAGCTGAGCTGAAACACCTCAATGCAAGGAAGGCAGGTGGCCCGGACGGTCTCACCGCAGCACAGCTGCGCGCTCTGGGCGGGCGCGGAGTCGAGTTTTTACTCGAGCTCCTGAATGCGTGCCTGGCGTGCGGCTATTTTCCCAAGGCGTGGAGGATTGCGACCATCGCACTAATACCAAAACCTGGCAAAAATAAACTACTCCCGAGCAGCTACAGACCTATTAGTCTTCTCTCCATCATAGGGAAAACGTTTGAGAAACTGATCCTGTCACGTTTGCAACAGGAAATGCGTCGTCTCAATCTTCTCAGAGATGAACAATTTGGCTTTCGAGCTGGTCACAGCTCCGCGCAGCAGCTTACGCGGCTTTGCACGGAGATCGGCCTCGCCCTCGAGAGACGGCAGAACCTGCCAGTGGTCTTTCTGGATATGCGATCGGCTTTCGACTCCGTGTGGCATGAGGGTTTGCTCGAGTGCCTTGCGGTGGCGGGAGTGAGCGATTGCTACGTCAGACTGATCGCGAGTTTTCTCTCTGACAGGCAGTTCAAAGTGCGCGTCAATAACGTATACTCGTCCCTCAGACGAGCCGAGGCAGGCGTGCCTCAAGGGAGTGTTCTTTCTCCTACCCTCTTCGGCTTATACGTGAATGACGCGCCGCTTCCTGCTGAAACAAGAACTGGTATTCAACGCTGCGGGCTCCTGATGTTCGCGGATGATTTCGCGTACTACGCGAAATCGGCGAACGGAAGGCAGTCAGTTAAATACTTAAGTGATTGTCTCGCCGCCTTTCCTGAATGGCTAAGTCGGAAACGCCTCGCTCTCAACCTCGAGAAATGCGTCGCCGTCAACTTCACTCGTAAGAGGGCTAACCCCAATGAAACGGTGAGCTTGGCTGGCACGCATCTACCTTGGCGGAGCGAAGCGAGATATTTGGGCGTGCTACTTGACAGCGGCCTTCGCTGGCATGCGCACGCCCGGTATCTGGCTGCCAAAATTAAAACACGCACCCTCCTTTTGAAACCTCTTCTCCGTTCTCCCGACTTAGAAGTTCCCCTAAAGCGCCGCTTATTCACTGCTTGCGTGCGTCCCTTGTGGGCGTACGCTTGTGAGGTATTCGCGGCAGCTTCTCCCTCCACTCTGCACCCCATCCGGGTAGCAGAAAACAGAGCGGCGCGCCTCGCGGCGCGCCCGCACCTGCCTTTGATTAGACCTGACCGTCAACCCAAAAAACGCTGACGTCTTCAGAATCTTAGGCGTTCGCAACCAGTTTCCGGCGGAGCTGCAAAAGAGGGCGGAGACGGCGCTCGCAAGGGCGCTGAGGCCGTCCGCTCCGCGAATCCTGCGCGAGACCGGCAAGGCGGCGAACAGCGGCGTGCACAGGGCCTTCCACAGAAGAAAGGGTCCACAGCAAGTCGCCTTCACCTTCCGCGCACTACCCCCGCACAAGCTCTCGGAGCTCTGCGACGCGGGGGTGCAGCAGCAAGTGCGTGGGAGGCGGCCGCCGTTTACGGGTGCCGGAAGCCGCGCGGGCGACGCGGAAACACGCTCCGCCAGGCCAGCGTCGCCTGATCATGAAGACGTCGCGGCGCCACGGACGCTTGAGTAAAGTCGGCGCCGTGGCGATCAAAATGCAGTGTAAATAGTGTAAATAGTGCTGTGGGTATAAATGAATGAATGAATGTGATTGTAAATAGCCAAGAATGAATGCGTGCGAAAATGTACAAAAAAGAAGAAATAAGAACAATATAGTGAACTATCTTGAAAATCGATATTAATAAATAAAAAACACAAACAATTCCCAAAGAGGAAATGTAATTAGTTTTTAAGTTAGCATAAGTTAGTTTGTTTAAGTTACTGCCCTCACGACCTGCAAAAGCCTCATCGGCTGCAGGTAATATATGTATCCCAGATGTTAATAAATTCCCGCCCCTCCAGGGTAACTGGAGAGGGGAAATATAAAAAAATCTGGCAGCAGTACGCTCTGAAGAAGGCCACAACACGCTGGCCGAAACGTCAGCCACCATGACTTTGACGCGGCTCGTCCCGGATAGCCCAGCCAACATAAGAATAGAAGCTTTTGAAATGTTATTGTAGTTAGCATAATACCTGAAAGTGAAAGTTTTTGCAATAAGAAGCAAACAAACATATCACAAATAAGGCGGAAAACTCGAAAAATGATATATTTGTGGTTTGACGACTTCTATTTTCACAGTTATATGCCGAACATACTGAAGGCAATGTGAATATTATTTATTATTCTAAACTAAAATATAATTTAAATACAAATAATGAAAAGTCAGTAATACACAAAGAAAGATCTGATACAAACAACACGTCGATTCAGTACAACAGTTCTACACGTCAATCGATCAAGGACGCACAAAACATGGATTCTTTCTACATTACGAGTTAGAGGCTTTTTTCTATATTTAGCAACAGGATTTATCCACTCTTTCCATACCAGGGTCCGGCAATACCAGTGTTTCTGTCAAAATTTCGCCTTTTTCCGAGAACGATTACAATACTTCCATCGTTAGTAAGTGCGAGAATGTAAAAAAAACTGTATCCAACATCATATTTTTCATTTCCAAGCCGAATGGCAAAAACTTCCTATTCGAATTCCAATTCTTCTAACGTTAGTGAATTAAAGTCATCGTCATTTAATGAATGCAATAAGAAATCATCGTTTGATTCTTTAGAAGAGATTTGACAGGTTTTTGTCTTTTTCAATTTTTTCACTGATATCTGAGTTGCCTTTTTTCTTCAAAGTTTTTTGAAATGACTTCTTTTTCGTTTGTTTTATTTTCATAAACGGTTTCCATTTTTTTTTTTCAGGTGCATCCGTCAGAATCCGTAATGCCCCTTTTTTCACCCTCGGTCATCCGTTTTGCGGGGAGGTCCCTTGGGAAAAGGAATCATCATTTCAAATGTTACCAACACAGGTGAAGATGAAGTTATGGATACGGTAGATTAAATATCAAAAATAAAGCACGTAATACATACCAATTTGAAGTGAGCATGACTTTTATTCATCACAGTTGCAACCAACATGACAAAAATGTAAGTTTTGGAATAAGTCTCGTTCGTAGGTAAATATCAAATATAAAAAATGGAATTGTGACTTTCCGCTTAGTTCGATTCGCCTTAAAACATGCGCGCGCCTGACTCTTGTCAAGCCACGCCCTCCTGGCTTCCACCCTCACACTTGCCAAGTTTACCCGAGACTTCAGGAGCCGTGATCGTTGGTACACATATTCGTAGGTAGGTCTCCGCTACAGATATCGCTAAAGTTAATCGTAATGGTCGCTAATGACTTCATGGTTAATGCGACCTTCAACAAAAAAATGAAAGTATTGGTACAAAATATAAAACAACACAAAAAGAATATACGTAAGTCCACAAGTATTTTAATTTGTAGTTTAGATTTGTTTATTGTTTTTAGTTGTAAAGTGAAGAATGTTTTGGGAGATGGAAATCCCAATAAGAAAAATGTAACTTTTTTAGTGGGAAAGTGAGAGAGTTACACCGAAAATTTTCAAATAGGGAGCATGCACGGCTAGCTGGGCGGGACAGGGCGGAGCAGGGATACAATGGGATATATAGGTCTCCCCACAGGGTATGAATAAATTTAATTCCTCTTCCTGGCCAATAATTTACAGTAGTAAATGCCTGGGCAATGCCGGGTACTTCAGTTTGTTTAAAATATTTGCCAATAAAGCACCAACAATATTACTGAAGTAATTACAAAGGCATAGTCTATTGGACACTGCGTGTTAAAAGTGTACCGAAGTGTACCGGAAATTCACTGACTAGTCACAAAGTGAAGGTACACAGAGCCTTCAGCACTAGTTGCATCGTCTCACAGATTCCGCCTTTGTGATCAAGGGTTAAGGGAACTATATTATTAATTTCTTTAGATAATTTTTATTTGTGCTCCATCCTAGGTGTCTAGATCCTTTTGGTATTTGAGCAATGAATTTTGGAACCCATTAAATCTATGTTCGTCTGTATTTGCTTTTATTATTCTTTGACTTTGATTTAGTTTGAGTTTTATGTAAGAGTCTCACGTTTCCTGCCATTTCGCGTCTTAGTATTCGTTTTCTTGAATTAAATAGATTATAAATAGGGGGATTTTAGCCCCTTTCTTATTGTTACTTGATTTCGGCTTGGTCGACATTGTTGCTAGCCGTATGACTTTCGGGAGTTACGTCTATGACAGCCGCCATTGCTTCTGACGGTTCATGTATTAGCGTTTTTTTTTTTATGAATATAATACGTTTTCCTCCTTCTTTATTTGGTGAATTACATCTCCAATATTTTGCAGTGTGAATCTCCCGCAATTAGCGATTGTGTATTACGATTTCGAAAGCTTTTCAGCGTTCTTTCTTGGATTGTTTTATTTGGTGATATAGGTCGATATTATATTATTATGTCTCCATGATCTGAGCTAATATGTATACCGATCGTCTCTAGGTTAACAGAGTATTGTATAGTTAGTTTATTACGTTGAATGTTTTTTTTTACTTTTTCGCACTTCCTAACGTAAGAAGAGAAAGTATTACAAATTACAATTACACAACTGTGCGTCGGAAAAGGGCGAATTTTCGACAAAAAAACGTATTGCCGGTTCCTAGTGACGAAAAAGAAGGCAAATCAGTTTCTAAAATTTAAAAAAATCCTCTAACACGTGGTGTAGTCAGAATCCATGTTTTGTGCGTCCTTTATACCGAAAAATCGATTATCGCAAGACGTCTGCCTGTCCGACTGAGCACAACTTCACATTCTTCAGATTGTATTTTCAGTGTATTGGTTTATATTTCAATGTATTTGTATTTCTCAATGTATTTGTATATCTTAATATATTTTTATATTTCATATAACTTTATTCGTTTCTTATATACGATATTTGTTGTACATTTACACATTAATCTTTTACGAATTCTTTACAACATATTTGAAATACTGCTAACTTTCAGGGAATATTAGATTGGAATGCTACAAAGACTCGGAAGCCCACTTTTAAGATTTGCCTCTTATTGTTGAGACATAATTTACCTCATGAAAATAAGTTATAATTGACAAATTTTTATTGATGTTTGATTGAAAACAATTAGTTTTTGCAGCAAATCTTGTACGATTTGTAACGAGTAGAATTACGCAGTATTTAAATACGAAATATATGAATAAATACGAATATATAAATATACGAATGAAATATACGAATATATATAAATATACGAAATATATGAATATTAATACTTGAATATGAATATTAAGTATATTATTTTAAATAAGTCACATGTCCATTCGCGACACTTGAATTACGGTCTTTTTTGCAGGTTCAATATATTCGACAACCAAGAGTTTATTTTCTGGAGATCTGTTTGAAAAAATCAGTCGTTGTTAGGAAAATCCATTTCTTTGTGTTAGACATTTTTGATACCATTTTATATTTGAAACTGTATATACTTATGGTTACAATGCATAACAATGTTTACTCTTGAGTAATTTGTATGATTTTCAGCACAATCTCTCTGCAGCACTCAAAATTACAAGCCATTATCCTGAAGGTAAACGTTCGCGCGCATTTTAGAGGATCGAAACGGATACGCGCAAGTCGGCAACACCGTGCACGTAGCGTGCTCCTTTCAAATCGAGCGTCAAGTTTCTTAATAAGTGTTCTAACACTACTCTCGGTGTACTGGAGGCAATGGAAAGACTTTCACTCCTAGAAAAAATTACTTTTGATATTAACTAGATTTTCAGCGAAGCTGATATTTGATCGATATAATACAAATATAAATTTTGCTGGATAGAAATTAAAATGTAGAAAAGTTTCGAATTTTTGAAACTTTCGAAAAATCAGGGTTTTCAAAGTAAATGAGACCTTTACTATTCGTATAAATATCCTTCATATCGAACAATAAAATGTAATCAAAAACGTTGGGGCTATTTATTTGTTTTAAACATGTCCCAGGGTCATAATGCGAAGGAAAAGGAATAGCTAAAATTTCAAATGATGAAACATTCATTAATTTTTATAATTTATTTTGAAACATTGAACTACAAAACTAGTATCAAAGAGTATTGCATAACTATTACTAAAGGCGAGAAAATATGTGCTGTTTACATCAACTGTTCAATTGTGCCCGGCTCTTTTATTCAAACATACTGTAATTGATCTCCAAACATAATAATAAACGTCCCCCTAAACCCACTGCTTGCCTCATCTAACATATTACTTGGGGTTAAATAAATACTTTCTTTAACATCACATTTATACCTTCAATCAGTTCTAATGTTTATTTTTAGTACGAATCCGATTTCATTTTGGAAACATGTGAACATCACATATATATTTCAATGCCACATTTGAAAAAGTTTTGTCTGCAATCACTCATTCCCTGGCGCTTTTTAAATGCGACAAATTCTTTCAAATGAGTCAAATACAGGTGCGTCAGGGGCGTGATTAGTGTGAATGTTTTATTTAAATGTCACCTTGAGAGCACAGGTGCATTGCTAAGCAGCTTGACACTTGTCCCTGCATTTTTCTTTGTTACGTAATCTATATTGTAAAACTCTTTCAAGAAGCTCGTGAAGAATTTGCATTCTTTTTTGATTCGAATGAGTGGCTCCTCCTTCACCGGAAATGGTTCTCTTACTTGGAAAAATGATCAGTTAATTTAAATTAACAAAATAGGGGAATTTTCTTGTCCATGGAGAATTTCATAGCGCCAACTCTACTTGCACATTTTTTCCCAAAGATGATATTCAACATACAAATGATATATTCATCCTACGGCATGCTAGATTTAGGAAGTGAGGTTTGTTCATAACGGCGTCCTTAGTCAAGTTACTGGAGTTTTTAACAATTGTCATGCCACCCTTTCATTGGTAAATGCTGTATCATCGATATACAAAGCGAAAACGTATATTCTCAAATCCTACATTCTCTAATTGGTATAAATACATAGAATGTCTCAACGTTCCCTCAATTTCAGAATGTTCACGTAAACACCCTCAGATATTATGAATCTAAAGATATAATTCTGCATATTGGCAAAATAACTATATTTTGTCTCTGGGAAATATTCATTGTACAGCCTTATTTTCAAACTTTTTCCATTTATTAAAGTTCCTACAGATACTACAGGTTTTATTATTTACATACAAGGGTCATTCCGGCGGATGTGCTGGCGTCACAAAATGAAAAGATGATCATTTTGTTGTTTGTCAATGACTGTTTCTCTCACAATTTGGAAGAAGTTCGCTATTACATGAGCCAGCTAACAGGGAACTCCTCCTCTTGTGCAGCAAAAAATGTGCTTATGGCTTGCCCTCTGTCGCCTTCTCCTCCAGTTCAACTCATCTTTTTTTAAAACACTTCTAAAATACCATCTACGCGTTACCGAATAATCTTTCCGATTATTCTTCGACGTCCCACCAAAATATTTTGAAGAAGTTCTGTCACATTGCTAGAAAAATTCCTTTTTATTAGACATACCAATTTCTATAATTCCTCAACTTAAATGTGTTACATAAATTTAATGAGGAAATACGTGACTTTAGATCATGCAAAAGAATGTCGTTACGGCAGAGATACTTTAGGGCTTTTTATTGAAAAATGGGTTCTGTAGTATAATGCTAATAAATGCCTTTTACAGTAGTTCCCTCTGCTTTATTTTCAACACTATTTTTACTACACGATGCATAGGATTTTGATTACATAAAAATTCGGAAATTTCTCTTGTCAATCGTTTTAGGTATTTAACGTTGTCATGGTCTCTTGTTTTTTAATTATTCCAATTCCATTCATCCATTAGCTAAAAACTCATCAGAAGGTATTCTTGTCGAACCGGATAGAGATGTTTGTGGAAATACCACAATTCTAAACAGAAAAGTATTCTACTAGAGCTGTTGTTTCCTTCTGGAGTTTGTTGGACTGTCCTGTACGAAGTTTCGCAAGCCTTTCCGTCAATGTGTAATCTGAAAGGGTTTGTCTGACACTGGAAAATTGTTTTTTCAAGCGATGTTCATTTGAACAAAAACTTGAATTCTATTTTTTTAAACGTCGCTAATACATAATAATAATGAAAGAAATACTGCAATTTGCGACACAGTAAATATTAGATTTATTGAATTACTCAACAAGATGTGTTGCTAGAAACCAATGCATGATGAGAGACTTCATATTGTTTTTGTCAGAGGGGTAATGTAAGAATCCTTCAAAACCAATCGGTTCGTAAAAATTTTCGTAGTCAAAGTACATTATACACCTCTAAAATTGTGTGATTTGTTGTTGGTCTATGTGAATATTCGAAAAAACTGCCATACTTCCCTTACAAATACGAATTAACCCCCGCAAATAGTTTTGACATGAATCCTAGTATGCGAAAGGGGGAGGTTTTTCAAATAATATAATTGTTACAGAAGGCACAGTATGTTTTTACTATCTATACCGTAGGCGAAACCTATTGTAAATAAAAATGTACTAATTATATTTCCAAGGCAGGTTCGTCATATATCATATTTTGCACATACTATCATTTTTCTTTTCGGTCTTCATCAGTAATTTAAACGTATACTAGCGAAAGAACTGGCCATGATGACCACTTTTTTTCTTTATGATTTTCACACCAAGAAAAGAATATGTTCCGTGCATTCAGGGGAGGGATACGAAAAAACAATGTTACAGAACTATTTCTGCGCGAGATTTAAATCCAGCTGATAACGCCGTATACAGAACGAAAAGGAGATCCTAAAAACTGTCCATATCCAAGAAACCGCAGAAGTAAATATATCATAGGGTTCCGTTGGTTGACGCACGTTGCTACCGTGTGTTTTCAGAAGCTGTCACAGAACTCGAAGGTAAAGAAGACGAGTGATTGGTGTAGAATTTTGCCATTAACATACTAAAAATGTGTTCGGGCAACAGACATTGCATGTGTATCTCAAAATGATTTTCTTTCAGGATAATATTTTTTTTTTATTTTTTAATCTATGTGCGGCAATGAAACTGGTGGGAAAACGCATCAATTTTGGCCGTCATCTGCACAGTCAACAATTATTTCTTGTATTATTATTACTCACAGGATTGTTGATTAACCATTAAACTGAAACATACTAATTAACAGTAAAAATTTTATTATGAGATATTGCTTGTCCATTGCATCATTCAAACATTGAAATACCTGATCACCAAATTTCTTAGGTTTATAACACTATACATATATCGGTTACGAATGTGATAACTTTTACTGGGATAAGACTAACTAAGAGAATAACAAAAAGTAATTTAGTAAAAGTACATGAACAACGTTACACGTTTGTGTAAAATAAATAAAAACTCGATAATTTGTTTTCAAGATCTCTCTACATATTTTATTTTAAAAAACATTAAATATATTAAAATTAACACACACATTAATACTGAAGTTATTTGCGAAACTATGCTCACTTTTTCCCTTATACTCGAGACTTACATGGGAATAATACTGCTGAAGCTTTTCAACACATTCGTATATATTCCACTATTTCAAATATGCCATAGTAAACCTTCAAAAAGTCTTATTTTTTCTACCATTATTGAATGCTAATAATACATAGTGGCAAATCAGTTACGAAAATAAAATATCTCGGTAAAATACGCCCGTAAAACACGTTGCACACGAAAGGTTTTTCAGCGTCAACTACTTTGGTCTTCATCCTGAAGACCTGAATAAAAAAAAGCACTTGATGAAAGAAGTTAACGACGGCATCGACATGAAGGCAACAGATGATACAAGGTTTTCTCACCATTTTCTGGCAACGCTTCAAATGTTCGGAATGTTTATAGTATAAAAAAGTTTTATATTCAGATCCTGGCAAGAAACCATAAAAGACTAAAACTTCACCACTTTTGCACTACCATGAAAACCGACACCTGATTTCGAATGTGTAAAATATTAATTAAGAGAATGCATACAAATGTTGAATAAAAGAACTCAAGTGCGTCTGCAATAATGACATACTGCTGCAAGATGCAAGGACACACATTTACACAATAAATTTACGTAACACTTAGTTGAGGAATTTAAGAAATTTGTTTGTGTAATGACGAAGAATTGCCTAGCAACGTGACTGGACTTCTCCCAAATGTTTTGGTTGGATTTCGAAGGATAATCGTAAAGTTAAATAATCATTCGCTCACGTGCAAAAGTATATGGGATGAGAGTTTAATAAGGACGAGTTACACTGGAGGAGGATGTGACAGACGACCAGCCATAAATACATTTTATGACTCACAAGTGGAAGACATACCTGTCAAGACTCATGTATTTACGACCTCCTGCGTATATTGTGAGAAAAAGTCAAATAAAATCAGCAAAATTATAATCTTTTCACTTTGCGACGACAGCTCATCCGCCATACTGATATGTGAATGTAAATAATAAATACACAATATCTTTAGGAAGTTGTATAGATTGAAAATTCCGAAAATGTCTGTGTAATGAATCCGAGACCCAAAGACTAAATATGGTGCTTTTGCCAATAATCAGTTATATCTGAAATTACAGAACATCAGTGGGTGTTGGACCTGAGCGTTCTAAAATCGAGGGGACATGAAGTCATTCTATGTATTCAAGCCAATGAGAGAAAGTAGGGTTTGAGGGCGTACGTTTTCGCATTGGAGATCGTTGACACAGCATTTCCCGATCAAAGGGTGGCATGACAAATTTGAAAGCTCCAGTAACCCTACTAACGCTGCCGTTATGAACAAACCTCACTTCCTAAGTCTAGCATGTCGTAGGATGAATATATCATTTGTAAGTTGAATATCATCTGTTGGAAACAATATGCAAGGAGAGATGGCGCTATGAAATACTACATGCGCAAGAATATTCCTCTATTTTGCAAAGTTGAATTAACTGATCATTTTTTGCCAGTAAGGGAACCATTTGGCCTGATCGAGGAGCCACTACTTTGAATGGAAAAATAATGCAACATTCTTCACGAGCTTATCGAAAGAATTTCACAATATACATTTCGCAACAAAGAAGGAATAGCAGTGACACTCTACTTAACAATGATCCTGTGCTCTGAGAGTGACATTTAAATAAAAAATACACACTAATCACGATCCTGACATTCCTGTATTTGACTCGTTTGATAGAAATTGAGACTTTTATAAAGCGCAATGAAATGAGGAATTGCAGACAACGCAGACGGCTACTTTAACAGAAAATGCCTCCGCCGAAGTACCAGTAGTTTCATACATTCTTTGCAGCTGAAATATATTATTTGCAATATTGTGGTCACCTTCGGTGAATTCACAAGCACACGGAATTACAAACAAAACAGCAAATCTTGTAGGAGGCATATGTTTCGGGCTCTACAAGAACACCAGAGGATACATGAAATACGAGAAATACATGGCATGCATAATTGTTGTGTGTGTAGATCAGTGTTCTGATTGATAGTTTGTTCAGATTGATTATGGTTCCCGCAAATAGAATTTATTTAGAGAAAATAGATACTTATTGCTGAAAATAGTCAGTTCTTTTTCAAAATTGGCGCGTCTACATTTTCTAAATTCAGAAATAGTGGAGATGAGAGAAATTTGTGAATCTGATGTGAAGGCGAACGCACTTCTTGAGGCCAGCGCGACATTTTCTCAATGACTGCCTTTGAGAAGGGCTTTATTTCACACAATTTTGTCGCTGCGATTGTTTCGCTGTTGATGAAATCTTGCCGCTATCCTGCCAGGATTGGGCAATTACTGCCATTGTAAAAAATTTGAAATGGGGAAAGTAAAATTGAATGAGTGTATTATTGTAATGTTTTACGGTATTCTATATGAAAACTAAAATCATATGAGAAAAGACAGAGGTGTGGGCGGAAAACTTTAAAGCTAATAATGGCAAGAAGAAGTTAGTGATGCTTCAACAGTACCTACTTTCAACGATTACTTGGATCTTTTGCAATTTTCGCTTCTTTCAACGAAAGTGAGATTTGCGCTATTTTTTAAATGTTTTATTCTTTCCAAGGGAACATGTTAAGGAAGGATATAAGCTCTTTTGAAAATTTCTTTGAAAAATAGAAAAATTCAAACTTAAATTATATTAAAACTTCTGCTTTTTACAAACTGTTACATTTTTTAACTCAGAAACTTTTAATAAAATATATTTCAAAAAACTCTCTACAATCAGTACTGTAATTTTTCTGTAAATCAGTACGTCATTTTTTGCAATTTTCTTAAATACATAAAATATATGGAATGTGGAGCCAGCAATATTTCTTACGGTCTTTAGAAACTATTTACATCCAAATTTAATTATTAATAATTGTTTAAAATTGCCCAATTTTTTGCGAAATTTCTTGCAAACTAATCATACATTATAAAAAGATTCACAAACGTATTTAAATATCTTTGAATAACAGATTTTATTTAAAAAAATACATGATACATTGTTTTTTATAGTGCTTTCATCCATTCGTGAACAAAATTGAGTGGTTTTTGAAAAAGAGGTTTGAATTTTGTAAATTATGACGAAAAATAACTTCGAGTCTGCGCAATCTAATCTTACGCATTTTTATGCCAAAGTACTTCTCGCAATGTTTCACGTTGAGGCCCCCCTCCTATGGCTCGGATCATTTCAGAAATGGTTCGTCGTGCATACCCTTTCATCCAAATATTCTTGTAAATAAGCGAAATACCCGGCTAAATGGCCAATTGGTCGTATTTCGGACGCAAGCCGTGCCATACACGAAATGAATGTGGGCGTGGAGCTGGCCTCGTGGTGGTGCTGGGTGTGAAGCAGTTGAGGCTGCCGGAAAAGACAACCGGGCTCTCGTAGCCATGGCGTTCTGTAACACTTTAAAAGTTGCTCTGGGACCCCCGGTGACCGGGCGGCTGGCCAATCAGCGACCGGCCGTGTTTTCTGGTCTGTTGGGTGCCACTGGGGTTCTGAAAAAGCACGGCGGAGCGCAGTTGTGCCCGCCCGATTTAGCCCTCTTGAGGGGTAACGCAACACATTAACAAAACCTACCAAATCTTCAGCCATCGCTTGAAATATTTTCAACGAAAATTGAAATGATAATTGCATTCTACCTTTAAATTCAGTGTGTTGTGTTCTATTCTTACAAAAATTTAACAAAACACTCCTCAGGTTGAGGCTAGTACAAGAGGGCTACGAACGGGCAACCGGGAGGCCTTCCCCGACGAGAGAAAGTAAAACAAACAACAATTAGTGTTATTTACTTTCGAGAATTTCACTAAAGTTTGACCTGCATTTTTAAAGCTCACATCAAAGGAAAAACAATAGCTGTATTAAATATGTTGAGACAAATACAGTAACGTAATGTGACATGCACTGCTTCTTGCATGCCACATCAGAAGTTGCTGTTTCTGTTCCTGTCACAGATAATAAAATTCAAATAATAATGACTCCCTTCCGAGAATACAATTTAACCGCTGTCACAACTAAGGACTAAAGGTAGTTGGAACCCGTACGAAATTCATTTACAGAGGGGCCGAAGAAGATTCACGTCCTTTGCCATTTCTTTTCCAATGGTAAGCGTTTTCGCTAATCTAAGGACCCTCGATACCTCAGCCTGGGCCTCTGATTTTCTGGAAAGTCCCCTCTGTCGGCCGGTGGCGCATCAGCGCACCAAGTGGCCAGGCGACATTTACGAATCAACACATAAAAGAATGGATAGTTGTTCACATTATTCTAGAGAAGAAAGAAAGGTCTCTTCATGTTCTAAAGCAGTTTGCTTCGAGATGCGCCCAGAAAGTATGAATTATTCATTTCTCCATTAGTTTAAAATTCAATCACTCGGATATTGAGAAAATCGGAATAAAAAATATTGATAGGGAAAAATTAAAAATTCACAAATTAGAAAAAAACGGTTGTGCGCGCATGCTCCACTGGCCATTAATATTATACAAGACTGTACGTGTGCTCGACGTGAGCTGTGTGTTTGTTTCTGTTGGTTGCAGTGTTTTCTATAAGGTAATAATGCCATGATCATCAAATGTTTTCAAAAAAGTTAAAAAGACAAACTAAAATTTTACTGTCAAAATGTGTGAGAATATAATCAGTGATTACTGATTCAAGAACACCTCCCATTGCATCTAGGCGTAAAGTGGGTGAGCGGACAGGATATAGCCTACAGAAGAAGGCGGATTTAGAATAATTTAGGAAACAGTGACCACGATACACAAATCCTTACCATTACAAGAAATACGGGCACTGACGCAGTAAATAATAACCTATGAGTATATTGTTTTCTAAAAGTAAAATAAAATTATTCATAGACTACTAGCTGCTACGGAAATCGTGGGACGCGGTGTACAAATGAATTGAAGCTTATCGACGCTTTCAAAACACAATAAAATTTCACAGTTCTCTTTCTGAAATATACGGGTAGCGCCTTCCAACCGCCTGCGCTGGCAGCCACAAATAAAAAGTTTTCTCAAAATTAAACCTTTTCTCAAAAACTTCTTATATTTTCTTCAAATTTTTTGACGTACAGCTAGAAAGACACTTAAAAGATTGGCGCAAGTCTCTATTTCTCTGAGATATAGAAACAAAAATTAAGGCATAGAGAATTGCAAAATTTATAAATAATGCCAGAAAGTATGCGCTCTTGTAGCTCCACTAGCAGCGTTCTCTCAATCTTCAGCCATTCCTCTCTTGCGCTGTGTTGCACCCCATGATTGTAGCGTGTGGTCGCTGCGCAACAGCAAACCCCAACAGCGCGCATCTAGCGGCGGCGGGCAGTCTAACATAATAAACTCTACACGCTCCCCTCCCCACGCGTGACTCCCCGCAGCCCCCGAGAATGGAGCGGTTGTCGAAGGATAAAGGACTGCGAGCGCCAGCGAGCGCGCGCCTTCGCCAGCGGGGCACCCCCGCCTCGCCGCCGCCGCCGCCGCCGCCGCCGCCCCGGCCGCCTGCGCCGCCTGCACGGTCAGTGGTACCTCTTGCTCTTTTGACTAACACAGGGGACTCACGGTCCCTCCAGGACAATCCCTCTCACAACTGGTAGTACACAAGGAGCACAAATAGCCCCCGCCGCCTGCAAGGTGAGCGGCAGCCCCACACCTCTTGCTCTTGGGAATGACACCCTGGGAACTCACAGTTCCTCCAGGACAATTCCTCGCACAACTGGTAGTACACAAGGAGCACAAATAGACCCCGCCGCCTGCATGGTGAGCGGCAGCTCCACACCTCTTGCTCTAGGGAATGACACTCTGGGCACTAACAGTCCCTCCAGGACAATTCCTCGCACAACTGGTAGTACACAAGGAGCACAAATAGACCCCGCCGCCTGCATGGTGAGCGGCAGCCCCACACCTCTTGCTCTTGGGACTGACACACTGGGCACTCACAGTACCTCTAGGACAATTCCTCGCACAACTAGACACAAGGAGCACAAATAGACCCCGTCGCCTGCACGGTGAGAGGCAGCCCTAACATCTTGCTCTTGGGACTGACACTGGGCACTCACAGTCCCTCCAGGACAATTCCTCGCAAAACTGGTAGTACACAAGGAACACAAATAGACCCCGCCGCCTGCATGGTGAGCGCAGCCCCACACCTCTTGCTCTTGGGACTGACTCACTGGGCACTCACAGTTCCTCCAGGACAATTCCTCGCACAATTGGTAGTACACAAGGAACACAAATAGACCCCGCCGCCTGCATGGTGAGCGCAGCCCCACACCTCTTGCTCTTGGGACTGACACACTGGGCACTCACAGTTCCTCCAGGACAATTCCTCGCACAACTGGTAGTACACAAGGAACACAAATAGACCCCGCCGCCTGCGTGGTGAGCGGCAGCCCCACACCTCTTGCTCTTGGGAATGACACACTGGGCACTCACAGTCCCTCCAGGACAATTCCTCGCACAACTGGTAGTACACAAGGAACACAAATAGACCCCGCCACCTGCATGGTGAGCGGCAGCCCCGCACCTGTTGCTCTTGGGACTGACACACCGGGCACTCACAGTCCCTCCAGGGCAATCCCTCTCACAACTGGTAGTACACAAGGAGCACCAATAGACCCCGTCGCCTGCACCGTGAGCGGCAGCCCCACACCTCTAGCTCTTGGGAATGACACACTGGGCACTCACAGTTCCTCTAGGACAATTCCTCGCACAACTGGTAGTACACAAGGAGCACAAATAGACCCCGCCCCCTGCACGGTGAGTGACAGCCCCACACCCCTTGCGCTTGGGACTGACACACCGGGCACTCACAGTTCCTCCAGGACAATTCCTCGCACAACTGGTAGTACACAAGGAGCACAAATAGACCCCGCCGCCTGCATGGTGAGCGGCAGCCACGCACCTCTTGCTCTTGGGACTGACACACCGGGCACTCACAGTTCCTCTAGGACAATTCCTCGCACAACTGGTAGTACACAAGGAGCACAAATAGACCCCGCCGCCTGCACGGTGAGTGACAGCCCCACACCCCTTGCTCTTGGGAATGACACACTGGGCACTCACAGTACCTCCAGGACAATTCCTCGCACAACTTGTAGTACACAAGGAGCACAAATAGACCCCGCCCCCTGCACGGTGAGCGGCAGCCCCGCACCTCTTGCTCTTGTGACTGACACTCCGGGCACCCACATTTCCTCCAGGACTATTCCTCGCACAACTGGTAGTACACAAGGAGAACAAATAGACCCCGCCGCCTGCATGGTGAGCGGCAGCCCCGCACCTCTTGCTCTTGGGACTGACACACTGGGCACTCACAGTTCCTCCAGGACAATTCCTCGCACAACTGGGAGTACACAAAGAGCACAAATAGACCCCGCCGCCTGCATGGTGAGCGGCAGCGCTGCACCTGTTGCTCTTAGGACTGACACACCGGGCACTCACAGTTCCTCCAGGACAATTCCTCGCACAACTGGTAGTACACAAGGAGCACAAATAGACCCCGCCGCCTGCATGGTGAGCGGCAGCCCCGCACCTCTTGCTCTTGGGACTGACACACCGGGCACTCACAGTTCCTCCAGGACAATTCCTCGCACAACTGGTAGTACACAAGGAGCACAAATAGACCCCGCCGCCTGCATGGTGAGCGGCAGCCCCGCACCTCTTGCTCTTGGGACTGACACACTGGGCACTCACAGTTCCTCCAGGACAATTCCTCGCACAACTGGTAGTACACAAGGAGCACAAATAGACCCCGCCGCCTGCATGGTGAGCGGCAGCTCCACACCTCTTGCTCTAGGGAATGACACTCTGGGCACTAACAGTCCCTCCAGGACAATTCCTCGCACAACTGGTAGTACACAAGGAGCACAAATAGACCCCGCCGCCTGCATGGTGAGCGGCAGCCCCACACCTCTTGCTCTTGGGACTGACACACTGGGCACTCACAGTACCTCTAGGACAATTCCTCGCACAACTAGACACAAGGAGCACAAATAGACCCCGTCGCCTGCACGGTGAGAGGCAGCCCTAACATCTTGCTCTTGGGACTGACACTGGGCACTCACAGTCCCTCCAGGACAATTCCTCGCAAAACTGGTAGTACACAAGGAACACAAATAGACCCCGCCGCCTGCATGGTGAGCGCAGCCCCACACCTCTTGCTCTTGGGACTGACTCACTGGGCACTCACAGTTCCTCCAGGACAATTCCTCGCACAATTGGTAGTACACAAGGAACACAAATAGACCCCGCCGCCTGCATGGTGAGCGCAGCCCCACACCTCTTGCTCTTGGGACTGACACACTGGGCACTCACAGTTCCTCCAGGACAATTCCTCGCACAACTGGTAGTACACAAGGAACACAAATAGACCCCGCCGCCTGCGTGGTGAGCGGCAGCCCCACACCTCTTGCTCTTGGGAATGACACACTGGGCACTCACAGTCCCTCCAGGACAATTCCTCGCACAACTGGTAGTACACAAGGAACACAAATAGACCCCGCCACCTGCATGGTGAGCGGCAGCCCCGCACCTGTTGCTCTTGGGACTGACACACCGGGCACTCACAGTCCCTCCAGGGCAATCCCTCTCACAACTGGTAGTACACAAGGAGCACCAATAGACCCCGTCGCCTGCACCGTGAGCGGCAGCCCCACACCTCTAGCTCTTGGGAATGACACACTGGGCACTCACAGTTCCTCTAGGACAATTCCTCGCACAACTGGTAGTACACAAGGAGCACAAATAGACCCCGCCCCCTGCACGGTGAGTGACAGCCCCACACCCCTTGCGCTTGGGACTGACACACCGGGCACTCACAGTTCCTCCAGGACAATTCCTCGCACAACTGGTAGTACACAAGGAGCACAAATAGACCCCGCCGCCTGCATGGTGAGCGGCAGCCACGCACCTCTTGCTCTTGGGACTGACACACCGGGCACTCACAGTTCCTCTAGGACAATTCCTCGCACAACTGGTAGTACACAAGGAGCACAAATAGACCCCGCCGCCTGCACGGTGAGTGACAGCCCCACACCCCTTGCTCTTGGGAATGACACACTGGGCACTCACAGTACCTCCAGGACAATTCCTCGCACAACTTGTAGTACACAAGGAGCACAAATAGACCCCGCCCCCTGCACGGTGAGCGGCAGCCCCGCACCTCTTGCTCTTGTGACTGACACTCCGGGCACCCACATTTCCTCCAGGACTATTCCTCGCACAACTGGTAGTACACAAGGAGAACAAATAGACCCCGCCGCCTGCATGGTGAGCGGCAGCCCCGCACCTCTTGCTCTTGGGACTGACACACTGGGCACTCACAGTTCCTCCAGGACAATTCCTCGCACAACTGGGAGTACACAAAGAGCACAAATAGACCCCGCCGCCTGCATGGTGAGCGGCAGCGCCGCACCTGTTGCTCTTAGGACTGACACACCGGGCACTCACAGTTCCTCCAGGACAATTCCTCGCACAACTGGTAGTACACAAGGAGCACAAATAGACCCCGCCGCCTGCATGGTGAGCGGCAGCCCCGCACCTCTTGCTCTTGGGACTGACACACCGGGCACTCACAGTTCCTCCAGGACAATTCCTCGCACAACTGGTAGTACACAAGGAGCACAAATAGACCCCGCCGCCTGCATGGTGAGCGGCAGCCCCGCACCTCTTGCTCTTGGGACTGACACACTGGGCACTCACAGTTCCTCCAGGACAATTCCTCGCACAACTGGTAGTACACAAGGAGCACAAATAGACCCCGCCGCCTGCATGGTGAGCGCAGCCCCACACCTCTTGCTCTTGGGACTGACACACTGGGCACTCACAGTTCCTCCAGGATAATTCCTCGCACAACTGGTAGTACACAAGGAGCACAAATAGACCCCGCCGCCTGCATGGTGAGCGGCAGCCCCGCACCTCTTGCTCTTGGGACTGACACACCGGGCACTCACAGTTCCTCCAGGACAATTCCTCGCACAACTGGTAGTACACAAGGAGCACAAATAGACCCCGCCGCCTGCATGTTGAGCGGCAGCCCCGCACCTCTTGCTCTTGGGACTGACACACTGGGCACTCACAGTTCCTCCAGGACAATTCCTCGCACAACTGGTAGTACACAAGGAGCACAAATAGACCCCGCCGCCTGCATGGTGAGCGCAGCCCCACACCTCTTGCTCTTGGGACTGACACACAGGGCACTCACAGTTCCTCTAGGACAATTCCTCGCACAACTGGTAGTACACAAGGAGCACAAATAGACCCCGCCGCCTGCATGGTGAGCGCAGCCCCACACCTCTTGCTCTTGGGACTGACACACTGGGCACTCACAGTTCCTCCAGGACAATTCCTCGCACAACTGGTAGTACACAAGGAGCACAAATAGACCCCGCCGCCTGCATGGTGAGCGTCAGCCCCGCACCTCTTGCTCTTGGGACTGACACACCGGGCACTCACAGTTCCTCCAGGACCATTCCTCGCACAACTGGTAGTACACAAGGAGCACAAATAGACCCCGCCGCCTGCATGGTGAGCGGCAGCCCCGCACCTCTTGCTCTTGGGACTGACACACTGGGCACTCACAGTTCCTCCAGGACAATTCCTCGCACAACTGGTAGTACACAAGGAGCACAAATAGACCCCGCCGCCTGCATGGTGAGCGCAGCCCCACACCTCTTGCTCTTGGGACTGACACACAGGGCACTCACAGTTCCTCTAGGACAATTCCTCGCACAACTGGTAGTACACAAGGAGCACAAATAGACCCCGCCGCCTGCACGGTGAGCGGCAGCCCCGCACCTCTTGCTCTTGGGACTGACACACCGGGCACTCACAGTTCGTCTAGGACAATTCCTCGCACAACTGGTAGTACACAAGGAGCACAAATAGACCCCGCCGCCTGCATGGTGAGCGGCAGCCCCGCACCTCTTGCTCTTGGGACTGACACACCGGGCACTCACAGTTCCTCCAGGACAATTCCTCGCACAACTGGTAGTACACAAGGAGCACAAATAGACCCCGCCGCCTGCATGGTGAGCGGCAGCCCCGCACCTCTTGCTCTTGGGACTGACACACCGGGCACTCACAGTTCCTCCAGGACAATTCCTCGCACAACTGGTAGTACACAAGGAGCACAAATAGACCCTGCCGCCTGCATGGTGAGCGCAGCCCCACACCTCTTGCTCTTGGGACTGACACACAGGGCACTCACAGTTCCTCTAGGACAATTCCTCGCACAACTGGTAGTACACAAGGAGCACAAATAGACCCCGCCGCCTGCACGGTGAGCGGCAGCCCCGCACCTCTTGCTCTTGGGACTGACACACCGGGCACTCACAGTTCCTCTAGGACAATTCCTCGCACAACTGGTAGTACACAAGGAGCACAAATAGACCCCGCCGCCTGCACGGTGAGCGGCAGCCCCGCACCTCTTGCTCTTGGGACTGACACACTGGGCACTCACAGTCACTCCAGGACAATTCCTCGCACAACTGGTAGTACACAAGGAGCACAAATAGACCCCGCCCCCTGCACGGTGAGCGGCAGCCCCGCACCTCTTGCTCTTGGGACTGACACACCGGGCACTCACAGTTCCTCCAGGACAATTCCTCGCACAACTGGTAGTACACAAGGAGCACAAATAGCTCCCGCCGCCTGCACGGTGAGAGGCAGCGCGGAGGGTGTAGCAGTGGCTGGGTGCTGTTGCAGGGTGCCGGCGCTGGTGGTGGCATTGCCCGCAAGGGGCGCAGGGCTAGCGGTCGGTGGGCGCGCGCGCTCGGCCAGGGCCCACGTGCAGCCGGAGCCCCACGTGCGAGGTCTCACCATGTTCCTACGGCCCCGCCGCCCCCCTGTCCGCGGGCTGTCCATTGCTACTGTGTGCCTCGGCATTGGAGGGCCACTGTCGGCGACGCGTTTGCGGCCCCGCCCCCGCCCGCGGCCCCGCCTGCGCGCCCGCCCCGGCGCCCGCGCCCGCGCCCGGCCCCGCCAGCGCCAACGGCACAGTTGCCGCCCCCGCTGCCAGAGCATGGACCGGGAGCTCCCGCGCCCCCCTGCACCTCCGCAGGCGATGGCCCTCTGCCCTCCGGCCAGACGCCGGCGCGCCGCGGCGCCCGCCACCTCCACCCACGCTCACGGCGGCCTGTAGGCCCCGAATATTTAAAAATTCACTTGTGATGTGAAGGCAATTAAAGGTTTACATGAAAAAGAATAATCTGTTTGGTGTTTTGTTAATCAGAATAATGTCAAAAAACCTTTGATACTAATGCATTTTTTTGGTTTCAATCTTGTAGATCCCGAATATTGCATTTCTCTTAAATTCGCTCAAGTTTCCTTTAATGGCATTTTTTTTTTCTTTACAGTTAATTTAAAAATATAAAATAAAGGTTCCCATAAATCGCCGTTACGAGGACACGCAACGGCGGCTCCTGATTGGCCAGGAATAGTTATGATCCGCAGGAGGCTGCGCGGGTCAGGGGTTCCGCTTTATTGCGGTGAGAAGCTCCACTTACAATTGTAAAATCACAAGATACTAAGGCACATTATGCTAACAACAATAAATGTACATTATTAGTGTGACAAACGCTTTTTAGTATATTGAGAAACAAAGCAATATTGTCTGCATGTACAAACACATAGTCCACACAATTCGGTGGGCAAAGAGTGCGGCTTCCAACTCTCGCTCGTAAATATCTTGGCAGAGAATCTAAGCTGGCGTCGCGTGAATGGCAACAAATAAAAGAATTCGCTAAATATATCCGATTTTGATATCCTAAAGATACAGAATTGAAAGCGTTAACAAAATTGTTCGTGTCTATTGTTATTTCAAAGCGCATTGCCAATAGGCTAGTTCCACAATTTTCCTGTTTGCCTTGTATATGATTTCGGATATTTGTTTGGTACCTTCAGCGGTTTAATCATTTTGGATGCTGAGAAAGATTCAATGTTGACTAATAAATACTATGTAAATCTCGATTTATGCTATTTAACCATTTTTAATTTATTATCATATTAAAACTACAATTATTTTTTAAATATCATTGTAACTTCTAGATGTCATCTTAATCATATTTTTCATGCAGTTCACTTTAATTCATATAGCAAATCCTGAGATAGTCCCTTGTTTTGTTTCTGCTCAGTAAATGTAGATTTCATCTTCGCTCTTTGACAGTAATAAAGCTTAATAAGATGGTAAAAACTACCCACGCTTGAAATCGAAAAATAAATATTTCCTAAGGATTTTGACCACAAAAAAATTTTTTTAATGGAATTCTTCCCCCTTGACATTCTTGGCAATAACAAAAAATGTGTTTTATTAATTAATTTTTTCATTGAATTGGCTGAATGAATTTTCTTTGAAAATAATGATTTCATGTGAAATTTACTCAATTTTTCAAACAAAAAATGCCCAATAATGTGCTGACTTCTAGAAGTTTTCAGATTTTTCTAATCTTTCTAACACAACTCTCCGACATCACATTTCCACATCACAGTTACTGAAAATAAATTAAATTTCCATGGCGTTGTTAACAATTACAAATAGCTTTCTTCCCTCACAAATCTCTGACCTAGTGTTGCGAATATTTCCGCAAAGTTCCTCGTCTTATCTTTTTGTGACCAATGCATAAGTTGCGAACACGATCTCGCCTCTTCTCTTTTTCTCTGCGTTTACCAATACCCACCTTCACAATAATAAATTTTGTAATGCGCTACAAATTTCACTTCAGTTCCTCCCCTTCGCTACTTCATCATAAGTTACACTTTTATTCGACATTCTCCCCTTTCCACATATTTGTTAACAAAAACCACTTCACTACGCGTTATATTGGTTGTCTCCGCCACTACGTTCAGTGAACGGGTGAAAAGATTCAAGTCATGTACAATATTCTACTCTTGCCGAGATCTCACATGTCGCCGTATATGACCTGTGTTTTTGGAGATTCGCGGTGCTCGGCCCGCGGTAGGTGAAGCAAGAAGACCTGAGCTCGGCGCCGTCACCATTAGCACCGGATGGCATTCCCCTGCATCCCAGACTGTCGTTTTTCCTTGCACTTTCCGTGGCACTTCGAAGTTGCTATGCCTCCGGAATTGCTACGCGCAGATGTTGAACTGATACAACTAATATTATCAACTGGTGTCCTCAACTCTAGTTTTACACTGCCTTCCCCAAATCTTTCTTCCAGTTCTCGCCTGAACACGGTAGCGAGCGGACGTGCGCCGAGCGCTCTCCTTCACGGGCGACTTCAGTCAGATAAGGTTAGCAGGGTAAAATCTCTACGAGATCAGTGTACAGTAATTATGACAATGTTTTCAAGTTGCTCCCCTTATATGGGGCAGTACATCGCCAGAGCAGTGGAAGCATTAAATCATCACAGTGAATTCAGTGATATTAATTCAACACCCATCTACAAGTGGTCAAGCTACATGTGGCCCCACGGGGCAAAAGTGATCAAATTAACCTACAAATGCAACAAAATGCGCAGCACAAATTAGAGCAACATCAATATTTAATGAATCAGGATCAATAATTGATACAGATAAACAACAACTACTTATGAGAGATCCAACAGGCTTCTATCCAGCACATCACCAGGGCCAACCCTAGGAACGTCATGGAACGCAGCCACAGCAATGGACTCAACAACTACAAGATCCGGGGTCCTCTGAAACAACCTCAAATAAAATCGTTAGTTCCCTAGAGTGGCAACAACCTCGAAAAAGTAAAAAACACGCCTGTAGTGACAGGTTCATACCAACTCCTTCGAGTGCGCCAGTGTTCACGCATAAAAATCAATATGCAGCATTACAAGACAAATCAGAAGTTGAAACTCCTAAAAAGCCCACCATAGATCATAACGTATCGCCAATATTCGTGCAAAGTGTTACTAATGTATGAAAATTAATAGAATTTCTTAAACTACAAGTAAAAGACGAGGATTTAACGTACAAAATGTACAGCGAGGATGTAAAAGTTCTACCGAAAACCATTGAAGCTTCCAGAGCAATAATTAAGCAACTAGACGAATCCGAGGCCAAATACCACACTTATCAACCAAAGAAAGACAGAGCAATTCGTGTAGTTCTTCGATACCTGCATCCGTCAGCAAACATAGAAGAAGTAAAAGCTGAACTCAAATCCAAGGGTCACACCGTTCGTAACATGCACAATACACTTAATCGAGTGAACAAAAAGCCGCTCTCGCTCTGTTTTATAGATCTAGAACCAAGTGCAAACAATGCAGAAATCTACAATATCGATACACTTGTAAATGCGGAGATACAATTTGAATCACCGTACATAAAGAAAACGCCAGTACAATACTATCGCTGTCAAGAGTGTGGTCACACGAAGAAATACTGTAAGACACTGCGTGAAATGCGGTGAAGAACACTTCACAGACGAATGCGAAAAAGATGCAACGCAGCCAGCAACATGCGCGCTATGTTTGCGAAGTAATCCAGCCAACTATAAAGGCTGCCAAGTGTATCAAGATTACGTTAATAAACGTAGCAAGCACAGAAAAGAAACAGTCACCATCGCCAAGAAGAAACAAAAAGTGCCAAACGCCTCAGATTTCCCTCCCCTCCCAGTTCGCCACTTTCAACCCAATCCCTTCTCTCGTACAGCATCTTCTCAAAACTCATCAAACGCTGTACCCCACAATCAAAACCAAACAGACGTCTGCAAACCTTCTTCCAAAAGTTCGAAAGCATCCTTAAACAACAATCTGAACAAATTGGGGCTTTGCTCAGCCTACTGAGATCATTAATGTCCAAGATGCATTAAATGTCATCAAAAATTAAAATTATTCTCTGAAACGCAAACGGTTTAATCCAACATCGAAGAGAGCACATAACTATTCTCAAAGAAAAATATATAGATATTATGCTAATCTCCGAAACAATTCACTGAACAATCCTACTTAAAGATACCTGGGTATGATATATATATATATATATATATATATATATATATATATATATATATATATATATATATATATATTGTAATAAAAGCGATCAAGTCGCCTAAACTAGCCCGACTAGGGACCAGCCAAATGTAAACAAACCTAATGTGCTCGGGGGAGGGCGCCAGGTTCAGCTCCTGAAATGTAACTGAGTGGAAGAGTTGGGAGGTCAAGAATGAGCAATTGAGTCATTTGTGACAAACAACTTTATTCCTGGCACCAAAAGCTGCCAGGGGAATTTACAATGTCGCAATGGGCGACGCAAGTTCTTTTACTAAAACTACTCTATGAAATAATTACAAGTGGTTAATTCTGCTGGGCCTGAGCGCGGCCACTTGCAGTTTTTCGCTGTTATAATAGTTCAGTGAGACGGCAACGTCTCATAGTTTCACCAATGGCTGCTGGTCTTCGTGGGCGGGCCGAGGCGACAGCGGCTCCGGGTTGCTGATCTTCTGCGGCGCGTCTTCTCTCGCTCAGGTAGCGGCGATTCCAGATTGTCAGCTCGAGCAGACTCAGAGGAGGCGAGTAGCCACGGGCGCTGACGTTGCGAAAAGGGCTGTCACTCAGCCCAGGACGAGAGGCGGCAAGGCTGGCGGGCCGGAGCGAAAACGGCGCGGGATCCCAGGTCGCTGCCCGAGTTCTCTCCGCAACAAGTTTACGGGTCGCGTCCTGACTAATTCGGCTGTGGGAAAGTCTTTTCCCAAACTCGCGTCCCGGTCGTGAATGACTGGATAACTTTTAGAAGTGAAGTTCTCAAGTAACGAAAATTTCGAAGTTCCACGAAGAAATTTTACAAGTCGAGACTGTCGAAGAAATTTTACCAAGTTAGTGTCTCGAATAAATTTGACAAGTCTAGCCTGAAGAAATTTTAACAAGTGTTGTCGAAGAAATTTTAACAAGTAAGTGTCGAAGAAATTTTAACAAGTAAGTGTTCCTACTCTGCATCGCGTTTATAAAAGAAGTTCCTTTCCCCTTCCCAAATTGTTCCTGGCACCAAATTTCTCCCTCCCCTCATGGCGAAGCTTCCCATTGGCCAAGGGTGGCTGCGTCGCAGAAATCTGATTAACCAATCTCGTGTCGATTTTTCTGTAATTTTCCGTAAATGCTCTCTGTCTGTCGCTGTCTTCGCTCTCTCTCTTGCTTCCCTTTTGTTAGTTACTCCGGGAGCTGATCGCAGCTGTGTGGACACGTGCGCGCGAAAAAAGCGCATTTCACGGATTCCCGACGGCCGGCAGGGGCTACTTGACTGCCTACTGTATTTAATTTGTTAATGGCCCGTGCAGGGATTCGGGTGCCTACCCAGGCGTGTGCCGAGGCGCGTGCCAGAACGAATGTAAGGGGTTAGCATTGTTCGGAAGAGGCCGAAAAAAGGTTCTCGCTTACGACGTGTCGTAAATGCGTCGTCTTTAATTGACACCCGGCCAATCCTTTCTTTGGGGTTTGCACCCTCCGGTCGCGCGGCCGGAGAAGGGATGCGGGGGCGCGCTCTGTCCCAGGAGAGGGCCGGCGAACGGCTCCGAAAACAAGA
Source organism: Gryllus longicercus (assembly GCA_038098605.1). Classification (NCBI taxonomy): domain Eukaryota; kingdom Metazoa; phylum Arthropoda; class Insecta; order Orthoptera; family Gryllidae; genus Gryllus; species Gryllus longicercus. The sequence continues at coordinate 1,072,627 of JAZDUA010000476.1, read as the reverse complement.
ATGGCTTTTTATGACTGTAATAAACCAGCTGCCTTTGTAGGACAGGCCGGCGCGCGGTCGGGTGAGGCTGGCGGCGTGACGAAAGGACCCTTCGCTGCTAGGGCCTCCCCTCTTGACCCATTTCTGTGCCGCGGCGCGAGCTATTTCAGATGCAGGAATTATTGATTATTGGCGATGCCATAATAAAATTATATTTAATTAATCGGTGACGCCACAATATATATATATAGATAGATAGATAGATAGATAGATAGATAGATAGATAGATAGATAGATAGATAGATAGATAGATAGATAGATAGATAGATAGATATAGATATAGATATATATAGATATAATACCAAGCACCCGGACGGTACAGCGCATGGAAGAACTGCTATAATAATTCGACACACAATTAAACATTACGAACTGAACGAATATAACACTGAAGAAATACAAGCAACATCTGTAATGGTGACAAGGTCAAGTTTTACTCTGTATACTGCCCGCCCAAACATAGAATAACAGAACAAAAATTTCAAGACTTATAAATACATTAGGATCAAGATTCATAGCTGGAGGCGATTTCAATGCAAAAAACCAGCATTGGAGCTCACGACTCAACACACTACGAGCAAAAAACCTCAAAGTAACAAACAAACTAAACGTTTCTACTTTATCGACCGGTGAACCTACGTACTGGCCCACCCACGCCAACAAGCTTCCTGAACTCCTGAACTTCTACTTAGCAAAAGGTGTGCATCTTGGTACAGTAGAAGTAAAATCTTGTGACGACCTTTCTTCAGACCACACCCCAGTAGAAATGATTATCAGTTCAAATATATCTGAAAGAAACTATCCTCTAAAACTAACAAGTAATAACTGGGACAAGTACCGCGATTACGTGAACAATAAACTATCTGCAAATGCACTGCTAACAACTGGAGAAAACATCGGAGACGCAATACAGCACCTAACTGGCACATTACAAGACGCTGCCTGGGCCGCAACACCAAGAGAAACAATAAATAAATCGTCAACGTATCCCGCAGAAATAAGACAAAAATTGGTAGAAAAACGTCGACTCCGAGGAATATTCATGACGACACGACAACCAGATGACAAAAGAAAATATAACACAGCAGCCAGACAATTATCACGTCAAAATAAGAAATACGAAAATAAATAATATTCTAATTACATTCAAGCACTATCACCTACTGCTGAAACTAATTATTTGCTTTGGAAAGCAACAAGAAAACTGAAGCGAGCTCAACAGCACATCGCACCAATTCGAAAAGATGTCACGAGGGCAAGAAGCGCAGAAGAAAAGGTCGAATGCTTAGCAAAACACTTTGCATCAGTTTTCAAAACAGCAGGAAATGCAAGTACTATTGAAAATAAACTGCTAGAATTTTTGGACATACCTTTACAGTTATCACTGCCCTTAAAGCATTTCAACTCACGAGAAGTCGAACAAACCATTAAAAAACATACGCATCCTACGAAAAGTCCAGGATTTGACTTTGTTGCCGGCAAGATTCTACAGGAAATGCCATGAAAAGGATATGCATTCGTAACAAATATATTCAACGCGATACTTGGAAGTAGTCATTATCCTTGACAATGGAAATACGCTCAAATAATTGCTATCTTGAAACCAGGAAAGACTGCCACGGAAGTGACATCGTACCGACCGATTAGTCTACTACCTGTCCTATCCAAAGTATTTGAAAAACTTTTACAGCGCCTCAAGCCTATAATTAAAAATGTGATTCCTGACTTTCAATGCGTCTTTAGAGAAGGGCTCTCAACAATGGAATAGACCCATCGTATTGTAAACACAATTTCGATGGTTCCCACATCTACACAGAATGAGTAGTGACGAAAAATATCACTACTGATCTCATGGTGAAAGGGATGTCGGCCGTCAAAGATTTTGACGGCATGCTGAAGACGGAACAGGCGACTCTCCTAATCCCTGAAGAGATGATGATGATGAATGCTTTATGGGTTTAAATTAAAAATAGTAATAATTTGTTATTAAAATCGTTGAATTCAGAACTGCAAATCGACGTATTATTAGGGCATTATATTTTTCATTCTATGATACAGATATGAACAGATAGATTCTATGATACAGATATGAACAGATAGATTCTATGATACAGGCAGAACAAATAAAAACGCATGATAGCGATTTATACATTAAATATTCGCTTACATACAAACATTACTGTTCAGTACTAAAGAAAGTTGACAGGATTTTACAAAATATGTCTTAAGCCACTTGTACTTTTCTTTTAATTAGATTTCTTTCTCTTTTTTCTGATTCTTTTTATATATTTTCTTTCTCTTATTAAATACCAATTAACCACGCCGTCTCAAGGCGCATGTAAGCAATCCATGCCCTTTTTTTTATTTCGGTCACTCTGTAATTGCTCGAAATGACACAGCGGCCCACGATCATTAATTTAGCCCATAGAGAGAGACCTTACTCTATCAACACGGCGGTACAGGCCCATAAGCCTACTAAACATGGTCGGGAAGCTATGTGAAAAACTAATCCAAAACAGAATCTTAAAATATGTTTCAGAAAATGCACTTTTAAACAAGGAGCAGTTCGGCTTTCGCGCGGGACAAAGCACAACACATCAGCTTGTGCGTATCACGGACCGCAACTCTAATGAGCGCCGATTCACAGGTGGAGTCTTCCTCGACGTTGCCAGCGCCTTTGATAAGATCTGGCACGCCGGCATCCTTTACAAACTTCACTAAATGAACTTTCCTACATACCTTGTGCATCTCATCCACTCTTACCTAGCAAACAGAACGTTTCAAGTGACGCTTCTGAATGCCAAATCCACCCGCCGCGCCGTACGGGCCAGAGTGCCGCAAGGGAGCGTGATTGCTCCTACGCTCTTCAGCCTCTATGTACGTGATATTCCCACCCACCCTGAAACAGAGCTCGCCTTGTACGCAGACGATACGGCTGTAATAGACACGTCAAAAAATTTCGAGCTTCTCCAGAAGTACTTGGATCAAAATTTGCTACTGATCCAGGAGTGGGTGAAACTGTGGCGGGTCAAAGTCAATGTGAGTAAGAGTGCAGCTGTACTCTTCACACGGAGACAGAGATTCACGTGGCCAAGGCCACTCGCGCTATGCGGAGACGCGATTAATTGGGCTAAATATGTCAAATATTTAGGAGTCACTTTAGACAGCTCATTAACATTCAATCTGCACATCGAAAATGTGCGACAGAAAGCGCGGCAGATCCGTGGCAGACAGCGAAGCTTGTTTCACAAGCGGAGCAAACTGTCAACGGCAAACTGCCTCACGCTTTATAAAGCAATAATTAGGTCGCAAATGGACTACGCATGCCCAAGTTGGGAAATTACAGCAACTTATCTTCTGAACAAACTGCAAGTAGTTCAAAACGAGTGTCTCAGGGCCGCCCTCTGCGCCCCTAGAAACACTCGTATAGAAACTCTACATCGCGAATTATCAATGCCACTGCTGATAAATCATATCAAAAATATAGTTAAAAATTTCTTTGAAAAAGCAGCTGACTCGGAGAATGATCTCATTTCCAAGATCGCCTCATACCAACACGACCAAAGGGCGAAGTATAGGCGACTGAAGCACTTTCTGGAGTAAGAGCAATCTGAAACAGAGAAATGAGTCTGAAACATAAACGTAGTATTTCAAAACACCCAATGCGCGCGCCGGTAGACTAAAGTCATTTTTGACCTGTTTTTCTTCATGATGCAGGATTGACCATAGATGCCCGTAGGGGAGGAATGGTCCCACCGCGGTGGCGTGAACGTACATTGCACTTTCCGTGCGTTCACAAAACTGAACAAATGTACTGCACGGAACAGTCAGACCCGAACTAGTGCAGGATGTGAACGAGTCCGTGTCCAGTGTTGTTAACCGGTTAATAGGTAGTAAGGTTATTCTCCTGGTGATTGTGATTTGCGCTTGGTAAAGGTACAACTTCTGGCAAACGGCGACCTGGCTTTGAATATTTGTCTATGTTATGGAATGTGGAATAAAGTGACTTGGTATTACGAACTGTTGTTTCCCTTTGGCCTGAATATACAACATTCACCATTTGCGAAACCACAAGAATATCAATATTCCTCCTCACTGGCTTCCATCTTCGTTCAGAGTGAAAGCCATTTTTATTGTAACAAGAACTCAAAATATATATAGTGAACCGTCGACCAAGTCGTAAGCGGATCGTGCACGGTTATGAAGCTTCGCTTGCCGAACTGGGCCCAGTGAACGCTTGTTTGTTACAGAGGCCATGATTGGTGTTCCCGGCGTCACGTGACAATAGCCGGTTCCGCTTATGTATAAGCGTGGATGTGCAAAAATTCTCTAATGTGGATATTAACATCGTGAGAGACAAGTTAAAAAAATTACATGTTCGTAGTGTTTGAAAAAATCAAAGTATACAACAAAATGGCGTTTATGTCATCTTATAAAGTTCATTTATCGTATTCTTACAAAAAACATTAAAAGAAAAAATGTGAAGGCCTCTTTGAGACAATCTTGTTTTTGGTATTTTCTAATATTGCACATACACTATGTGATCAAAAGTTTACGGAAACGTCCAAAATGATGTTCCCACTGTTGAAGAGCAATTCGGGGATGGCGATTGCATCTTTAAAACACAATCGAGCACCTGTTCACACTGAACGGCCTGTGGTGGAGTGGTTACACGACAATATCCCTGTAATGGACTGGCCTGCACTGAGTCCGGACTTGAATCCTATCGAACACCTGTGGGATGTTTTGAAACGCCGACTTCGTGCCAGGCATCACCGACCTACATCCATACCTGCCCTCAGTGCAGCACTCTTGTGAAGAATGGGCTGCCATTCCCCAAGAAAACTTTCGGCATCTGATTGAAAGTATGCTTGCGAAAGTGGAGGTTGTCATTAAGGCTAAAGGTGGGCCAGCACCCTATTGAATTCCAGCATCACCGATGGAGGGCGCCTCGAACTGGTATGTAATTTTCAGCCAGGTGTCCAGATACGTTTACTTAGTGTATTTCACGCAATATTGCGCGAAAACTACAAAAATTTTCAAAAAAATGTTCATGTCTTTAATGAACGAACTAATTATAGAGAAAGAATTTTACTTCAAGAAAAAATCTCTATCTTTAATTTTGTAGTTATAGGAAAGCGCAGAAATGAATTCAAACTTTCGCAGTTTTCGAAAATTCAGAGTTAACAGTGAAAAACAGACTTTTGCTTTTCTTATAAGCGTATTGTACTTACAAAAAACTTGTATTGTTCTTACAAAAAATGTAAAGAAACAATTTGAAGAAATGTTTGAGAAAAATTTGAAAATGTTCCAGCGGATTCATGTAAAGTACCCCAAAAAATTAAAGATTGTTATTCATAACCGCAGAACTTTGAGTGAAGCCAGATCGATCGGGGTATATTCAATTTGGAAAAAATGCTTCGTATAAAATATACAAAGCTAGTGTTGTTCATAGAGAAAATATGGACGGGTGGACAGACGGACAGACAGACAGACGTTTTAGGAAATAAAAACATTTCTTCGGTATCAAGTTAAAGCAATTTTTTCTCCATAACTTGTTAGAGGGATAAATTTACTATATTTTAGAACAAGATTGATGCGCTTTACTGTATCAGGGACCCACAGTTCAAATTTTCTGACGTTTGTTGTTGCAGCATTACATAACTTTCTCTATACAACTTATTTTACTCCTTATACGAGTAATACCTATACGAGAAAGTACGTATATGAGAAAGCAAAACTGCCCTCATTCGGAAACGGCCTTTTTACAGAAAAAGTGGCTAATTTTGTTCTAATACGTAGTACATTACTCCATCTAACACGATATGTGGTCAAAGTTCACTAATAGTCCTTGATACCGAAAAAAGGTTGATTTTGTAAACGTCCGTCTGTCAATCTGTCCGTCACTTTGTCGTCTGTGAACAACACTAGCGCCTAAACGCCTACGCGCCTACGTAGGATATTTTCCAAATTGGTGGACTTTGCGGTCTACCTGGCCTCACTGGAAACTGCAGTTTTGAATAACTTTTTCAATTCTGGGGTGCATTTTACATGAAGCCCCTGGGAGATTTCAAATTTTTGTCAAAAATACCTCAACATTTTTTCTTTAAATTTCTTATAAGAACAGAGTAAAGTAGACTTATAAATATGGTGTACGAACGTTTTCACTGTTAGATATGAATTTTCGAAAATTGCAAAGTTTTGTTTGTTTTCCTACAACTACAGAATTGAAGATAGAGATTTTTCCTTAAAATCAAATTCGTTCTCCATACGTAGTACTGCCTGCACACATTCTGTGTGGAATCTTGGTTCTTCGTCATGATGAACAATATCTTTAATAAATATTGCAGCATCACCTTTCGCTGTTGTTTTTTTTTCGGATGAGTCGTACGATAACATGAATATTCTCTAATTTCATAATGAGATTCATTTGTGAAATGAGTTTCATAAATTAAGTTTATGTGAAATTTGTGCACATATTGAATTACTTCTAGTTCATTTGAACGTTGTTTTAATACCATTACCATTCCAAAATGAAATCCTAATACTATCAAGGGCTATTAGCGGCGCAGGGGTATATGCCTCTCGAACGGAGCCTACGGGATACCAGGCGACCTCCTGTAGTAGTTATTCTTATCTACTCAGGGGGGCTCTGAATAGGGGGACAATTAACCCTCGTGAGAACGGGGTGGATATATATCTGACTCTAAAAACAAAAAACAAAAAAAGAGAAAAACAAAAAAAGATACAACACAGGGTCTCCGCCGCAGGATGACCATTTGGATAATCCAAAAAAATATATATTTCGATTACAAAGAGTGAACAGCTAGACTCTCAAACAACTACAAGAAAAGTTAAATGACGATTATCGAATATTAGACGAGTTACGAGAAGAAATTGAAGAAATTAAGAAGGGGCAAGTAAGGGTAGTGGAACACTGAAAACAGTGCGAGTACCAGTAAAGAAAATTATCACACTGACTCTTCAGAATTTGACTTGGAAAAACAGGCGAATAAGAGGTAAACAATTTGCAGGTAGAGATAGGCTTCAACTTCTCCCAGGGAATTGTGGTAAAAGAAAGCACGTCAATAGAGAATGTTTCGCATTCTCTGAAGGAGTCCTCCCTGAAGCATAGTGTCTCCAATCCTTCCACTGCAACTAGTTTGAGACTATTGTGAAAAATGAATGCAAAATTCCTCCATTTAACCTAAATAATGTCCACAGTTAGGATAAGGAGATGAAAATAATTAATGAATTAAAGAAAGACCTACCTCCAGTTACAACAAAAGGCAAAAAAGCAATATAAAATAAATGTGTATAGCCATAAAGATTTCATCATGTCTAATATATTAGAGAAAATATTATAGAATTGTTTAATTACCAAAATAAGCAGAGTAGACTAATTAATGTCATTATGCGAGAACTCGATGGGGAGGTAGATAGAGAGGACATCAAGGTAGGCCTTCAAAATTAAAACTTCAAAATAATGGATGTATTTTTACATACAAACCAAATTTTTTCAATAAGGTTAATATATCTCTGCACGTGTTTACATTTGAAAGACATGAAGATCCAAGATACAGGTTTGGAATTAACACGATCCGTTATTCGAAAGTAAGGATAGAGGAACTGCTGTCCAAATCTGTCCTTGTTAAGCAGTTTAAAAAATGCCAAGGGTGTAATGACACTAAAAATTATTGCCATGGAAAATATGTTTATGGTCAAAAAACATCGCACTAAAAACTGCAAAAAAGTAAAAATGACAACGCCAAAATGCGCAAATTGTAAACAAATTGGGCATGATACTAGATACAGAGACTGTTTGGCAGCTGTTAAAGCTCATGAAGCAAGATCAAATTTACTGAAAGTCCGAAAAATAAAATATAGGTAACAAGAAAACGTTGTGTCCCAAATACACAGATATCTGGGAGTTATAAAAGATTCAACTATTGAAAGAACAAATGATAAAGAGGCTGAACAAAAGGACACTCATTATAAAAAGGAAACGTATGTCCCAAAACTTGTTGGAACCAAAATTCGGGACCGCAGAGGACCAGAGAAGATTTAGTGTTAGGACTTTACTTTGGAATGCTAATGTTCTTAAACAACGTTTAAACGAACTAGAAGTATTTTTAATTATACAAAAAATTGACATAAGCTTTATTTCTGAAACTCATTTCAAAAATGAATTTTATTTTAAAATTAGAGGGTGTAAATGCTATCATACGACTCATCCAGAAAATTCAGCGAAAGGTGGTGCTGCAATATTTATTAAAGATATAGTTAACAACTATGAAGAACCAAGATTCCGAACATAATGGATGCAGGCAGCAGCAATAAAGATTTCTACGAAAGTGCAACATAAATATTTCTATTGCGATCTATAGTCCAACGAGACTATATTAACTAGTGGAGCTGCCAAAGCATATATTTCTCGCATTATTTTTAAATGGTCCGCAACATTTTAATTCTACATAAACCAACAAAAGTGTTTTCAAGCAGCAAATTATTTTTCCGCTTCGAAACTCCAACTCAAATCCTCAGAAATTGGCGACCTTCGTACCTTCAGAAGCGCCGCATGAATTGCACTCGGACACAGGTATAAAAAAGTAAATGCACGATTTATGTAAAAATCCTAAACAATCAAAATATCCTTTTGAAACTCTTCAAAAGTCTACAGTTCGTTAAGATTAATCAGGGAATATCAAGTCTGAAGAAAATCGGCTGAACGGTTTAGGCGCTAGCGTTAACCACGGACAGACAGATGGACGCTTCGCCATCTCAATCAATTTTTCTGCATCAAAGACCAACAAACAGGAGCGGGAGGGGAATGAAATGAAAGACATCCCCCCCACCCCCGAAAAAAGTATCAGTAACTATTAATTTTAACTTCTCACGAAACTTGCAAGTTACTAATGGTGCTAAAACAGCACGAACTTTCTCGCCCGTATTTTCGCGTACTTAGGGCAGCGATAGATGTCCATCTGTCTGTCTGCCATTCTGTCCGTCATTCTGCCCGTCCGTCCGTCTGTACGTCCATTTGTGAACACCCCTAGCACCTAAACCATATGCAGGATGTTCTCCAAAATGAATATTCTCCTATGGATCTGCTCAAATCAGAGCAATTTTGAAAAAAAATGCTTTAAAATTTGCGTGGTACTTTACATGAAGCTCCGGAGACATTTTCAAAATTCTCTCAAACGTAGCTCCAAATTTTATCGTCGTCTTCCTTGCATGCATAGAATAAAATATATTTACAAAGATGGTCTAGGTCCGATTTTCACTGTTTATTTTGAATTTTCGAAAATTGCAAAAGTTAGAATTTTTTCAGCGTATTCCCACAACTACAAAATTAAAGATAAAGTTTTTTCCTTCAAATCTGTTCTTCATATTTAGTTTTTTAAATAAAGTCATGTACATTTTTTATTCGTTTAGTAGTTTCCTCGCAATATTGCGTGCAATATATGCAATTTAAAAAACTAGTTGTGCTACAGGATAGCACAAACTTTCCCGTATTATTTTTCATTATTCTTTGGCCTCGGCTAACTCTACAAACTTGCCACATATTCTTGCCTTTGTGGCGTCTTTGCCGGAGCAAATAATTACAGACGTGAACGGCTTGTAAATATTTAGTATTTATTAGAATAAAGATACTCGGACACCATAACACTATATACAATATTTACAATTAAAGTTAACCGTTACAAGAAGGAACTTTCCCTGGTTACCACCACCGCTGGCCCGATAATTAATTACCATCCCCGGTGTGATGCACCAGTACCTTACGCGAACATAAATGCGAGTATGCCGCACCTGCCGTCACGACGTAGCACGCCGGCTTCGATTCCCCGCCTCGGTAGCCTATGCATTACAATGCAACGCCGCGCACAACCCTCACGACGCCCTACCGACGCGCTCAAACCTGAAGAATCAGAAGAATAGAAGAAAGCTCTTAGGTCGGATTCCGCTTTTATACCCTCTGGGCAGGCTGACGGAAGCGCGTCACCCACAGTGTCTGCCGACGCTTTCCCGCCGGCTTCGGGGTTTCCAAACCTGCACCCACGACACGGCACTCCTTCCAAAGCCTTTGTGCGGCCCGACGTCACTTCCGCCAGCGCTGTCCACATGGCTGATATAGTACGTTTGTGCTGGCGACAGATATGACGCCACACATTCTTGCCAACTGCAATATATCGCTGCACAATTTTTGTTTTTGTTTTTGAAATGTACTTAATTTCTCGGTTCTCTAATTGTGCCGAAATATTATTATAAGAATATTAAAGAACGGTAAAACCTCGTTCTAAATAGAAATTTCGTTTGAAAAATTTGGAGCCGTTTTTAAGAAAATGGCACCTAAGCGTAAATTCGAAATTTAAAGGTCTTTTTCACAGAAAAGTTTTGTTTTCGAAAAACTTCATTTGAAGTAATTTAAAGCACTTGCACTCACAAATGCAATAATGTACACAAATTGCTGGAAATTAGCGTATTAACAGCCTGACAGATATTTTAAAAAATGTATGCATGTATATCTTGAAAAAAACTACAAAAGAATACAGCAAAATTAATTTTATGTCACCTTTATCAGTGACTAGTTGTAATCACCGTTAGTACTATCCATACGATTGTTTTTAGGGAAAAATTGAAGCCATTTTTTTAAGAAAATGGCATTTTAGCGTTTCTGAAAATGCAGATATCTGCTTGTTTTCACAGAAAATTTTTGCGTTTGCCCCAGCATAATTTAAAGCACATATACCCGTCAATGCATAATGTAAACAAATCGCCGCTAATGTAAAAATTAACGACGTGAGAGGCTATTCAAAAAGTAAATTTTTGTAATTAAAAAAAAACAGATAATAGAGCAAAATAAAGTTTATGTTACCTCATAGAGTTTATTTCGCACTACTCCTAACAATAATTTAAAGAAAAAATTGGAGTTTTTTTTTGGTACAATCTTGTTTTTGTTACAAATTTTGCGTATACATACGTATATATGTAGTAATATACGTAGTATAGGGAAAGTTATGTAATGCTGCGCGAAAAAAAGCGAATTTTCGGCAAAAAAAAAATCATTGTCGAGCTCTGATAATGAAAAAGTCGATAAATCCAGTTGCTGAATTAAGAAAATAAAATCATGTATCTTGTGATGTAGACAGAATTCCTGATTGTGGGTCCTTCTTACCCAAAAATTAATTAAAGGCAAAACGTCTGTCTGTCCGTCTGGAGCCCTATTAGAGCTTGAACCATTCCAAATTGAAGAAATCAATGTCTATCTGGGTCGAGTCGAAGCTTTAAGATTTTCAAAAACATTCTTTAAAATTTGGAGGTACTTTACATGAAGCACCCCGGGCATTTTCAAAATTTTCTCCAAAATAGTTCCAATTTTTTTCTTTAAATTTCTTGTAAAAGTAGAATAAAATACACTTATTAAGGTGGTATAGGTCCGACTTTTACGCTTACCTCTAAATTTTGGAAAATTGCAAAAAGTTTAGATTTTTTCCGCGACTTCCTACAACTACAAAATTTAAGATAAAGAATTTTCCTTCATATCATTTTTTTATCCATAGGTATCTTGCATTAAGGTCAGGTACAGTTTTTTTTGGAAATTGTAGTACTTTTTTGCAATATTGCGTGCAATATTTGCATTTTTTTAAATTACAAAAACCAAGTTTTCTCAAAAGAGGCTCCATTTTTTTTCTTTAAAGGTTTGGTAGCACTAAATGCACTCTATAAAATATAAACGCAATATTGTTCTATCCTTTTCTATCTATTGTTTTGTTTATTTAAATTACAAAAATGTAACTTGTGTCTAATGGCGTTAATATTTGCATTAGAGGCGATTTGTTCCCATTTTATTTTTATGATTACATGTGCTTAAAATAATGTCATAAAATTTCACAGAAACTCAACCGTTTTGCGTGAAAACTAGCTTAAATTTCCGCATTTTCAGAAATTCTCAAACGCCATTTTCTCTAAAATTGTTGCAAATTCTTTTCTTCAAACGCATTTACACTAGAGCCTAACGATCTTTTCTTAAACACCGCTCCACATTTTTCAACGAAAATTTCGATATATGACGAGGTTTTACTCTTTTATAATGTTTAAAAAGTAATAGTTCGAATCTACCATTAGGAAACTGAAAAATTGCGAAAACTTCAAAAATGCATTTTGGCCGGCGATAGATGGCACCTAACAAGAGGATGGGGCAAGACCGAAAAGTTGTGCCATTTTGTACTACCATAACTGGAGCGCACACTAGGCTCATCGAGATCTTTAGATTATCAGAATACAACGATGCAATCGTCGTAAAGAGACCGTGCCTGAAATGGTGAACACTTCGTTATTCGTATCGCAAATGCAAATTTAGAGGACCGAATTCATAGTCGGTTCTTAAGGAGTGCTTAACCAATAAGGAATGCTTAAGCATTAAGGAGTTCATAAAAATGAGAGGTTACTTAAGTAGGTTTGTATCTCATAGACGTCTCGTATGGGAGAAGAAATGTGTTCCTTAACATATCGGAAATGTAGCAACGTTGCATTTCTCTCAGCTGACCCTCAGCCCTACCAATAAACGTGGTGTAACATTTATTCTATGCTTAAGCCCAGAATAGCAGGAGAATAAAGAAAACTCCTACCAATAAACATGGACTAACTCGAGCACGGAACAAGAGAGGTATAGTTTCCATGGCAACCGCTAAACACAGGAGACACGTAGTTTAAGTGTGAAATAACGTGGAAATAACCTAGAAATACGAAAACAGAGGCAAATAAGCACGAACTGTTTGTGAGTTTCGCTTCATTGTATTTCTAATTTTCAATTCGACTGTACTTTCTTTTCTTGTGTTTTCTGGAATATTTGGCAACCTAGTTTATTTCGTGAATCATTAATTTGTTCGAATTTTATTGGACTTTTGGCTTTGGAAACTTCGAACTAATTTTGTTGGCGTTTCTTATTAGAAAAAGAAGTTAAACAACATTGATGAAATGTACAGACAGCCGAGGGAAAAAAGTAACCGGACACGTGTGAATCTTTTTGAAGGATATTCGGCTGAATTTCGAAATAAAAATGAGTTTTCGTGGGACTGTACGCAGGAGTTAATCAAGTGTGTTCAAGAGTGTCATTAACAGTAAGCAACATATCCCTAATAGGCCCATAGCGAGTCCATTATAAGTATTTTTAATCATTAATCGTGCATATGTACAATACCTCATAGAAAATTAAGGATATACATTGTTTTATTTTAATAAAGTAAATAGTGTTATCCATGATCAATTAAATAAATAAAATGGAATGACACACTGTTCTCATATTTTCAATGATTCAACATTAAAACAAAGACTGAAGATGAGAAATTTCATGGCAGATTTTTTTTTGGAATCTACTTCCTCCTCTATAAATAATTTATGACCCCACAAAAAACATGAAAAACAAGGAAAAAAATACTGTTTAGAGATGTTTGTTATATTGAAAAGCTGCTTTCAATGCTCAGAAGAGACTGCAGAAATTATGCAGAGCCGTTGCTTTCAAAAGTCAGAATTTTATGTGGAGGAAGAAGCAATCGACTACTTATACTACCAATAGTAGCAGATGTTCGATGAGCAGCAGCAGTTTGGAGAGCACTTAAAGAAAACAATTAAAATAAAATGTATGATACATAATTGACTTAACATTTCATGAATGTACTAATTTCAAATAAAAGTTATACTTGTATGTCTGATAGTAGATATATTTTTATTTTATAAATATGCTCCAGTGTTGCAGCTATTGAACATTAAAATTTTTAGGTAATAAATTCTTCTTTATGTTCAAGAATACAGAAAATTTATTTTCATTGAGTGTTCTGAGAAAACTTTGTATTTTAAAATTAATTTCCATACTATTAATTTCTTACCTGTTTTAAATCTGAATTTACTAGTTTTTTTACAAAAAAATACAAGAACTTGTCTTGTATTCTAGCTCTCTGCAACATCAACAATCTCTAGCAAAGCACAGTATCAGAAATTACCTTTAGGAAAAATATAAGAAAGGAGTGGATTGGTTTTCAATGTAAATAAAAAAAAAATTGTTATGCCAAATATAATTCTGCAGAACCTACTCTTCAACTTCACTTAAAGCATTATTTGTATCCAACTACATGTATATAATATTATTCTTTTAACCAATATTTTATAACTAAAAGTTACAAAGCAAATTTACATAAAAACAGTGAAAAATTTGTCACAAATATTGAGCCTTCCCAGGTATCGGACTAAAAAATTGGTTCATTATGAACTCAAATTAATAGATTTGAAGTTCTAACAAATCTTTTAGGACAATACCTGATTAATAAAAAAAAATATTGTCATAATGTTTTAATGTGAATTTGGTAGGCCATAGTTGTGAACATTTCAGTATCAAAGTTGGTCATTAATAAAAAATATTCATGTAAATGGGTATTTGAATTCATCAACTACTGTCTTAAAATAGAAAAAAGAATCTTGATATTGGGGTGTTTTAGCATGCTGTTTTAAGTTGATCCCTGCTTTTGAGGTATACTGTAGTAAGAAAAGGCAAAACTATTTCCTTCAAGTGAAAGAATTTTAGTGATATATATTTTATATTAAGTTTCGGAGGGTAATGGTTCAGAAAATGAATGAATAAAAAACAGATATTCTTGAGAACATAAATCTTCTAATATGGGTCATAAACTAATTTCATTCACTCACTATTGTTTACACATATTTTCAATTAGTTATGTAACAAAAATGGAAAATAAATAATTTTTTTGATGAGTAAGGGAAAATTCAACTTGACATGGGCTTCCTTTGAACATTTTAACTTTTAATAATTAATATAAGTGGGATTTGTAATAAATTCAATATAAATATGATCACAAGCAGTAACATTGTCCAATTATACAACACAAAAATTAAATAATGTTCTATCCTTATATCAGAATTAAGTGTTCCTAATGGCATATGAGTAAAATGAATTGAAACTGCAGTTTTAATTGGTAATAAAGTTGAATGGATGATTTTTTCTTCTCTAACAATTATTGTTCAACAATCATATAAACATTCTCCAATCAAGTTAGAATAAACTTCTTCTTTTTTTATTATATTTATTTGTATTTAAACATTGTTTACAATTTAATTTATCCACAATTTAAAAGAATAACGTAATGAACTACATTTGAATAAACACCATTCTGTTTAAAAAGAAATAAATTGAAAAGGGGGAAATAATTATTTAAATTACAAAGGATGGGAAATGCTTTTAAGGAAACATTAATGTATTCAAGAATTGGGAAAATAATTTGAACCTAAGGCAAAATTTTTAGATCCATGTGAAATAAGTAAATTATAAAAGTTGTTTGTGATATGAATACAGGATTTAAAAGAATCAATTTTAAGTTCTTTAGAATGTGTTTTTTGGAATAATTATATTATTATTCGGATTTAGAGACAAATTTTTAAAATTTCCCCAATTGAAACATTGAAAAATTAAAAAGGGTTATAAATGCATTATGTGTGTTATATTCATAAACTTATTGAACACACAGTTTATTTATTTCACCGAATTCACATCTTTTTCTCATGATATTCGTCAGATTTCATTTTCAAACTGCTCTTTCTGCAATCATTTATCTATCCTTAACCTGCACACGCGCTTTCGGTCATTAAGTTAATTTTTTGTAAACGGATACCAGCATTCAAAATCATCTTATTTCCAAAACAATTTGTTCATCAATATGATTTCACTAACTACCAATGCAATAACACAATTCAGGAAAAAATTTGAAATATTCTATTCAAACAAGAATCGAAGTTCCCCGAGTCCTTACAGAGGCACCAAAGAATAAACAAAATACGCCAACGACTGTGTATGAAGCAACGTTGCCAAGCATTGATTCCGTTTTTAAGAAGAACTAGTTAAGCTACGGTTTAGCAGCCATTATTGGTAAAACTTTAATCCATCCTTATTCCTAACTTACGCTGGAAGTAACTATTCCCTGAATAAGAGTGTTTTAACGAAGTTACACCAAGCTTTTATTAGTAGGGCTGCCTGTGTTTAACAGTGGTTTCCGTCATTTCGTTGGTCGTTGACTGCAACCGTGTTTTTTCGTTGTCACTCGTGAGTTTTGTTATTGAATTTACATAAAACGCAATTCAACTAAGATTATAAGGGTGAGCATTTTCGCGTTTTATCAGTTCAAAATGCATAATCTCTCTGAATGATGAAACTGTACAAAATTCTTGATGTTACGACCAACGTTTCTGAAATTTCAGAAATTATTTGGCACAGTGTAGCTTAACTAACTTTATAAAGATCTTTAAGAGAAATTTAATTTATATACATTTATCAGATCGACAATAAAATTATCTGGAAGACCTAAAGAAACTTCATTCTTTTCATAAGATTGCACAAAATATTTCATATATTTTGCAATCTTATAGAACGAACCTGAAAGGATGAAGTTGCGTAAAATCTTAATACTATTACTATTAATAAAATCTTAATCATAGCCTCCTCTAATGAGGCGGTATTGGTAAGCCTCCCTTGGTTTTATTTCTTCTTTCGTCGATGAGAGGAACAAGATTATTTACAACAGTGATTTTACGAAAACGAATTATTCATTGTATATTTTCAGTGAAATATGAGCATCTCTGATACCATTCGTTACGCGGACGATATTTTTAGTGTAAATCCTAAAATACTCCAAGAAATCACCGTCGTTGTCTGCGACGTCGTTTAAACTTATGTTTGCGTAGACTTCACATAACCAAAGCTGGTTAACCTTCTGGCGAATGAGGAACACTTAGGCATCAGGTGATCTTCCTTATACGAATGAGTGGTTACTCATTCATCAATCATTTTAAAATAAGGGCTTTATGAATCGGAATCTCTTACCTACGTAACACCGATTATAAGAAACTATGAATTCGGCTCTAAAGCTACATACGATAAATTTAACTATTTTGCACAGTACGTTGTTATGGTGTACGTCCCTATCAAAAAACTTTGTGACTACTGTGCCGGTAGCATGGCACTAGGCGCCAATTTCGTTGTTTTGTAACATAGGTTGCTACGGTGTACTTCATTACAAACTTTGGTTTCATTCCGTAACTACCGTAACTATGGTGGCAAACACGGCGCTCGTCTTTACTCACCGCAATGAAGTAAAGTGATACGTTGTTATGGTGTACGTTCTTGTCAACAAACTTTGTAACTACGGTGCCGACAACGTAGTTCTTGGTGCTATGCTATTCTCAGCTTGTTCATTTTGAGCAGAAGGTTACTAAGGTATACCTAGCCACAAACATTCTATTGATTCCGTAACAAAGGTGGCAGACACACAACGTTAATATTTACTGTATATAAGATCATGATTTTATTTACATCAAGTACGATAGTATTTTGCAATTGAAATTTTCTTAATTAATAACTTCATACATAAGTTTGTAAAGCAATTATGAGTGACGATTCGTTACAATACATCCCTGACAACAAAGTTTGTAACTACGATTGCGGGAAGACATCAATATACGGTAAGTCACTTTCCCTTTGATCTTTTGGATCATCAGTCTTGTTCTTGTCAGTGTTTATTTCATATTTAGAACCCTTTAAAAAAAAAGTAATAACTTACTCGAGAAAAAAGTATTGGGAAAAGGTTCTTCAGAACCAAATTTGCGAAATATCAGAGTGATGCTAAAGTCTGTGAGTGAATTGCTGCTGCACATACTATATTATGTGTATTGTGTATAGAGTGCTGATATTTGCAGATTCGAGTTCGTGTAAGAGAAATCCAATATTATTTTGTCTCAAATTTATTACTAGGGCTCGGATTTGCGTGTAATTACATGTATGTTCACTTGTAACAATCAATTTCCTTTTCATATCTTTAGGGATTAAGCTTTTTTAAGTAATTTGAAACTTATTTGAGTATCCATATTTGTCCTTCTTTCCAGATCTAATACATTAGGACATTCCATTATACGTATACCAGTTCACTAGCCGAAAGATTCGATTCCCTTGTTTATTAGAAATGGTTCTTCTTTTGGTGGGGAAAATTTATATGTTGAGAAGCATTTAAATTAGCACTAAACAATTACTAATTACTTCACAATATTTTAAGATTTATGGACGCTTTTAATGCAAATCCCTTCACAATATTACCACTAATTTTACGATTTGTAACATTGAAGACGATTTTCATCGTATAACACGGCCACCTACCACTCTAAGAGAAAGCATAAAACGATAAAAAAAATTAATTGATTCAAGTATCTATGACTACTTCTATTTATTTACGTCATTATTCGGTTGTTTCTGTGAGTCTTTTTTTTCTTCTGAAATTAATAGAACATGGAAATGGTCCATGATATATCGGTGTGGAATTGAGTGTTTTCGCACTGCAAATCTTTTAGGTTTGTTTGAATTGTCTACCGAAATTTCTACTACACTGCGCAAACATATATAATGTGAATCAATGGGTAAGTTACTTTTTGGAATGTCTATTTATTACTAAATAAATTAAATTATGTTAATTACTAAATAAGTTAAATTATTAAAATAAGTTATATTATGAATGAGGGAAACAGCCTGAAATGCGGTGGTTATAAATTTACATTGACAATAAAAGTAAATTTATAGCGAAAAAAATACGAATAATCAGTTCACTGAACTGAACAGAATGGAGACCATAAACTTCGGATTTACCTGTCAATGTATTCAATGTAATTTTCGAAGAATTGCTTGATTTGCTAATCTGCAGGGCCATGGGGGTCGGCAAACCCAACACTTTCTCGCATTTAAGAAGGTACTTCTTAAGAAGAGAGAGAGTTATGTAATACTACAGGAAAAAGCGGCGAATTTTTAAAGTAGTAGTAATAGTATACCTTTAAAATATCTTTTTTTTTCTAAAACGAGTGATAGTAGTGAAGACGGTCACGACTAAGATGCACCGTAAAAACAAGATTCACAGAAATGTTAAATGATATTGCAAAATTTTCGTCCCCGTCATCATCCGCCAATAAAGCAATAATAAATTAGTAATATAGTAATAGTAATAATATGTGCGTTTCGTGTAAAACTAATGTTAAAGGTATCGCATAAATGTTTATCGACTTGTATCACGTTCATTTGTTCACATTGTAGAGAACCCGATTTCTTTGAGGTGAACATTTTTCGTGTAAAAGGAACCGAATCCACCGGCTAGTGAACTAGTACACTATAACGAATACTAATACGTATAACGGAAAAAATCCTAGTTTCATACATATTAGGAAAACCCATACTTCTTTAGCAACATTTCATTCGCAATATGTTTTATATTCGACATTCAAAATTACTGTTGGTAAATATTTTAATGTTTTAGTGGAATTTAAAGTGACTAACGTAGTTTAGAAGTAGATTTTGATTTAATTCCACAATATATTGCAAGTTTCAAGATTGTCTCCATTTCTACTTCTGATGTAGAGCTGCATTTTCGTCAGTTCAAAGCAAAACTATTAAGATATATTCGTATATGAGAAAGTTAAAGTTAGTGTTAGTGTCCGTACTGATGGTCGTCACATATATTATAAGGAAATACTTGAGCTATAAGAAATTACTTTTGTTAAGGAAATTCTTATGTACATTTGGTGCTCATAGACGATACTGAAAATAAGTACGTTGCTAGCAGCGCCTCGTGTGGCAACAGCGTATTGGCTGTTTCACTGCCACTTCAATCATTTCTGAATCGTTTCATCAAACTGGCTGTGAACCTCTCTCGGTAATCTTCTATTAGTTAGAACCATAGAGTAGAGATATATCTCCTCTCTGGTATCTTGTATCTCTCCTATATGGTTAGAACAGGTTTTTGCCACCATTTACCAAAAAGTGTACATCAAAAGTCTTACTGAAACGATATCTTTTCTTAAGTTCTTGATCGGTGCGCATTTCCAGTGGGTTTTGCATGTCACGTAAATATCGCGTTTCTACAAAGTGTCACCGTAAAAATCCTTACAATTGTCGTCCATTTCCATTTCTTTCAAATTAGTTTTCAACCCATCAAGAGAGGTTTCACTACTAGCTATAAGTACGCAAGCGTTTTTGGAAAAATTAGTATGCAGTTTCTCTTTCTAAAATGTGCATGCCAAATGGAGATTTGTTCCAAATTGTATGCAAATATGCAGTAAATAAAAATTCAGAAAATATGGATTAAAAATGAAATTGACATAAAATAATTTTGCTGTGTAGTAAAGAGTAAACTACTTGTAATGATAGATTACATGTAAATGTATTCACCAGACAGTAGTATTTGCGAAACATTTTACCGTCATTTTCAAAATTCACAACCCAAAATTACTTCTCCTCTGTGTGTGTATATATATATTGTGGCGTTATGGGATTATACGACCCCATAACACCACCGTTTCGTCTGCATTAACACCCACAGGCAGCGAGGAGAGCAGGCGTAAACCAAGTATCTAAACGCGCAGCCTGGTATCCGTTGCTCGTACTAATCAAAGACGTACTAGCAAGCAACGTTTTCCCTGGTGAAGGGTTGAAAGAGGAGAAATGCCTCCGCCACGGAGAATTTCCCCAGGCTTCGAACCATAAATACCCGAGTTCGCAAGCGGAAGGTCTCTTTTATTGCCAGCACGCGTCGGGTAAGCAGCTCTCTTCTGGTTGTCGCCGTTCGTCGAGTAAGCAGCATTTAATCACCGCTCGTCAACTTAGATAGTATTTGCCGCCGCAACGACTGCTAGGTAGGAGTTTTCGGCGTCGTACAGACGTGCTAGTTAGTCGTCCGCGAAGTAGTGAGGAATTAGTAAAGTATTCTTCTGTTAACCAATACGGGAAGTAAAAATTTCCCCTTTGTGAGAAAAGCTCTGAAAGTTCTTGATTAACGGAGTAAAAGTAGGAACGAGCGAGGCACTTGCACTAGCATTCAGGGAAGTGCAAGGGACATTTTTCCACAACGTGGGCGTAATCAAAGGCGCCGGTAGCAGCCGAGGGAGAAGAAGAGGCCGATTAGGGAGGACGGAAGAAGACGCGAGTCGACCGGAGAAGAAGACGCCGTCTAGGAAGACAGAAGAGGACGCAAGAGGACAGCGCAGACGACGCAGAGGCTGGAATCGAGCAACGTGGTGCAGAAGCCATCACGCGACATCAAGGTTGGAAATTGGACAGTTTTCGAGGTAACATTAGAACTGCGAAAAGTAGGTCAAGTTCACGTCGGCAGGGAAAAGACTAGTACAAGAAGTGTTAGGAAACTGAGGACACGGGTGGTAATAATTTGCAGCATTGTAGCGGGAGATTTTTGATGCGCTATTGCCTGCCTTAAATCATTCTATTTGGAACATTCATTATTCTGCTATTAGCAGTTACAATTAAATTATAAATTGAGAGTAGTGCACTTGCCCATATTTTGTTCTTGTATGTAATATTTTTTTAAAAAAAAAGGCAAGAGATTGTAAACTAAGTTTGGTTTCATGTACAAATGTAACTAGGATAGCTTAAATTTAGACATAATTAATTTTCAAAGGGAATTCCCAGTGTAGGTTAGAGAAATTGTTTTAGAGAATTAGTTTTGAAGAGAGTTAAGTGTTCATTCATTTTATGGGCTGTAAAGGTTTCTATTTGTGTTTTTTTGTGATTATTTTGTAAAGTGTGATTCTATTCTTGATTTTTTTGTCATTAACTTATGCCACAGAGTTTTGGGTAAATTATACGCTCATTTATGTGCAATTTGTGTGATTTTTTATTGTGTCAAGGGTTCAAACCTTTCTCGTACCCTAAAGATCATGCTCCCGAGATTTTAAGCTCGCTTCACGAGCATAATATCTTATCAACCACCTTCAAGGTTCATACTGTGGTTGCGAAGGCACCAGTTGTGTCAAAGGTGGGTGTGATAGATATTTTGGCGCCCATAACGTGGGGCAGCGATCGATTAAAATCGAGCAAGCAAAGGAGAACCCTAGACACGATAAACGAGCATTTAGTGGCATATATTAGGCTGTGTACTGTGTCTTTTCAGCAAGTGTATTTCTGTGTACAGTGAAGTGTTTTATAGTGTATTGCATTGGGATATTTTGGAAGGGAAGTGCATTCGGTAGTAAAAAAGTAAAAGGCAAAGGTAAAACATTAGCATGGCAGGTAGTCAGGAATATAGGGAACCTAGGCAGATCAGGAGTGACGAGGACAGTGAGGGCGACGAGGGGGACGAAGTACGTCGTAGGATGGAAAATCTAGGGTTGCACGAGGCAGAGGAAGTACGTGAGCCGACCGCGGATCGCACCGAATCAGCAGAGACTACGCCAGAACAACCATCGCAACACACGGAAGAAGATTCGATGAGGACATTAATGCAGGCGTTGTTAGGGAATTTTGCGCGAACCCTCGCACAACAAGTAGAAAATCAGGGGCAAAAATTATCCGAGGAAACTAAAGAAATGTCGCAAAAACTAGCAGCAGAAATCAAAGAACAGTCGCGAAAATCAGAGGAGCAGTCGCGAAAAACAGAGGAGCAAATGCAAAAATTAGCAGCAGAAACTAAAGACCAGTCGCAAAAATTAGCAGCAGAAATTAAAGAACAATCGCGAGAATTCAGAGGAGCAAGTGCAAAAATTAGCAGCAGAAACCAAAGAACAGTCGCAAAAATTAGCAGCCGAAATTAAAGAACAGTCGCGAAAATCAGAGGAGCAAGTGCAAAAATTAGCCGAGAAAATTGACGACCAGACCAAGGTTTTCAATGAATTCGAGCAGTTTCAACAGTCTATAATGTCAGAAGTAGTGGTTAAATGCGACGAACTTCGCGGAGAGATCGCTGTGCAAGTAGCAACATGCACTCAGTTAATTGAGGAAAGGCATGCAGAAGTCGGAGCGAGAATTGACTCGATATCCACGGAAATCGAAAAGGATGAAGAGAATAGGGCACGTTTCGGGCGAATACAAAATGAAGTACAAGAAGTTCGCGGCAAGGTTACCGAAATTAGTGCAGATACGAAGCGACAAGTCGAGGCGCAAGTAATACAGAAATTGGAAGAACAGGAACGTAAGATTCAGGAACTGCGGGAAATAGCAGAAAGTAAAATAGAAGGCGGGGGAGCATGCCGAGGAGGCAATATAAATGTGCCGGCATCACTTAGATTCTCAGGCCATCCAAACGAGAATCCGAATGCCTTCATTAAAGCATTGCAGAGCTTTTTCGTGCTTTCGAATGTCCGCGAAGCACACAAAACATTATTATTGCATCAAGCGCTAGAAGGCAATGCAAAGGCGTGGTTAGAAACGTTATGCCCATTGCCAAATTCATTTGAAGAATTTGTAGTTAGGTTCCTAGACCGTTACTGGGGAAAGGAACAGCAAATGAATTTTAGAATTTCATTAATGAGCTGGTATTACCGTACTTCTAGCGGAACAATGCGAGACTACACGGCACGAAAAATAGCAGCTTTGAAAATGTGTTCTCCTCCCGTGTCGGATGAAGAAATAATATGCATTCTCACGAGACATTTCCCGTTAAGCATCCAGAACTTGTTACGCAGCGTAGATGTAAAAGTTGTGGAAAAATTTCAAGTTTTATTAGGCAACTACGATTTAGCGTTTGAAAATATGAACCAAACACCGAAGACGACAAAATCAAATATTAACGCGATGCAAGTAATTCAAGACACGCCAGTTTCTTCATCAAAGAAAGGAGGGAGCAAAAATCAAGGAGGATTCAGACAGCATGGGCTGGACGGAGCGCAGCAAAGTGGCGACGCGGCAGGCAGGGAAGCGCGCAGCCAAGGTCACGACGGCGAGGGACCAGGTTCGAGCAGAAACGTGCACAACGTTCAGCGGGCAAGGTCACGGAGTCCGCGGAATGAAAACGGTGCTAGAAATCGAACGGGACCGGGAAACACGCCAAGTTCGAGTTGAAGAGGGGTCCCAAATCGAACAATTATTACGACAAACACGCGATCCCTGTAACTGCAAACCGAATTACGAATGATGGAGAGAATTTATGGGAGAATTGGAAACCAAGAAAAGGGGAGAAATATCCCGTAATCGAAATTAGTTGCGCTGATGTGCATAGTAAGACATTGGTAGACACCGGATCGATTAAATCTGTAATATCAGAAGAATTGTATGAAGAGCTGATAAGAAAGAAAGTAAACGTTTTGGAATTACCGACCAATAATACTCGAATGGTAGATGCATGGGGGCGGAAATCTCATCCAGTGAAGAAGCAAGTATTGGTGGAAGTGACAATTAAAGGAAAAGTGTTCGATATAATCTGTTTGGTAGTAAAGAAACTGATTTACCCATTAATTATCGGAGTAGATTTTCTGGCGGAACATGGCGCTGTTATTGATATAGGAGAGACGCAAGTTTTGATCAACGGAGAAAATGTGTGGGAGGAAGATGAAAGTGAAGAGGCGCGAAATGCACACGTAGATGAGGGAGACGAATCGGAAGAATTCGCAGAAACGAAATGTGTAGCGTGGAAATGGAGGGAAATGAAATAGAGGAAGAAATACGGAGGAAAGTAATGGAACAGGATAAATTAAAGGTTGATCAGAAAAATGCGTTGTTCCAGACATTGATGAGCGTCAAGGATGTTTTTAAAAATCATAACGAACCGGTAAAAGGGTATGAGTTTCGAATCGAGCTAACAGATTCACGACCATTTAAAGCAAAAAATTATCCAATCCCCGTGGCCTACCGTGATGAAGTAAGAAAATTAATAAACGAGATGATCCAAGAGGGAGTTATTCGGAAAGCGACTACGGCGTACACCAACCCGATTCTTGTAGTAAAGAAGAAAGATGTGAGTTTACGTCTATGTTTAGATGCAAGACGCTTAAGCGCTGTAACGGTGCCATACCGTGATGTACCACCAAGGATCGCTGACATGTTATTAAATTTTGGTGGACACGAATGGTTTACTAGCACCGATTTTCGTCATGCCTACTGGCAGATGCCGATTGCGCGAGCAGACCAACAGTACACGGGCTTCACGTTCGACGCCATAACGTTCGTATTCGAACGCGTACCGTTTGGGCTAAAAAACAGTGGAGCGGCATTAATGCAATGTGTAGATGGTATTCTACAGAAGGTTATAGAAAGACGTGCGACATTGTATGTAGACGATTTAATAATCCAGTCCAGGACTTTTAATGAGCATGTAGAAGATTTAAAAACGATTTTTCAGACTTTGATCGAAAACAATCTCACGCTGAATTTAAATAAAACCTATTTCTGCGTCGAAAATTTCGATTTCTTGGGATACGAGGTATCGAAAGAAGGGGTAAAAATGAAGAAAGATAAGAGCAAAGAAATCGACGATATTCCGGCACCGAAGAACATCAAACAACTGAGAAGTTTATTAGGCATGTTAAACTACTACAGTAGATTTTGCCCCAATTATGCCTTGGTCGTCGCACCGCTCTATGATCTGCTCAGGAAAAATCGGAAATGGGCGTGGGGAATCGAACATCAAGCATTCAACGAGGTTAAAGCAATGTTCAGGAAATCATGCGTCATCGCACACCCGGACTTTTCGAAGCCGATGATCCTCCAGACGGATAGTAGTGCTTACGGCATCGCAGCTGTACTTTTCCAAAACCAGGGCGAAGAATACAAAATCATTCAGCTGATAAGCAAGTCGCTGCGAGAACCCCAGCTTCGATACTCCGTCACGGAAAAGGAAGCTTACGGAGTAGTGTGGTCCGTAATGAAGCTACGGCAATATTTGACCGGCCGAACTTTCATTATTCGGACGGATCACAAGTCCTTGACGTTCCTGAACAGATGCTTTACTGAGAACGACTGCCTCAAACGCTGGATCATCTGGTTGCAGCAGTTCGATTTCATAATCCAGCACTGTCCAGGCAGAGAGAATAGATTGCCCGATTTTCTGAGCAGATATGGAAGGGAGGTTGAAAACAAATCAAGAGCGGAAACTCAGTTGATAGTCGCACCGATCGAATTAAATATCCCGCAACAACTACAGTGGGAGTGGAGCAACGTTATAGCCTGGCAAGAGCAAGATGAAAACATGGCAGAGATCAAACGCATCAAGGAAGGAAGGGCAGACGGTTCGCCACTGAAACAGCAGCACGATCAAGACTCCGAGAAATGGCGCGTAGTTGACGGTCTACTAACAATTCGTGTACGTCGACAACCACCCACGTACCGAATATGGATACCCAAAAATAAAGTAGACGATTTAATAAAGTACGTGCATTGCAAGAATGCCCACTACGGAGCCAAGAAGATCTTGATCCACATACAAGAATTTTGCTACTGGAAGGGGATGGCGCGAGATGTACGACGCGTAGTAAGCAAATGCAATACGTGCTTGACTACCAAATACCCAAATCGAAAATACGCCGGCGCCATGCATAATATCATCCCATCAGGGCGAAACGATCTCTTAGCCATTGACATCTACGGGCCGTTGCCGAGGACAACAAACGGGAATAAATACGTTTTAGTGATGATCGATGTGTTCTCAAAGTTCACAAGGGTGTACCCAATAAATAAGACCAACGCGTCCAATTGCTTACGCCAACTTGAGAAACACTTCGAAGTTGCCGGTACGTACTCGAGAATACTTAGCGATCATGGGACGCAATTCACAAGTACACAGTACCAGGAGGCATTACGAGAAAAGGGCATCACTCCTATTTATTCCAGCATTCGACATCCCCAATCAAATCCATCGGAAAGGGTGATGAAGGAGCTGTCCCGTTTGTTTAGAACATATTGCTCGGAAAATCATAGCGAGTGGAATCAGTTAATTCCACACCTGAATATCTGGATGAATCGGGTTCATCATGACAGCATTCGTACGACACCGTGGGAGGCGCATTTCGGCAGAAAACCGCCACACACCCTGGAAATGCTGGATAGGGAAGAAGTGACGGGAAATCCGCAAGCTGTCAGTGATGAACAGATACTTCAGAAACTTCGACGATCGGGCGAAGAACGAAAACGAAAGGAGAAGAAGAAACCTTACCAATTTAATATAAACCAGCAAGTGTTGTTGAGAACGCCCCGGATGTCAAATCCTCGGTTAAAATTATTTGCGAAATTTTTTAAGATGTACGAAGGCCCGTACGACATTCAGAGTATAATTGCTCCTAATGTTGCCAGACTCGTTAGCCAGAGTGGAGAGGTCATCGGCGATTATAATTTTTACAATCTCAGGCCCGCTTAAGATTTTATTCGAGGGCGAAAAAAATCTTAAGGAGAGAAGGAGGGGGCAATGTGGCGTTATGGGATTATACGACCCCATAACACCACCGTTTCGTCTGTATTAACACCCACAGGCAGCGAGGAGAGCAGGCGTAAACCAAGTATCTAAACGCGCAGCCTGGTATCCGTTGCTCGTACTAATCAAAGACGTTCTAGCAAGCAACGTTTTCCCTGGTGAAGGGTTGAAAGAGGAGAAATGCCCCCGCCACGGAGAATTTCCCCAGGCTTCGAACCATAAATACCCGAGTTCGCAAGCGGAAGGTCTCTTTTATTGCCAGCACGCGTCGGGTAAGCAGCTCTCTTCTGGTTGTCGCCGTTCGTCGAGTAAGCAGCATTTAATCACCGCTCGTCAACTTAGATAGTATTTGCCGCCGCAACGACTGCTAGGTAGGAGTTTTCGGCGTCGTACAGACGTGCTAGTTAGTCGTCCGCGAAGTAGTGAGGAATTAGTAAAGTATTCTTCTGTTAACCAATACGGGAAGTAAAAATTTCCCCTTTGTGAGAAAAGCTCTGAAAGTTCTTGATTAACGGAGTAAAAGTAGGAACGAGCGAGGCACTTGCACTAGCATTCAGGGAAGTGCAAGGGACATTTTTCCACAACGTGGGCGTAATCAAAGGCGCCGGTAGCAGCCGAGGGAGAAGAAGAGGCCGATTAGGGAGGACGGAAGAAGACGCGAGTCGACCGGAGAAGAAGACGCCGTCTAGGAAGACAGAAGAGGACGCAAGAGGACAGCGCAGACGACGCAGAGGCTGGAATCGAGCAACGTGGTGCAGAAGCCATCACGCGACATCAAGGTTGGAAATTGGACAGTTTTCGAGGTAACATTAGAACTGCGAAAAGTAGGTCAAGTTCACGTCGGCAGGGAAAAGACTAGTACAAGAAGTGTTAGGAAACTGAGGACACGGGTGGTAATAATTTGCAGCATTGTAGCGGGAGATTTTTGATGCGCTATTGCCTGCCTTAAATCATTCTATTTGGAACATTCATTATTCTGCTATTAGCAGTTACAATTAAATTATAAATTGAGAGTAGTGCACTTGCCCATATTTTGTTCTTGTATGTAATATTTTTTTTAAAAAAAAGGCAAGAGATTGTAAACTAAGTTTGGTTTCATGTACAAATGTAACTAGGATAGCTTAAATTTAGACATAATTAATTTTCAAAGGGAATTCCCAGTGTAGGTTAGAGAAATTGTTTTAGAGAATTAGTTTTGAAGAGAGTTAAGTGTTCATTCATTTTATGGGCTGTAAAGGTTTCTATTTGTGTTTTTTTGTGATTATTTTGTAAAGTGTGATTCTATTCTTGATTTTTTTGTCATTAACTTATGCTACAGAGTTTTGGGTAAATTATACGCTCATTTATGTGCAATTTGTGTGATTTTTTATTGTGTCAAGGGTTCAAACCTTTCTCGTACCCTAAAGATCCTGCTCCCGAGATTTTAAGCTCGCTTCACGAGCATAATATCTTATCAACCACCTTCAAGGTTCATACTGTGGTTGCGAAGGCACCAGTTGTGTCAAAGGTGGGTGTGTTTATATATATATATATATATATATATATATATATATATATATATAATGTTAATAAATTGCAAATATTCGTTCAACATCCGCCTATGTTTTTAAATTGTGCCATAAAAGAATGTGACGTATTTAGACTATCAACAATGTCTCCTGGAGAAACCTTGTAGCAACCTACTTGAATCTACATATTGTTCTTGTTACAAGAATTGATTTTCTGTTCTTGTCATTTCTCGAAGACATGTTTGGTGTCCGAAGAATGGAATAAATAAAAACTACTTACTTCTAAGAAATTTCCCCTGATTTTATCAGTCTGATTTCTTTAAATAGTAGTAATATAACCGTAGTAAGGAAAAGAGGGTAAGGTAAAAATAATAAAACAGTAAAGTAAATGCCATACTGTTAAAAACATGCAAAATATGGAATATGCAAAAAAACGCATATGTAACTTGCAAATAATGCGGTGCCTAGCTGTAAGTGAAGGCTGGAAATTCCTCACATTGTCAGAGTAATATTTCTGTCTACTTGACAGCTAGTGGCTGACAGGGAAAAGTTCGTTTTCCAATCAGAGACTTCAAATTATGATGGTCACTGCAGAGTTCCGATACTAATTAAGAAAAAAAAATTAAATGTAACAGCCCGAAGCAGCTGAAAATTGAAGAGCTAAATGACTTCTTTTGTTATACATCGTGTGTGAGGTTCTGTGTCTTCTACTGCTGTGTGCTCTTATTGCGATTTATTTCTTGCTACTGCTGATGCTGTGCTGATCCTATGCGAGAACCAAGGAGTGCTCATTCGGCTGCGCAGAGGAATACATTTTGATCGTCCTGCGCATGACGTCACAGTCGAGAGAGTTTATACAACTTGTCATATAAAATACTAGTGCGTGTTTGTTTGCGGTTTGGTCCTGGTTTGGTCGCGTTTTTTGAAGTATTTTTGATGCCGGGAGTAGACATTATCGGGATTTAGATTATATATCATTACCTTAAAGTTGTTTTTAAAGTGTCAATGAAAAAGATAGTGTTCCGGCATGCGTGTTTGTGACGTGTGTTTGTGTTTAAAAGTTTAAGTTAGGTTAGGTTAGGTCAAGGAACTAATTAAATTATATTATGTGAACATGCCGAATTGTGCAGTGTCGGTTTGTGAAAAATACAATCAAAAATAAACAGGAAGTGATGAAGTGTATCATTCGTTTCTCGAAGATCCTATTCTCAATAGAAAATGGATTCATGTATCTAGTCGCGCAGATTAATTTAATGTATAACATGTCACTTCATGCAATCTTCAGTTTGGGAAAGGCGATTACTTGCGAAATTTGGAATACGAACTGTAGGGAAGTTAAATTATTCCCAAAATTGATATCTACTCATATCTATGTGATCGGAAGGGATCATCAAAACGTTGATCTTGCCGGTCAACTGTCTTATCATGTTGCTCGGGTAATATCTTACATCGTGTCATGTGTTTTACGGGATGAATTCTACTTAAAATGAAATTGCTTTTGCAAATTCAAGCTCAAGAACAATTACAAAAAATATTGTGTGCAGTTTGTGAGACTATGCAGTTTTGTAAAATAAACCCCTTATTTTCATTCTAAAGAGAATACATAAAATCTATTCATTATCTGATTTCTTGTCGCAAAGAACTTGAAAACAATTAGAACATTAAATACATTCGTACATCTCGATTTGATCAAGACAGCGTGGAAAATTTGTTTTCTTCAAAAAGAGATATAAAACGAAAATACAATCACCAACTTCCTGTTGAATACAAAAGTGTCTTACGCCTTGTTATAATGAGCAGAAATGTTACAAATATATCATTAAATAGTTCTTGTTCTGTGGCTGTTGACAAGATCTTTATATCTCACATAGTATCCCGTATCATTTGCATCCGATTCCACTGCGGAATGTACAACTAAATGTCTACGCTATATACCTGGAAAGAAAAATTGTCTCGCGGTGGTTTGATTGTCCCAACAAATAAGTGGTTAAATACAATAAAAGAGACGGAACTTATATTTTCTCAATTCAGAGGACAGCACAGTGTATGCAAACACCGTAATGTAGTACGGATACTGCAAAATTTTGTCACAGAAAGTTTCATTTTTGAATCCTCAAGTGGTAAAGTTATTCGCTAGGAAAAGGATACTTATTAGAAAAAACATTTCAATATTGAAGCCAAAACAAGATGATCTGCTGAACATCACAACCGAAAGGCAAACAAGTGGCATGCTTCATTGTCTTCTGTTTCAAAACCAAGTTAAGGTACTTATATGTTTAATATTTTCTTTTCTTGTTTTCGTATTTTGCAATATTTTTTTTTCGGAATAACTAGGGGGTGATAAAATGTAATGTGGTATATAGTACTTTTCAAGTAACCGGTTAAGACAAAATTGTCTCGCGGTGGTTTGATTGTCCCAACAAATAAGTGGTTAAATACAATAAAAGAGACGGAACTTATATTTTCTCAATTCAGAGGACAGCATAGTGTATGCAAACACCGTAATGTAGTACGGATACTGCAAAATTTTGTCACAGAAAGTTTCATTTTTGAATCCTCAAGTGGTAAAGTTATTCGCTAGTTCGCTTATTCGCTTCAATACGCGTCGATTGCTACTCAAGTATAGTTTAAAATGTCCTGCAGGGCGCTATTAGAAACGTTTATGACTGGATTACACTCACTTTAAAAAACTTCTTTCAGAAAACAACATAATTGATTTCAGACATTGTCGTGCTTAATTCTAAGTAAATCTTAAGAAATATTCTTGTGTATATTAGAACGATTTGACGTTGTCTTCAAGCAGCTGCATGGGCGCGATGACGAGTTGTTTTCGATAGTGACGTCACGCGCAGAAGCCATTGCGCATCCACTCATTTCGCTCTACGTTTTATTGGAGGTACCTTGGCGAGAACGACTACACGACCACGTGTCCGGCGCTCGATTTAGTGGCAACATTGCTCTAGCAAACGCGCAGCTGTCACGTTGGTTCTTGGGCTGTTTGGTCATGGACGTTTTCTGGAATGAAAGAGTACCGGAACATTTTTTAAATAACATTTGTATTTTATCCACAAATTTTCATAAAATTAATTTTAGTTAAGGTCAGACTTAAATACTTTATTGAGTGAATCCACAATTGTTCGAAATATCAATGATTTGAAAAAAACTGAAAAAAAGAACAACTGAGTCACAAAGTTCAGGAAGTAAAATGTAATAAAATAACTCAGACGGCTGACAACTTCCACAACAGTTCCACAGCAGTTGAGCATTTTCATGTTAGAACTTCTGTTTCACAGGAGAACCACAATTTATTTTACAATTCCCCAAATCTCTTACATGAGTTAGTGAAAGAAATAATAATTATTGAATATTAATAAATATTATAATAATAATAATAATAATAATAATAATAATAATAATAATAATAATAATAATAATAATAATAATAATAATAATAATAGAATACCCGTGAACTCTCGCATTTAATTTTATTGAATGTTTCTTGACTTTAATAGAACAGACTGGTTATTTATATAACAATTTATTTTATCTTATTTCATAATTAATTTAAATAAAATAAAAAATAAAAATAATGCAATCGACCTTGGAAATCAATTTTCAATAAAGGTTTATACAGTATTATAGAGACAAATTTTTCGAACAATTTACACTTTTTAAAAAAAATTGAAGTTTCTTGACATTTAGCTTTTCGCTTTCCTTGATAGTCACAAAAATATAAGAAAAAGTTTTTACTCTTGAGAAAGCCAACTAAAGTTTTCCATGCAAACATTCTGAATCGGCAAGTAAAACCCTACTTTTTGCAATATTATTTAACTTTCCTAGTTTTGTTATAAGGAATAACAGTGGGTTTTGGAGGGACAGGGTGCCAGCTTGCTGGGATGCCAAAATTGAATAATTATATGTATACTAAAAATTTGGATTATTTTCTGCGGTCTTACGTACCTCAAGAGGAGCAATTCCGAGCCAAAAAATAATAAAACTAATATTTTCACTTTTGAGTACCTTTTTTTACTATTAGAAACCAATTTATACGCTTAGACGTCACTTCGGTTCATGGTAATGTTGCTCAAACGATGTTTACATATTGAACATCTTATCGAACCGGCACCTGTTTCATATCAAACGGTGTATAATTTTTAATGAGTTTGCAGCTGGACCTTGATGTACAGACTTCCAAGTACCGTCAACATTAAATCGTGCATCTAGATTGTGATCGTCAGCAGTTGTCGAATGACTTGCGGTATTCTTTCTATATTTTTAAATTTGGTTGTTTTCTAATTAATTCACTTAGTATAGTAAACTAGCGAGTTTTGAAGTTATTTTAATTTAAAAAGTTTTTTTTTTTTTTTTTTTTTTTTTTCCTGCAATAGCACAAGTTTTTCCCTACTACCTCCGCGTACCCGTGCGAGAACTCTCTCATGTTAAACCCCACACTCTTCCCTATTCTTCTATTCTGAGTGTGAAAGTTGTTAACGAAACATATTTGTTTAAAAATGTGTATAGGTAACTTCCATTGTACACAATATGAAATAAAAATTAAAGGCAATGCAATTGATGTGGAATAGAAAATTTCTTTAAACATTTATTTAGTACTATAAAGATAGTTTTTCAAACAATTCACAACACTCCCTTAAAAATATTTGAAGTAATTATTCAATATTCTTTGAGAGTTTTTCGATTTTTGTGATAGTCAGTATTTTACTGTTGAGAAACCTACGTGACTGAACAAGCTGACTTGAAAGTTTCACCGAATCACTACTTCACTCTTTACTGAACACCTACATTCCTCCACAATTAAGTACACTACTTGTAGACCTCGGAAAATTGTTAAATAAATGTTTTCACTACACGCATGAGAAACAATCTTCTTCAGCATGAAGCAACTATAAATAGGGCTTCTAGTTGTTGCTGCGAGATCAAATCTAGAAACAATAATTATGCAAATAAACCTCGCCAGTCTGCGCAAAGCACGGAAAGCATCAATAGTGTAAGATAGAGGAATCTAAGTCTTCTAATCATGACGTCACAAAGATGGCCACCATCACCAGGGATTGAAATCTAGGCATTGATAGGTTCGATAAGTGCCGAACCAGCAAAAATTAATAGAACCTCCAAGAATATCTAAACCTAGATTACGGTGTGCGGAAGGTTTCTTTGAGGCCAAAGTCCTCAAAGTTTTAGTTTTTAAGACCCTATAACGCTTCGTTTAGGAGTTATTAAATCATATAACTGACTTTAGTGGTGCGGGTTGTATTGGACGTGAATATTTAGATGCTGTTTTTTAAACAAATCTTTCATATTGGTGAAGTCAAAGTGAAATTCTTTTCGTCTCCGTGAAATTTTCTTTCTTTAGAGAGCTCTAAAAGATCGGTTACGTGTGTACTACTGAAAGGTATGTGTACTACTGAAATAATGTAGGAGACGATAATAATACGCATTCGATCATGTATGCAAATTGCTGAGCTAAAAATCTCCAAATTGTTTATAGGAGCCCAAATGCGCTGCAATCTAATACTCGTATGTAAAATTTGTGGAATATCCATAATTGAAACGATCGTGCAAATTTTCATTGTTTATATATAAAAGGAAAAAGAATATTTTATACATATAAGTTCGGACAATTGATAGAACAGTTGTACTTTCTCTTGCAAATGTACGTCTCATGAAGGCACTTCCTAAGAAGAAAATATGTAATCGTGTGCCGGAAAACTGAAAAATTTTGGCACAAAAACTGTTATTGTCGAGCCATGGTATCGAAAAAGCTAATAAATCCAGTTGCTAAGAATAGAAAAATTTCTTTCAACGCGTAGTCAGACGTAGCCAGAACTCATGTTTTGTGGATCCTTGATACCGAAAAATAGATAGACGACAAAATGTTTGTTGTTCACAATAGCACCTAAACTGTTCTGGCGATTTCTCCAAAATTTATATTCCTCTAACGAACTCGAGGCTTTCAAAGTTTCAAAACGATATTTTCATTTTTGAGGGTTCTTTACATGCAGTTAGCATTTACGTGTGTAGACGTTGACTCGAGTTGGATCTACAAGGCACTATTATGGCCTGGTGGTCTGAGTGACAGCGAGTTAACTGTGAGGATCCGATTTCGAGTCTCGGAGAGAAAAACATTTTGCTGGATGAAAGCACTTTTACAGGTTTATGTAGTATTATTCAGCGGAGCAGTTGAAAATAATGCGAGAGAGTATGTGCTTTTTAGTTCCACGAGTATAAATTTTTATTTTAGCTGACCTAAACTCAAGATCCGCATCCTAATTCAAATTTAAGAGTTCAAGATACACAGCATCGTTAATATAGTGTTATTATTTTCAGAATAACGAAAAGGTGGTGCAGATAGGCGATGCAAAAACTGCGTCAGATGCAACGGGATACTCTCTCGCCGCTTCTGCGACACCCTGAGATGGTAAGTACTGAACTGCTATTAAGCCAATAAAAATAAATTATATTATGTTAGATGAGCCGCTATACACATTCTGAACTTTGTAAATCATTCGCCACAGCGAAAAATCTTCGCTGTTGTGCGAGAACTGGAGTTCTGATATAGTGCGTGAGTAAACAATTACTAAGCTCTAATTAATATATGGTAGCAGATGTGTCTTATTCTAGTATCTCTTATTAATAATTAATTGCAAAACATGTATTAAGATACAATAAGACAGGACTATGCCATTAAATTTCCAAAATCAAATATCGTTTTAATTTCAAATATACTTTGATATCACTAGGGATCAAGATTTTTACCTCCAGGAAGGCGCAACGTACTCAATTTTCAGTGCGCAACGTACTCAATTTTATACGTAGATAACGAATATCACAAGAAAAACATCGTATCACGTCACAGTTTTTAAATATATCGTATAATACCGTATTTTGCTATTAACGCAAATTCATGTAAATTGCTGCCGTAAGATACGTAGAATCAATACGCATTAATTCTACTTAAAAATAAAGTATTTGTTCAGTTGATCTGTGCCACTTTGGTGGGATATCAACAAAATTAGGCTTTCGGTTGTTGTTTTTTTATCTTCTGTATTCGAAGATTTCCGTCTTTATTCTCGCGTCTAATACTCGCGATCAAGTAAGTCTTAGTGGATATTTTGAAAACAAGCCACCGAAAGGAATTATTTTAGCCCCTTGCCTTATCGCACAAAAATACAAGTATCCATTTCTTGGGGTAGCTGATTCTGAGTCACTCGGTGTCATGTGGAATCTTATCTACGACGCCCAGTGTTGCCTAAAAATCAAGGGAAATATCATATGTGTCACTCCGTTATATAAAACCCCACACTACATTTTCATAGGCAAAAAGTGAACATTTTCGAGGCCTCTATATTCCATAGAAGTGTGTAACATTTTTTCTAATATTCAAATAAATGAAAATCATTGCATCAAATATAGAAAGGTAAAAAACTTTTCCTTCCTTCATTTATATTATTCTACGCCAGTTTTAGAGTAACATTTCTTTAGCATCTGCTTCTTTTCATTATAATCGACTAAGGTATAGGACATGGTAGAATGATGGAATGATTCATTCACATGTAGAAAATTGAAAATCCTTCTATAACTCTTGAAAGTCTGGAATCAATCACATTTTTCCTTATGGGGGGGTTCTCCAACTGGAGGACAAACCGTCCTATACGAAACCAAAAATGTTTAGATTTCAAGCGAAGAACACCTCACAATGTCTCAGGTTCTAGTTTTTAGAAATAAGTTTCTCTGCTCCATTACAGTCTCTTACCTACGAGAATTGTCAACGATGAACCCAAGCGTAGTACTTACTTGCCTTTCTAAGTACTAACGTAGTGAAGAGAAAGTATTGCTTGGTCCAGGCACTTCTGACCGAGCTCACTTCCACGGCATTTGAAGGAGCTGTGCAGCCTCTCTGAACTTGGAGAATGGACGCGTATGCTGCCCATGAATACGGCGATATGCACCTAATTTTCGGCACGTAGCTGAGCAACACCGTGTATGCCGAAATTCGCGTCCAGTAACTCCAATTGTGACCCTAATCACGCGCATTGGAGTCTCGATACATATATATATATATATATATATATATATATATATATATATATATATATATATATATATATATACTAGCTGACCCGGCCACGCGTTGCTGTGGCTAAAGTTTTTGTTATATTACATTATAGTAAACAATCTAAGAGGAACAATAAAAGAACATCAGTCACGGAGTCCACTATGCTTTTTCACACAGATGGTATTTGTAAAAAAATATGGTGATCTCCTTATTTGACTTTCTACTACTATAACCCTTTAGTACAATGAAATTATTTACCAATAAAGACGAAAATATTGATGTTGGTATACAAATTCACTGGATTGAGATTTGAAGGGGAAGTACGTTGAACACAATTAATTAAAATGTTCTTACACTTGATATTAAGCAGAAATCAATAGGTACAAAATAAAAATTTATCAGATTTATTATTTCCATTTAATTTGTATAACAAATATAAGTACTATTCAATTATAAATACTTTCAAATTCAATTTAATTTAACACCAATCGGTGCACAATGTTTTTGGTTAACCTGTCTTTAGCTAACACAAATAGATTAGACGGTTTCCCAACACGTGAACACGCAACATATAGTTGCCCATGAGAAAAACATGGATTTTCCAAATCTAAACCACAAATGGACATTGTTTGACCTTGAGATTTATTTATAGAAATGACGAAAGCTAAACGAATTGGAAACTGTAGCCTTTTGAAGGGTATGGTAGAATCTGATGGTATCATCGGAATACGTGGCAGCAGGACCACTTTTCCTTTAAACTTCCCAGCCAAAATGGTTGCTTCAAGAATGTTTCCGGTGATCTTTTTGATGAACAAACGCGTACCGTTACATAATTGAGGTGGATTCAAATTACGGAGGAGAATAATAGGGGAACCAATCTTTAATCGAAGATTATGTGGTGGCATTCCAGGGATATCTAATGAATTTAAAAATTCAATCGGAAAATTTACACTTTCATTTTCATCAACAACAGTATCGATTGATTTAAAAGACATCATATCGCCTGGTAATAACTGTTGTATCTGGAAGTTAATTTCGTCAACATCAACGTTTTTGGCTGCCAAAATCGCCCGTTGACTAAGCCATTCATGATTCAAATAATTATTCTGTATATCCGGGAAAATACTCTGAATCAATTCATTTTTATCCTGAACAACAGTGCAAAAATTGTCTGGTAGTTTAACGCATTGCGTATTTGGTTGCAGTTCTATTTTACCGTTCCCAATATCTAGTAGTTGTTCGGAAAATATTTGTGCTGATGGATCATTTTGCAATTGTACTCGCATATTTATGGTCAATCGAAGTGTTTCAACACTTCGCCATAAGAATGATTGTTTCAAACATGCATTAATCTCATCCGCGAAAGTAGAGCGAGGTATAACCGGTAAGGTCTGCCGGAAGTCACCAGACAAAAGTAAGATAGCACCACCGAAAAGTTTATTATTGCTGTTTAAATCTTGCATAGTTCTGTTTAATGCTTCAAGTGAATATTTGTGTGCCATTGTGCACTCATCCCAAATTATTATAGAACTCTTCCGCAACACTGCAGCTATTCCACTATTCTTTTTGATGTTACACATTGCATCTGGTTTATTATGAACGTCCAATGGCAGCTTGAATGTTGAATGTGCTGTTCGCCCACCATCCAGTAAAGTAGCCTCAATGCCTGACGATGCTACTGCTAATGCGATTTTTTGTTGCGACCGTATTTTGGCAAGAATCAACGGTATTAAAAATGTCTTACCGGTTCCACCGGGTGCATCCAAGAAAAAAAACGCCTTGTTCAGCAGCAACAGCCAGCATAATCCGATCATAAATAATTTTTTGTTCTGCTGTCAGTAATGGTTCACTGTTCATGATAATTGTTGCTAAACTTTCATGGTCATATTGATTTTCTCGTTGTAAATCGGTATTGACTAAGTAGGTGGCTGGACGATTAGGTGATGGCATACCATAATGAATAAGTGGTAAATTTGAAATAAGAACACATAAATCCTCGATCAAGACCAATGCTTCATTGTACATCTCTGGTGTATAATCTATGTTTTGCCATTGATTTGTTTGTCTAATTCGGTGCAATATGTCTTCTGTCATACAATTTTTATATTTTTCCCACAAAGTTTGTGCTTGCGAGGGATAACATGTCAAAATAATTGCAAACAACTGACGAATGTTATTCGGTGTTGATGTCAACGCAGCATCAGCAAGCGTTAAGTCCCAATGGTTATCGTCTTCTAGCAATTGCAGTTCACGACATGCATCCTGGTATGTATTGAATACTCGACCATTAACTGTTCGTAAAAATTCAAAAGACGTTGGTCCGGGAACATTCACCAATAACAAACGTAAATAGAAGCACTCACGTTGCTTTGGATGTACCGTGTAAAGTCTCCCCAATGTCTTAGCTTTGAATATGCCTGTAATGAAAGGATGTGGTTTTCCTTGTTTCCGTGGCTCCCATTTTTTACTGGATTTGTTCCATGTGAAATAACGTGGAACATCACCAAACACCAATGTCTTAGCGAATTGGCCAAAAACATCAGGTTTTTGACACAATGTAAAAAATTCAGTTAGAGTCGTTTTCGGAGCTTCGAACGCTCTTTGGAGAACATTTTTTTCAGTGAAGTATACACGTTGACCGTTTTCAAGATGTATTGCCAGATGTTGGACAGCAGGATCTCTTTCGTGGATGGGAAAGCTGAGAATATGCCAAATAGCTTCATTGCTGCTAATGTATCTGCCCATTTGGTATCGTGCTATTTCGTCATTTTTATTTATGTTTTGTACTTCAAATATGGCCAAATCACTGCCTTTGTTTACATATTTACAAATATACTTAATTGATTTAACAGAACTGCAAAGCTCAACATTGATATGAGCTTTGTAAGTTTTTGAAAGTAGTGGTGAGTATGGTACCACCCACTGATTATCAAACTCAACTTGATTTGGAAAGTTCGGCAGTCGCATTGTAAATGTGTGGCCACCATTCTCAGTACTTCTGCGGCGATACATTGGATAACCATCAATATCCGTGATCGTGTCATTCGTATACGGCTTTGGGAATTTTTTTTTACATTTTCCATTTTCCATGCACGGTGACGTCATGTTGAAAGCACCGCATGGCCCATGGATCATGTGTTTGGTGACAATATCAAATAATTCTTGATCAATTAATGGGTCTGGAATTTCGGCTGAAATTATTTGATCGATTTCTTCAGGACGGATTCTATCTTTAAGCCAAACCAAAATGTGGGCATGAGGCAAACCTCGCTTTTGCCACTCTATCGTATACAGCCAACAACGTGTGATACCAAAAATTGAATATTTAACAATAAAATCAATTAAGGATTTCAATTTTTGTTTAAACACACGTGCAGTTAAATCATGACGATGAATGGCTTGTTGTTCTGGCAATAGTAAAGTTTGTATCTCTTCCCAATTCGGATTACATGTGAATGTAATAAATAAATCCGGTCGGCCGTAATGACGTACGTAAGTCATCGCATCTTGTATGTATTCCTGCATGTTCCGTGGACTGCCGATGTAGCTTGAAGGTAAAATGAAAACATTACCGATGTCAATGGGATTTAAATTTCCATCGATGTTTCCAGCAACAGCATCTCGTAAGTGAATATATTCTTCCGATCGTAGTTTTGCCTGGTTGAATCGAAGGAATCGCAAGCGTTCGCTTTCGACCTTAGCATACATATCAACAATGTATTGATGGAACAGCTGACGATATCGAAGGATATAATTGTCTTGATGTTGTCTAACCATTATTCGGTGTGCGTAGTAGTTCATTGAGCTAACTTTATTATTTCTGTAATCACCTAAAAAAATAAAAAAATAAATGCAATACGAAATTAAAATCTATACATACAGTAAGAAAGTAAATAGATAATTGTAAAATTTACCGGTATTTGGATCATACTGTTTGATATTAAGGTGATATTCATCTTGTCCTTGCCAAAATATCAATGGATATTGTAGTGCGTCATATGAACGGTGTAGATCCGAAATCGTACTGACAGTGTTGTCTCGCCGTGTAATTTTTATAGATCTTTTGTCAACTGGATCACCAACCATGATAACAGCAACCTCATCAACAGTTGGAGCGTTGAATCTACCAGCATGTTCACCTAATGGTACTTTGTCGGCTTTTATGACGATTTGATAATTGTCATTTTGCAGTCGTGGCGAAACTCTTTTGATCAATTGAATTAGTTGATTGTGATCTTCTAAAAAATTTTCCAATAATATCACAATTGCTCTTTCCTCTGCTTGTTCAATAAAATTATACAGGCACCTAGTCGTCACGCGCTCTTCACAATCGCCCATAAAATAAATTTGAAGAAATTTCGGATTGTTATCAGGCATTGGCATCAGTGATCCGATTTTATGGTACACCTGGCCTTGAATTTTGAATGTAGTTTCAAAATTACGTCCATCGGATGCACGATCGCAAATTTTAGTTGCCCCAAATGACGTCATTTGGAAGCAAGAATTAAATTTGCGTATCTTACGCAAAAATAATTTGGAATCATCTGAATTGCCAGTAAGAAGGGATAATAAAGGCTCCGGCGGAGCGGGTAGAGGTGACAGCACAACTTTTCCTGATGCGCAGCACATGCCGGCTGCTTCATTCCGAAATTTCAATGCCTGACAATATTGACATACTTTATCCATTCCACCGATAGCAATTTTTGAATGCGCCGAGTAGTTAATATCTGGTGCATATTCAAAGGCAAGCCGAACGAATGATGCACGTGTTAAGCGGCTGATCCGTTGCCTTTGTCGATCTAGTCCTCGTATTGTAGCTATGCTTCGTTCTCGTGCCGCTCTTGTTCTCGTAATATTCTGTTGCAGACGTTCGTCACGCTGTTCTTGAGATTCTTGTGTACGACTTTCTGCAGTCCTGATTCTTTGAGCTGCATTTCTTGTTTCGATTTGTTCTGGTAATTGCTGAGCTCTTTCAACACGTTTGCGTCGTGACCCTTTGCTGCTCGCGTTGTTGAGGTTAGATTTTTTCGGTGGCATTTGACTGAAAATAATAATAATCGTTTAAATATTAGAAAGAGGAACTGAAAAACATGTTATCATAGCACATTGAAATAATAAGTGCAAAATAATTTTAAATGGAGGTTAAATAATCTTAATATATATAAATCTCGTGTCACAATGTTCTTATGATATTCTCTTGAATACGTACGTTCGAATGTTTCGTTCTCGTGCCGCTCTTGTTCTCGTAATATTCTGTTGCAGACGTTCGTCACGCTGTTCTTGAGATTCTTGTGTACGACTTTCTGCAGTCCTGATTCTTTGAGCTGCATTTCTTGTTTCGATTTCTTCTGGTAATTGCTGAGCTCTTTCAAAACGTTTGCGTCGTGACCCTTTGCTGCTCGCGTTGTTGAGGTTAGATTTTTTCGGTGGCATTTGACTGAAAATAATAATAATCGTTTAAATATTAGAAAGAGGAACTGAAAAACATGTTATCATAGCACATTGAAATAATAAGTGCAAAATAATTTTAAATGGAGGTTAAATAATCTTAATATATATAAATCTCGTGTCACAATGTTCTTATGATATTCTCTTGAATACGTTCGTTACACTGTTCTTGAGATTCTTGTGCATGACCTTCTGCTGTCCTGATTCTTGGAGCTGATTTTTTACCATAGCAGCGCCATCTATTGATTA
This sequence comes from Gryllus longicercus, assembly GCA_038098605.1. Lineage (NCBI taxonomy): Eukaryota > Metazoa > Arthropoda > Insecta > Orthoptera > Gryllidae > Gryllus > Gryllus longicercus. Next base: position 1,030,082 of record JAZDUA010000476.1, on the reverse strand, counting down.
CTTACTCAACCCAGTCGAAAGGTGTCGACATCTGTTAGAATCATTTGGAGTTAACAGATAATTGTGACTGTCAAATAATAACAGACAAATAATTGACGATGATACCATCAGATTCTCTGGGGTATCTTTCGCAGGGTCTCTTTCGTGATGAAAGCCACAGCAACGCGTGGCCGGGTCAGCTAGCTGATTGTTGTAATAATTGTAGATAATTGTGACTGTCAAATAATAACAGACAAATAATTAGCAATAAATTAAAATTGCGACTATAATTTGAGATTTAAACTATCCTATCTTTCAAGTTGGATCGAACTGCACATGGTGTGCGAATTTTATTATAATCGGTTAAGTGGTTTAGGAGTCCATTGAGGACAAACATTGTGACACGAGATTTATATATATTAAGATATATATATATATATATATATATATATATATATATATATATATATATATATATATATACATATCAGGAATTCAGAACTCAAACATCGACAGATACTAAAATAAGATTTTCGGCAGGCTTGGCAGTAATAGAACGCCGAAGTTTCCATGAAGCATAAGCACGCCATTAATTTCGTTTTGGATTCCAAACATCCAATACGGGTTGGAAGATCAATTTACCTTATAAAAGATTTAGCCATATCAAAATTGTGCAAAAGTTCCTTGAATAGGTTTTAATCAACAATGTGTGGTATGTGTTTGTGACAAAGAATAACTAAGATTTACAAATTTTCAGACCACATATCCCCTACGTTCCTTCTTTTTCATAAAAAAGTGTTTTTAATTTTTTGCTTTCTCGCTACACTACGTACTGATGTTAAGATAATATTGTAATGCCGCGGTAAAAACGGCAATTTTTTGACAAGATCTTGTATTGTGGACATCTGGTATCGAGAGTGTTAGGGAACATGGAACCGGGTCTTTACTTTAGCATCTCGCAACACATGTCTGAGAGCACATGCTCATATGTGGGCAATGTGGCAACCACGTATCTTCGTCTCCAGCCAAGACAACCGTGTGTAGCAGGACGCGTCGGTGTGGTAAAGCAGGAGGTGAGCGTCAAGTCATAAGCTGCAGCAACATTCCTGTTTCTGTGTTTTTCCTATTATCCACGACTTTGGTCGGGCAGGTACCCGGTTCACACCCCGGGATCTCGCGCTAAGCAGAGCGGGATGGGATGGGCAGAGACATGAGCGGGCAAACAAAACGTCTCTTTACGCAATTCTGTCTATTATGCTCAATAAAAAAACGCGATACTGAAGATGATGAGGGAAGCTATGATTGACTTGCGTCGATTTATTAACTCCAATGTAACAATTGTTATTATTTAATGAAAGCCGGATCAGAGAGAAATCAGAAAGTTACCTCGTGAAACATCACAACCAAGCTCTTTATTACTTATAACAATATTATTGTTATCTTCATTATGGTACCAGGAAATTAATTAGGAAAATCTTAATAAAACTATTTATAAAATATTAATTAGTAAATTAATAATTACTTAAAAAAATATAAAAATAGTATATCCTTAAAGTGACAATAAGCTAACCTTAGTGGAAATGCTCAGTCATTCTGATTTTCCAAGATCGAGGCGTTAATCTTTTCAGTGTAGTGGCTGTAACACGCTGAAGAGTAACTTCTTCTAACGGAATTTTCCCAATAGACTCTGTAAAATTGCGACGTAAATCTTCAAGGGCAGTTGGTTTATTTGCATAAACTTTGCTCGTAAGAACACCCCACACAAAACGTCGAATGGAGTTAGATCCGGAGAACGTGGTGCTCACAGACCTTGCGAAACAGTGCGCTCTCCGAAAAATTACGTTAAAAAATGCATATGTTTGTGCGCCGTGTGACGTGGGGCGCTTTCGTGTTGAAACCAGTTGTACGTATCACCTTCTTCTAAACGAGATACAGTTTTGAACAATGTATTTATACTTTTCGGAATTAATTGTCTCCGATAATTAATTGTATTCCGATAATCTGGCGAGGAGATCTGGTACACCAAACACCTAATAATAAGGAAATAGTACGACCATTTTAGTGGTTCATTATTACTATTATTATTATTACTATTATTATTATTATTATTATTATTATTATTATTATTATTATTATTATCATTATTATAAGCGTCTTATAATTCGAATACGAAAACGCTAATTATCCAAGTTCAAATTTGGAAAATACGAGTAAACAGCACTAATTAACTTGAAACTAGTGCGGCTACTACAGCATATACTTTCTCTCTTCAGTTCTATTAAAACTGTTAAACATAAGTGAGATATACGTAAGTAAGATGTGTTTAGTTTTGGCGTGAGTACATAGCCTCATACTACGACAGGTGCCCCACCTCTATCTCTCTTATGTTTACATAGTTTGTTTAAAATATTAGTTGTCATATTACCATTGCAGAAACTGAAGAGGACCTCACAAATGAGGTTGAAACGTCTTTGAAATACAAATTTTTAAAAACTTGGCAATAATCATTGTTCTTGATTTGAATGTTTAAAAACTATAGGTTGTACTGACTCTTCGGAAGTGGTAGTACGTCACTGAATAACTGGACAAACACAATTTTACTAAAGTCATGAGTTGACAATTATTGCTCAAAATTTGGAGGTCTGAATTTGTATGACTTCTTATAAATAAAATATCATCTGAATTAGACTAGAATATGAGTCATATTTAAACTCAACATTTTAGGATAAAATTAAATATTTTAAATCGAAAGGATCTTGAGAGCGTAGGCTTCCGCGGCCGGAGTCAGTATTTACTAGGCTGTCCGGGTGACGCCGCGTCCATGGCGAAGGTGCCGACGTTTCGGTCGCACCTTCGCCATGGACGCGGCGTCACCCGGACAGCCTAGTAAATACCGAAAGGATCTTGATTTCATAATTTCATATATTTAAGAGTGCAACAGTTGCATCGCTTCCTATTTTAGGTTTAGAAACAAACATTGTAAAATGTTCTATTTGTCAGTAAGAGAATTATAATAAGAGATTTTACTTAAGAAGGTAGACTACATAGAGGCGTGTCAAGTTATTTCACGTTATTTCTACACAATAAACATTAAGTAGCGAGATAGATTATGCAAGGTATAAAAAATCTTGAATTAAGATAAGTGATAAAGAAAATAAATCTCGGTAGTATGCTAGCAAACATGCGGCAAACATTTTCTTACGAAGCCCCCTACAACCTCCTTCTTATGTGCCCCCTTTCTGGATCTGGAGGGGAAATGAGCACGGAGTCGCGGACAGGGGCCGTGTTCGCAAGAGCGCCGGGCTTCCCAGCGCAAGCAGCTCGTAAGGGCGAATTTTCACTCTCCCGATCGGGAATGCTTCAAGTCTTGCTTTCAAGCTTTATAATGGTGACGCGCATCTCCAAATTATGCAATTTGCAACATGATTTTCACATGTGATTTTGTTGCCAATTCCCTGAACACCCAACATTAAACCAGCGCTGCTACAACAACACATTTTCTCGCTATATTTGTAACGGCCCCTCAATATTATACCTCTCTCTCTCTCTCTCTCTCTCTCGCTTTTCTCTCTCTCTCTCTCTCTCTCTCGCTTTTCTCTCTCTGTCTCTCTCTCTGTCTCTCTCTCTGTCTCTCTCTGTCTCTCTCTCTGTCTCTCTCTCTCTGTCTCTCTCTGTCTCTCTCTCTGTCTCTCTCTCTGTCTCTCTCTCTGTCTCTCTCTGTCTCTCTCTGTCTCTCTCTCTGTCTCTCTCTCTCTCTCTCTCTCTCTCTCTCTCTCTCTCTCTCGTTACCAGCATCTGGCCCAGTCATTTCTCCTTTTGTCCTAAATGCATGCTTACGAATAGCAGCAGCGTAGCGTTAATGGATGTGCGTGATGTATTACACATCCTGTCAGAATCACAGACACATTTTTTTAAAATAATTCTAAATTGTTCTGTTGTTACACGATGTGACATTTAAATTGGCGCCAACATTCATAGCTATGAGTTCTCTTCTATTATTGTCAGGAAGTGCTCATTCGGCTGCGCAGTGTAGTACATTTTAGTCATCCGGTGCATGACGTCACAGTCGAGAACGTCTCAGCAACTTGTCATATGAAATACTGTAGCGTGTTTATTGTTTGCTGTTTGGCCCTGGTTTGGTCGCGTTTGGTAAAGTATTGGTGATTCCGAAACTAGACATTATCGGGATTTAGATTATATAATATTAACTTACAGCCCTACTAATAAAAGCTGGGTGTAACTTAGTTAAAACAAGCTTATTCAGGGAATAGTTACTTCCAGCGTATGTTCGGAATAAGGATGGATTACATTTTTACCACTAATGGCCGCTAAACCGTAGCTTAACTAATTCTTGTTAAAAACGGAATCAATGCTTGGCAACGTTGCTTCATACACAGTCGTTGGCGTATTTTGTTTGTTCTTTGGTGCCTCTGTAAGGATGTGAATTCGGTGAAATAAATAAACTGTGTGTTCAGTAAGTTTATGAATACAACACACATAATGCATTTATAACCCTTTTTTAATTTTTCAATGTTTCAATTGGGAAAATTTTAAAAATTTGTCTCTAAATCCTAATAATAATAATATAATTATTCCAAAAAACACATTCTAAACAACTTAAAATTGATTCTTTTAAATCCTGTATTCATCTCACAAACAACTTTTATAATTTACGTATTTCACATGCATCTAAAAATTTTGCTTTAGGTCCAAATTATTTTCCCAATTCTTGAATACATTAATGATTATTAAAAGCATTTCCTATCCTCTGTAATTTAAATAATTATTTCCCCCCTTTTCAATTTATTTATTTTTAAACAGAATGGTATTTATTCAAATATAGTTCATTATGTTATTCTTTTAAATTGTGGGTAATATTATTAATCTTCTGATAATATGCTGGCATGTTGCCATATATAAAACACAGTGTAAATACAAATAAATATAATAAAAAAAGAAGAAGTTTATTCTAACTTGATTGGAGAATGTTTATATGATTGTTGAACAATAATTGTTAGAGAAGGAAAAATCATCCATTCAACTTTATTACCAATTAAAACTGCAGTTTCAATTCATTTTACTCATATACCATTAGGAACACTTAATTCTGATATAAGGATAGAACATTATTTAATTTTTGTGTTGTATAATTGGACAATGTTACTGCTTGTGATCATATTTATATTGAATTTATTACAAATCCCACTTATATTAATTATTAAAAGTTAAAATGTTCAAAGGAAGCCCATGTCAAGTTGAATTTTCCCTTACTCATCAAAAAAATTATTTATTTTCCATTTTTGTTACATAACTAATTGAAAATATGTGTAAACAATAGTGAGTGAATGAAATTAGTTTATGACCCATATTAGAAGATTTATGTTCTCAAGAATATCTGTTTTTTATTCATTCATTTTCTGAACCATTACCCTCCGAAACTTAATATAAAAAATATATCACTAAAATTCTTTCACTTGAAGGAAATAGTTTTGCCTTTTCTTACTACAGTATACCTCAAAAGCAGGGATCAACTTAAAACAGCATGCTAAAACACCCCAATATCAAGATTCTTTTTTCTATTTTAAGACAGTAGTTGATGAATTCAAATACCCATTTACATGAATATTTTTTATTAATGACCAACTTTGATACTGAAATGTTCACAACTATGGCCTACCAAATTCACATTAAAACATTATGACAATATTTTTTTTTATTAATCAGGTATTGTCCTAAAAGATTTGTTAGAACTTCAAATCTATTAATTTGAGTTCATAATGAACCAATTTTTTAGTCCGATACCTGGGAAGGCTCAATATTTGTGACAAATTTTTCACTGTTTTTATGTAAATTTGCTTTGTAACTTTTAGTTATAAAATATTGGTTAAAAGAATAATATTATATACATGTAGTTGGATACAAATAATGCTTTAAGTGAAGTTGAAGAGTAGGTTCTGCAGAATTATATTTGGCATAACAATTTTTTTTTTATTTACATTGAAAACCAATCCACTCCTTTCTTATATTTTTCCTAAAGGTAATTTCTGATACTGTGCTTTGCTAGAGATTGTTGATGTTGCAGAGAGCTAGAATACAAGACAAGTTCTTGTATTTTTTTGTAAAAAAACTAGTAAATTCAGATTTAAAACAGATAAGAAATTAATAGTATGGAAATTAATTTTAAAATACAAAGTTTTCTCAGAACACTCAATGAAAATAAATTTTCTGTATTCTTGAACATAAAGAAGAATTTATTACCTAAAAATTTTAATGTTCAATAGCTGCAACACTGGAGCATATTTATAAAATAAAAATATATCTACTATCAGACATACAAGTATAACTTTTATTTGAAATTAGTACATTCATGAAATGTTAAGTCAATTATGTATCATACATTTTATTTTAATTGTTTTCTTTAAGTGCTCTCCAAACTGCTGCTGCTCATCGAACATCTGCTACTATTGGTAGTATAAGTAGTCGATTGCTTCTTCCTCCACATAAAATTCTGACTTTTGAAAGCAACGGCTCTGCATAATTTCTGCAGTCTCTTCTGAGCATTGAAAGCAGCTTTTCAATATAACAAACATCTCTAAACAGTATTTTTTTCCTTGTTTTTCATGTTTTTTGTGGGGTCATAAATTATTTATAGAGGAGGAAGTAGATTCCAAAAAAAAAAACTGCCATGAAATTTCTCATCTTCAGTCTTTGTTTTAATGTTGAATCATTGAAAATATGAGAACAGTGTGTCATTCCATTTTATTTATTTAATTGATCATGGATAACACTATATACTTTATTAAAATAAAACAATGTATATCCTTAATTTTCTATGAGGTATTGTACATATGCACGATTAATGATTAAAAATACTTACAATGGACTCGCTATGGGCCTATTAGGGATATGTTGCTTACTGTTAATGACACTCTTGAACAAACTTGATTAACTCCTGCGTACCGTCCCACGAAAACTCATTTTTATTTCGAAATTCAGCCGAATATCCTTCAAAAAGATTCACACGTGTCCGGTTACTTTTTTCCCTCGGCTGTCTGTACATTTCATCAATGTTGTTAAACTTCTATTTCAAATAAGAAACGACAACAAAATCACTTCGAAGTTTCCAATGCCAAAAGTCCAAGGAAATACGAACAAATTCACGACAACAATTCACGAAATAAACTAGGTTGCCAAATATTCCAGAAAACACAAGAAAAGAAATTAGAGGCGAATTGAAAATTAGAAATACAATGAAACGAAACGCACAAACACTTCATGCTTATTCGCATCTTCGTATTTCTAGGTTATTTCCAGGTTATTACACACTTAAACTACGTGTCTCCTGTGTTTAGCGGTTGCCATGGAAAATATACCTCTCTTATTCCGTGCTCGAGTTAGTCCATGTTTATTGGTAGGAGTTTTTGCTATTTTCCTGCTATTCTGGGCTTAAGCACAGAATAAATGTTACACCACGTATTGGTAGAGCTGTTGAAGTTTTTTTAGAGTCAGTGAAAATGATGGTGTTCTGGAGTGCGTGTTTGTAACGTGTGTTTGTGTTTAAAAGTTGAAGTTAGATTAGGTTAAGAAACTAATTTAATTATATTATACTAACATGCCGAATTGTGCAATGTCGGTTTGTGAAAAATACAATCAAAAATCTCCAGGAAGTGATGCTGTTTATCATCCGTTTCTCGAAGATCCCATTCTGAGTAGAAAATGGATTCATTTTAGAGATCAATTTAATGTAAAATATTTCACTATACACAATCTCTATTTTAGGAAAGGCGATTACTTGCGAGATTTGCAATCTGTACTGTTCGGAAAATTGACATCTGCTCATTTCAATGTGTTTCGGAAGGGACCGTCAAAAAGTTCATCTCGATTGTCAACTGTCTTATAATGTTACTCGCGTAATATCTTACATCGTGGCATGTTTGACGTAATGGATTCATCGGCTCGTTTGACGCAAAGAACGAAATTGCTTTTGCACATGCAAGCTCAAGAACAAATATGGAAAACATTTTGTGCATTTTGTGAGACTGCGGTTTTGTAAAAGAAACACCTTACTTTCATTCCAAAAAGGATACATAATATCAATTAATTATCTGATATCTTGTCGTAAAGAACTTGAAAACAATTAGAAGATCAAATACATTCATACATCTCGATTGAATCATGATTGCCTGGAATATTTGTTTTCTTCGATAAGAGCTACATGACAAAAACACGATCACCAACTCCCTGTTGAGTACAAAAGTCACTTACGTCTTGTTATAATGAACAGAAACGTTCAAATATAATATTAAATATTTCTTGTCCTGAGGTTGTTGAACAATATGTTTGTGTCTCACATCTTATCTCGTTCAATGTCCATCGGATTCCATTTCGGAATGTTCAGCTGAAGGTCTACGCTATATAGTTGGGAAGAAAAAATGTGGCGGGGTGGTTTCATTGTCCCAACAAATAAGTGGTTAAATACAATAAAAGAGATTGAACCTATATTTTCTCAATCCAGAGGACAGCACAGTGTATGCAAACACCGTAATGTGGTACGGATACTGCAAAATTTTGTCACAGAAAGTTTCATCTTTGAATTCTCAAGTGGTAAAGTTATACTCTAGGATAAGGATACTTATTAGGATACGACATTTAAATATTGAAGCCAAAAAAAGAAGAGCTGCTGAACATCTCAACCGAAAGGCAAAAAAGTAGCAGGCTTCATTATCTTCTCTTTCAAAACAAACTTAAAGTACTAAAATACTTATTTTAATTATTTTTTCTCGTGATTTTCGTATATTGTATTTTTTTCGAAATAACTAGGAGGTGACTGAATTCTATAAAATGTAATGTGGTATAGTACTTTCCAAGTAACGGGTTAAGACAAAGTTAAATCATACGAGTCGATTGCAACTCAAGTTTAGTTTAAAATGCCCTGCAGGAATCTATTAGAAACGTGTATGATTGGATTATTACTCGCTTTAAAAAACTCCTTTCAGAAAACTTAACTACATAATTGATTTCAGACATTGTCGTGCTTAATTCTGAGTAAATCTTAAGAAATATTCTTGTGTATATTAGAACGATTGGACGTTGTCTTCAGGCAGCTGCATGGGCGCGACGGCGAGTTGTTCTCGATAGTGGCGTCATGCGCAGAAGTCATTGAACTATGCCAATGAAGCAGAAGCTATGACTATGAATTTCTCGGTCTGCTTGATTATTCACTGCTGCTCGGTAGCATAGGTACGGGTATCCCCACGCCGTGCGAAAGATGTTGATGTCGTGTGTTTATGTAAATCCGGTATATCTAACGTGTCAGACATAGTTAAATATTGCGTTTTGGGCTTGTTTAGCATAAATTACTGACAATTAAGTTACCACATATGTTCCGTACGCATTTAGTAAACAATTGAATATAATTAACAAACGATTAGTCGTATTCCAGAAAGGTTGGTTAGGTTACGGACAGCCAAGGTATACTATGTGATCAAAAGTATCCCGACTCGTAGCTGAAAATGACTTACCAGTTCGTGGCGTATCTATGTATGTCGATGAGGCCTGGCATGAAGTCTGCGTTCCAAAACATCCCAAAGGTGGTCGATAGGATTCAAGTCAGGACTCTGTGCAGGCCAGTTCATTACAGGGATGTTATTGTCGTGTAACCACTCTTTTACAGGTCGTGAAGTATGAACAGGTGCTCGATCGTGTTGAAAGATGTAATAGCCATCCCCGAATTGCTCTTCAACAGTGGGAAGCATGAAGGTCTTTAAAACATCAACGTAGGTCTGTGCCGTGATAGTGCCGCCCAAAACAACAAGGGGTGCATGCCCACTCCATGAAAAACACGAGCACACCCTAACACGATTTTGAACGTGTCCGTGTACTTTTCATCACATAATGTGTTTCTTCGTGTATCAGAATTTCATTGTAGATTTCTGCGATTGTGTTGTCAATTACTGGGTGACCGTATTTCAAAAGTTCGTTAGTAATGCGTCTCCATGTGTTCTGCCTGTTTTAAGGCACGCAATTGCTGATTTCACTTCGCTAATTAATATGTCAGGTATTGCTTCGTCTGATTGATATACAGGTTGAGTCATGTAACTTTAGCAGCTCCTATAACTTTTTGAACTCTTAACGTTATTGCAATGCAGATTTCACGTAAGTGAAAACACATAGTGTAGTATCGCTCCAGTGTTGTAAATACAAGTACGTACGACGTACAAGTGAACTTCATGTGATACCTGAAAGTGAATGCAAGAAGGGAATTAATTATTTCGATAAATATTTTCGAAGGTTTTATTTGTAACGTTTCAAGTTCAACGGCTTCGATAAACTGAAAGAAAGAAATTTTCAAATTAAAAATATCACAGGAAAAGAAAATATAATTGAAAAAAGCCGTCACAAATATGAACTGCGTATCACTGCTAATAATAAAAAATGCTCTAGACCTTATAATATATTTTTTATGAATATACATCGTGATCATGTGAATGTCAAGCTTTCAATAAGCTATTATTGGTCTTGTCTTTTGCTCTCCAAAGAAAATTCTGTGTGCAATTTCGGTGGTTACGAAGATTTGTATAATATTTATTAGGCCGTTGAGGAAATATTACTCTTGTAATCACATAGCATGCGAGAAACGTTTTAAAAAGTTTGGGAAAAATCAAAGAATTGAACCATCATTAAATAGCCAATATAGACTTTCTATTGATCAACATAATAATAAGGTTATAAAGAGCAATATTGGCACATTTCGTGAGAACTGTATGTTTTCTGGAATGACAAGGACTTGCATTTCGTGGCCATTGCGATCTAATGAGGGCTCATTATACAGGATAAATTTTATTGGATATATTAATGAAGTAATGAGATACGATTTAACTCTCAAAGAACGTATGGAAAGTCAACAATATTTCGTGCAACATTGCCAGAAATTCAGTATAATTAATTTCATGCGTGATTTCAGTAATATCAGTTTAGTATAACAGTTGCGAAGCTGTAATGGGAGGAGAATTCATGTTTTACAGCTCGCACGACACTAGCGCTCCTGGTGGCCAGCAAGAAGAGTATTTTGAGGCTACAAGGGATAACAGGCTTTGTAATACACAATTTGTAATTCAAAATTTTAGAACAGCACGTAAGTGTGTGCATAACATCTATAAATTAGTGGTATACATAATAAGGTTAGTTAATTCCGAGTTTAGTGAAGCCAATAAAATATACATTTACACTGCAAAAACAAAACAAGGGAACATCTCAGCATTTGCTCTATGGGTAAATGCACGAAAAACAACATTGAAATGGGTTTCATACATCCAGACACTACAACGACACTTCTAAAATAATCACAATTTAATATAACAATAGATTAAAAATAATAAAATATAAAAAAAATTAGCATAAATCAAGATTTACATTGTATTTATTAGACGAAAAAGAATTTTTTTAACATCCAAAATGATTCAATTTTAATATTTTAGATATACTATCATTTGTTTGCAATTTCTCATTCTTATATGTCATTGTGTAATCCAATCTTACTTATACAAATATTTTTAAATTTAACCTCTAAGAATGCAATTTTGCCCCTTCAAAACATTGAATGGAAAGTTATCTTGTTTTCATCGATTTGTCTGCAATTTATCAATTCTCCACATTTTATTCTATGAATGAAGTCTTGGAAATGTGTTTCAAGTTCTTTTTCGCATTTTTTCGAAAATATATGTCTCTATTTTCCTTGGCTGAATCAAATCTCCTGAATTTGGTATAAATCTTAGCATGAGGGTCGGAAGAGTCAAGATCTATTGGAGAACTCTCACGACCTGTTAGGTCTGATTTACACTTTGTAAAATAATGCACCCAAACCACAAAAGTATTCATGAGTCCATACGGGAAGTAAACATGAAAACATGAAAGTTATTACACTCAGCTTATAGCAAATCCGCCTTGAAATAACATTCACGAAGAACTTTTTAAACGCTTACCTTCCCAGATCTTTAGCAAACTTAAAAAAGGATAAATTTGGCGAATTATTTTGATTGTTGCTACAATTTATAGCACTACAGGCACTTTCGTATGTTGTTGGCATTTTTAATCGTGCATCAATGTATAAGGAACACAAATGTCAACACAATTCGACAAAGGCCAGGGAGCGAAGAGTGAATAATAAATAATATGCAAACGATTTAACTCACTGCATTAAAATTATATCACGCTATCACATACCATCAAACAAAGCACATGTAAATAGCTTGCAAATATGTCGCACGTCAAAGAACTGGAGTTGCCTCTTGTTCGCCACAGGGAGCGCTCGAGAAGCACCGGATGATAAACCTCCGAGGAAGCTTCGCAACTGTTTACTAAACTGTAGTGAACTCGTATTACGCGCAATTCGGAAGGAAATTAACACAGCTTCTTTTGTTTCACTGATTTTAGACGAAACCCTTGCTGTAAGCAGTAAAAGGCAACTTCCTACTGTCCATTATGTATCCACATGTGGGAATAATGCGGAGCGATTTATTTCGTTTAAAGATTTGAGTTCCGACAGAATAGTTAATTCTCTTTCACAACATTCTTTAGATATGATAAACGATTTGTATTGTTCTGAAAAGCTCGTTTCCCAAACATGTGATGGAAATGGCGGGCTGCTCGCGACGGCGGTGGCGTTTAAGTAAATATGGCAGTGGTGTGGGCGTTGGGATGTGATAGAACTTTGTTGTCTGTTATGACTGGGAACAGATATTCGTGAAAAATAGCATTCTCAGGAGAATATTATTTTTGCATTTACATCGAGAAAAGTTATAGTGATAAAAGTATTTTTCCTAAGTACGAGCAAATTAGATTTATAAACACATATTTCATTTGTCTCCTTACGACGGAACTTTGTAAGAAAAGAAAGATATGTAATCGTGTGCTTGATCACACTTTTTTTTTTTACTTTTTGAAAACGTATCGTCACCAATACATAGGCTACGCAACTGAGCAGTGGCTGGGATGAGGCGCTGGGAGATATTCGCCATGGGAAGGGCCGAGGACGACTGGAACGGTTGGTGGCGTTCTGCTGACGACTGAGGTTGCATTTTGGTAAACTGGGCGCTGGAGGGGGATAAAACTCTTCTTTATCTCTTATGACTGTGAACAGATCATCGAGAGAAATAACTTCAAGAAACTTTTCTGTTTGCCCTGATTTTTCCATTTTTTAACCCTTCATTTCTGTTCTTCCTCTGATATTCGAATAAATAATATAAAGAAAAGATATATTACTGAAAGTATTCATTCAAAGTACAACCCAGTAAGATACCTGAAAACAATTAATTGGTCGCGTTAAGAATGTACTTCGTGAGAAATAAAAGTTTTGTAATCGTGTGCGGGAGTAAACAGAATCTTTTATTTTTTTAGAACATACCGTCACCAGTAGATCAGCTACGTCACTAAGCAACTTCTGGTGGGGGAGGGCGCTGCCAGATATTCGTCGTGGAAACTGCAGGCTGGGTCGGTGGAGTCGGCTGCTGGTGACGGCGGTGACGTTTAGATAAATTTTCCAGTGGTGGTGCAATGATGGGGATAAAACAACATCCTTATCTCTTATGAATGGGAACGGAGCTTTGGGAAAAATAAATTATTTCTCCAAACAATTTCCCTTTTGCCATTGTTTCTCCAGTTTTGTTTTCTCTTTTTCTGCTCTATTCTACTATATATCTTTTTTATAAAGAAAAGTTATACTATTAAAAGAATTTTTCCCTAGTACGACCCAGTAACATTTATAAACATATACATAATTTCTAGCCTTACGATGGAACTTCCGAAGACAAGAAAGTTAGGTTATCGATCGTGGGCAGGCCGAAAGCGATTCGGGTGATGGGGGCTGGATGCTAGCAACGGACGTGGTGTTTAAGGTGGTTAGAGCGAGATAAGTGTTATGTTTAACATGCCTTTTTTATTGTATTAATCGAAAGATGAGAGGTTCTGCTATGTTCTGGTAGAGCATGAATCGATTTCACTCTCCCGTTTTTGAGTAACGAGACCGTAAAGTTTGCTGTTTTAACATGGGCTCCTTTGGTGACCTGAGAGATCTGACCTGAAATTTTAAAATTGTGAGAAAATTAACAGTTGAACACGCTTTTAAAATTTTTTCTTTTGGTAGCTAGCATCTCGAAGAATCGCCATCCGTAATTTGAAGTAAATCTACCGTTTCAAATGGGAGAATTTTGCAAAATTATAAGCCTAAATCAGTCTGAAGGGAGACGTTCGCGCGCTTTGTAGAGGGTCGGGGCAGTGACGCGCATCTCGGCAACACCGCGCGCTCAACGCGCTTCATTCAAATCGAGTGACAAGATCTGCAAGAGTTCGTACATTCCTCTGGATCGTCTGGGAGCAATTAAAATACCATCACTCTGGGAGAACATTGCCTTTGATAATATTCAGAAAACTGGAATTTTATGTACATAATGATTAGTGCGATCTGAATGAAAATTTAATTAAATTAATATTCCCAATGACTCACTTAGATACTACTCCCTGAGAAAATGGGTGATCTTGAGAGTTTATAGAATTTTTTAAACATTCAGTGCAATATTATTATTTTGTATTGCGCCGTACCTCAGCTTCTTGCTCCTGAACAATGATTATTTATTCAATTATTCGAAAATTATTCATATTTTCTTTTTTTATTATGGAGATACACAGTGGATTATCATTGTCTTTTGCACCACAGATGCTTACTCAAAACTCAAAGCAACAATCTTTAGCATAGATCAGCACCTCAAACGGTATTGCTACTGAAAGGGCATTCATTTCAGAGGGAAATAGACTTTGTAGTGGATTCAAATGTGTTGCAATGATACAATACTGTTTGCTGGTGTTAATAAAATGCTGGGGTTTAATAAAAACATTTTATGAGTGTTATGGTAACCATTAAATATATAGGTGAATGCAGAGCTGGATTTCCTCCTAGCAAAATTAGGCTTGTGACTCCCATCCTCGTGCCCGGTTTATTAAAATAAATATTAAAAACATCATATATAGGGTCTTCGCATGAAAAGAGCGTTGTGTAATCGTGCTTCGAAAAAAACAACAATTTAAAAAAAAATTTAAACATATCATTACGATAGATTGGCAACACCCCTAATCTGCTACTGGATAAACGCGCAGGTAGAAGTTTGTCATGGGAAGGGCCAAAAAGGGCTTTTGTTTTGGCGTTTAAGAAAATATGGAAAGATGGTGGCAGTATATAGAATATTTTTCTTCGTTATCCCTGATGACTCGGTACAGGGCTTCGTGAAAAATATCGAGAAATAATAAATATTAATAGTATTCTTCCCAAATACGGTCCAAGTGGTAATATTAACACATATTTAACTTTCCGCCTTAAATGAAGGATATTCGCAAGAAAAGAGGGTTATGTAATCGTGACAGATGAAACCATTCATTTTTTACTTTTTTAGAACATACCGTTACCAAAGACAAACTACGCCTCTGACCAGCTATTGAAGAGAGGCGCAGGGACTTGTTTGTCATGGGAAATGCCGAGAACGGCTGTGTCGATTGTGGCGGTCTGTTCGCGACGACGGTGGCGTTTAAGTAAATATAATGGGAGGATAGCGGTATAGAGGATAATACTTTCTGCGACCTCTGATGAGTGTCTGTAGATCTTCGTGAAATTTTCATCAAAACACTAGTTTTTTTAATAGATTTTTTCCGGTTCTTTTAGTTACTATTCCTCGTCTATTGAATATACATAATGAAGAAATGTAATAATAAAAGTGTCATACATACGATGCAAAAGGTACATTATATATGTATTTTATTTCTCGCTTTACGAAGGACTTATTAAGAAAGGTCAGTTATGTATTGTGCCCGGGAAAAAAACGATTTTTTCGTTAGGTTTTTGAGAGCATGTCATTATAACAGACAAGCTGCGACCCTGACTAGCTTCTTTAGGGAGGCCCAGGCAGTAGTTCGTCGCGAGAAGTGCCGGGGACGGTTGGGTCGGTAGTGACGAACTGCTGACAACGGGTGACATTCGGCGGAGGTCACAGCGCCTAAGCGGTGGAGATTATCAATTTCATGTAAATGCATATTTTAGTAGAGGTTTCACCTCCCTAATGACTTGTGCCTTTTGTTTGCGTATTGAAATTCAGATAATCCAATAATTAAGGACTATAAACAATTCTACATGAAGGACACGAGATGACCTTAATAATAAATATCCATTAACAACTCGGCAATAATATTTGCAGTCTAAACGCGAAAAGATATTTTGTTTTTGGAATGAAGCCTCCTGGCTGCATTGCGGAGGAAAACAAACCAAACCTATAAATATATTTTTTGAGTTTTATTCAGAAGACGAACTTCTCGTGGAAGCTTTTTAACTATGTAGAAATTTTTGTCCGTGGTGCAAGTCGTTATTTAGCAATAATCTTTAATTTAAATTTACGGTCCCCAAATGCACACTAGTTCAGTTCTCAAAACAGACATGTCTTGCTAATTCTAAACCAACAATTTTCACTTCGGTCTGGGGGACGTAGGGTTTCACGAAAAGAATCACGCAGTTTCATGTTCTACGTGTGTTTAAAATATTTTACATTATCATTGTTTATTACATTCACATTCAAATGTTAGAATAATATCCACACATTAGATAAGTGTTAATTATTTCTCGAGATATAATGTAACAAAACGTAAACAGTAGTGCATGTTTAAGGTAGGCACATACAATTCTCTTTGTTTATTTTAGCACACTCTAAAATTAAGATAGAAACACATAGGATAGCGAATCGAATAAAGGAGAAACTAAGTACAATTCAATATATTCTAAAATTGTTTTATTGTCTCCGTGAAATCCGTTATTAATAGTGCATTTAAGATTACAAAACAAGCTTTACAGACGATGCAAAGATTAATGCTCGAGGGAAAGGATAAACACCACTTCCCGGTGCGGGGGGTGGCGCTACGACTGCTTCGATTTGTTATGGAGAAAAATTGGAAGCTAAGCTGCGTTCTTTTGCAGTGTAATACCAACTGCCATTCATTAAGGTTTGTTGTTTTGCGATCCACGTCGCCTAGTATTTTCGTCGGTTTCATCCATAACGTACGTCAGTATTCATGTAAAAATTCATTCCTGCTATAGTAGAATTCTTGATGGTCTTGTGGCTGATATTCTTGTAGAAAAATCTGATTTATGCTGATTTTAGCCGATGGATCAGTTTATGATGTTCGTAACGAAAGGAGACGCTTTCAGGCTTTCTCTCCGACGTCGTTCAACTTGATTTAATTCTCGATTTCAATCATGGTCTTCCGGATAGTATCATCCAGCGAGCGACCTTCATTTTCTTTGATATAATCGTTTACAATCTCAAAGGCTTATTCGTCGTCTTCCTAAACTTACACTAATGAAGAAGGTTTTTAGTTGATTTCATATGCATTGCTTTTAATACTTTTAATTTTATTGAAGTATAAGCAATATTTAAAGTAAATAAAAATTTTCTCAAAACGGCTTCAATTTTTTTCTTTATACTTTTCTGCGGATAGTGATATATCTACTGAATAACACGATATAGTCGACTTTAGTTATAGTGTACTTCTGGGGAATATCATGTTTGGTTCTCTAGATTCGATCATGTCAAAATTAAATAGAACTCTCCATAACGATTGATTTTATGAAAATGGAGATACAGAAATATTCAATAACAGCAAGAACTGAAAATTTCATTATCTTTATTTGTTCTAAAAATTAATTAATTGTAATTGTTTGCTTTGTAACTTTTCATTAGTAATTTCTCTAGAACCTACTCCAAAGTTCGTGCTCTCTCCGTACTTGAATCTGTGTTGTCGTCTGTGTCTTAAGTTTCAATATCTTAAGTGTTAGAATCTAAGTAACGCAATGCAGTCTTGACACTCTTAAATTCATCTTGCGATGTTGGAACACCTTCCCACTCACCGAAGGCTCGCCTAATAATAACATTCGAGATGATTTAGGGTAGCGGGGTAGCGCCAGCGGCTAATGAAACAGATCTCTTTTCCCCGCGGCACGGCTGATTCTGTCAGGTGGTGGCAGTCACGTTCTTCCCGCTGATTATCGAGTAACCCCAAGATTGAAACTGAAGCAAGGAATCGAGCGACGCCGCTGCCAGTTGTAGCCAATGCAGGATACGGTCTTTGATTCCGCAGATTCCGCCTTTGATTTGGTACTCATTCCGGGACCGCTATCTTCACTTCGGGAAAGTTTTCTTCGATTATGACCTTATATATTTTTTGAAACTGCCTACTGTTGGAATTTGTGGCACAGAGGCAAATTATCATTTTCCAGGAGGGAATTATTTTCACTACGCTGTATTTCCTACGTTCACTAGAGCCGAGATTGATGTTCACTATAACCGAATCTAAGCTTATTTGTAATACAAGTGTAAAAAGGCCAGTGTATTAAGTTAACAAATATTTGTAGTTGAGTAAAACAATAAGAGGAGAAATGTTTTAATATCGTACATTGACTTTACTACCCCTCGCGAGAAGAGGAAGTATTATAATCGTGCATTGGCAAACGGCGTATTTTCAACCGAAAAACGTACAGTGTCAGTCCCTGGTCACGAAAATGTAGATATATCTTGTTTTTATGTAGAATAAATTACCTCGTCTAATACATTGTTTGGTCCATGTGTTGTGGGTCCTTGATACCGAAAAATCCATTCACGGCGAAACGCTAAACAACGCTAGTGCAAAAATCGTACAGCCGATATTCTCCAAAATGGATATTCCTCAATCAATTTAAAACAACTCAAGAACTCTCTGTTCGAAAAGGATATTTAGATTTTTGAGGCTAGTCTCCAAGATTTTTTATTAAATTTTGTTTTCGGGTAGCGTAATGGACGTTAAAGAGAATGTCGCAGGACTCATTTTCTTTAAAAATCACTGATTTTTCGAAAATTGCAGAAGTTCAATTTTTTCTTTCCTGCAACTACAATTGAAGTTGTTTTCCTTAATGAAATCAGTCCTTTAAAGATAGGATTTGAAATAAAGTGATACACAATTTTTATAGTTTATGCGTCATATTTTTTTAAATTTTTTAAAATTGTTTATTTAAATTTTCTCCTCGTATCTATCAAAAAAATTGGTAATAATGATGCTAGTCTCATTTCCGGCCAACTCTCTATTTTTGAAAACTACAAAACGTTATTTCAAAACTACAAAATTGAAGATTGAATTTTTGTCTTAAAACCTGTTCTAAAAATCAGCTCTTTAAAATGGTCGTATATATATTTTAAAAAAAGAGTAGTTCTTGCATAATTTCTCTTTGAAATTAACGCAATTTATAAAAAAAACATTTCCTCAAACGCCGCTTGAATTTTTTCTTTATTTTGTTTGCACTTAGACAAAAAGAAGCTTTAAAAACGGTGCAGACCTCATTTTCGTTGAAGTCTGAATTTTCTAAAATTGCAAATGTTCGAAATAATCTGAGAAAGTACGCGAGAAAGTTACGTCGTGAACTTGAGTTCGAGTCTCGGCGCGGAAAAAATTATTGTTGAAAACGATTTTGCATTTTCATCAATATAATATTGCAAGGCCGTTAAAAACAATGCGAGAAAGTATGTGCTGTTTGATCACCATTATTACAGTGGTGTGGATTCCTTTTTTCGATTCTTTCGTCACTGGTGGAAGTTTATCAACTCGATATGTAGTATTATTTTGCTCTGGATCACGTTCAAATTAGTTCTTTGCTGGATCGTAGCGTCTTGTGCAAGTTGTTTTGGTTGTGAAATTTGCCCTGAAGAAACGTAGTAAACCTGCTACACTGAGTTTATTCGATTTTGCCAATTTCCACCAGGTCCCATTTCCTGCTGCTCGCAATGTTACAAAGCCGTCACATCAACTTTCATAACACGATCGTTTCTCGAAATCAATTGATCATCGAAAATTAATAGTTACTAGAACTTGTACAGTTTTCTGAACACGCACGAAAACTTACGTATTGCGTAAAGTGTTGGACTATGCGTCCAGACAAATTAACTGATGATTTTTATGTCATAACTTGGAATGGCAATTCGCTATTGAGTACATTTCCAAGAAAGATTTGCTTTACAGGCACGATGTTATACATGTTTTGACGTGACTTGGCCACGAACTCAGTGGGTAGCAAAACATACATTGATCAAGCGTTTTGAAGTCCTCCCGAGCGGCAATTCCCAACGGCCGTAAACAAGCGAGTGGGCGCGCGCTGCCTTCTCCGAGAGGCCGGCCTCTGCCGCAGGTGCGTTTCACTCCGCGCCGCGCCACCACCCCACGTTCCGCCGCGAGTGGCAGCCCTTGCGCATCGCCTACCCACCGGCTTAGACTGGTGGCTAAAGCGCCTCCATTTTGGCAGCAAATTGGAGTCAAAGCAGCGCCCTCAGAGAAAACAGAGTATTCTAGTTTTCCGTTTGGAACTGGCTAAGGATCACCGGGTGGGCGCTGGTTAAGGTCGGGTGGGCGCGGGCCGCGCGCTATATAAATACTCTTGCTCTGAGTTCCAGTTGCTCTGAATTCAGAAACATTAAAAAAACTGTGCTTTCTGCATCGGTTATTGTCATAAGAAAGGAAGCTTTTGAAATGTTATTGTAATTAGCATAATGCCTGAAAGTGAATGTTATTGCAATTAGAAGCAAACAAACACATCACAAATAAGGCGGAAAACTCGAAAAATTATATATTTTTTGTTTGATGACTTCTATTTTCACAGTTATATGCCGAACATACTGAAGGCAATGTGAATATTATTTATTATTCTAAACTGTAATATAATTTAAATACAAATATTGAAAAGTCAGTAATACACAAAAAAAGATCTGATACAAACAACACGTCGATTCAGTACAACAGTTCTACACGTCAATCGATCAAGGACGCACAAAACATGGATTCTGGCTACATCACGTGTTAGAGGATATTTTCTATATTTAGCAACTGGATTTATCCACTCTTTCCATACCAGGGTCCGGCAATACCAGTGTTTCTGTCGAAATTACGCCTTATTCCGAGCACGATTACAATACTTCTATCGTTAGTAAGTGCGAGAAAGTAAAAAAAAAACTGTATCCAACATATTTTTCATTTTCAAGCCGAGTGGCGAGAACTTCCGATTCCAATTCTTCTTCCGTTAATAAATTAAAGTCATCGTCATTTAATGAATGCAATGAGAAATCATCGTTTGATTCTTTAGAAAAAGTTTGACGGGTTTTTGTCTTTTTCAGTGTTTTGACTGGTTTCTGAGTTGCCTTTTTACGTCAAGGTTTTTTGAAATTGCTTCTTTTTCGTTTGTTTTATTTTTTTAACATTTTCCAATTTTTTTCGGTTGCATCCGTCAGAATCCGTAATGCCCCTTTTATCGCCCTCCGTCATCCGTTTTGCGGGGAGTTCCCGTGGGAAAAGGCTTCATCATTTCAGATGTTATCAACACAGGTGAAGATGAAGTTATGGATACGGTAGATTAAATATCAAAAATAAACAACGTAATACATACCAATATGAAGTGAGCATGAATTTTATTCATCACAGTTGCAACCAACATGACAAAAATGTACGTTTTGGAATAAGTCTCGTTCGTAGGTAAACCCAAATATGAAAAAATTGAATTGTGACTTTCCGCTTAGTTTGATTCGCCTTAAATCATGCCCGCGCCTGACTCGTGTCAAGCCACGCCCTCCTAGCTTCCACCCTCACACTTGCCAAGTTTACCCGAGAGTTCAGGAGCCGTGTTCGAAGGTACACATATTCGTAGGTAGGTCTCCCCTACAGATACCCCTAAAGTTAATCGTAGTGGTCGCCAATGACCTCATGGTTAATGCGATCTTAAACAAAAAAATTGAAAGTATTGGCACAAAATATAAAACAACACAAAAAGAATATACGTAAGTCTACAAGTATTTTAATTTGTAGTTTAGATTTGTTTATTGTTTTTAGTTGTAAAGTGAAGAATGTTTTGGAGCTGGAATTCCCAATAAGAAAAATGTAACTTTTTTAGTGGGAACGTGAGCGAGGTACATCGAAAATTTTCGAATAGGAGGCATACACGGCCAGCTGGGCGAGGCAGGGCGGAGCTGGGATACAATGGGATAGAACCTGGGATACAATGGGATATATAGGTCCCGCCACAGGGCATGAATAAATGGAATTCCTCTTCCTGGCCAATAATTTACAGTAGTAAATGCCTGGGCAATTACTACTGTACTGGGCAAGTACTTCAGTTCGTTTAAAATATTTGCAAATAAATCACCAAAAATATTACTGAAGTAATTACAAAGGCGTAGTCTTTTGGATACTGCGTGTTAAAAGTGTACCGGAGTGTACCGGAAATTCACTGACTAGTCACAAAATGAAGGTACCCAGAGCCTTCAGCACTAGTTGCGTCGTCTCACAGACGCCGCCTTTGTAATCTAGGGTGAAGGGAACTATTTTATTAATTGTTTTAGTTAATTTTTATTTGTGCTCCATTGGTGTCTAGATCCTTTCGGTATTTGAGCAATGAATTTTGGAACCCATTAAATCTATGTTCGTCTGTATTTGCTTTTATTATTCTTTGACTTTGATTTAGTTTGCGTTTTATGTAAGAGTCTCGCGTTTCCTGCCCATTCGCGTCTTAGTATTCGTTTTCTTTAATTAAATAGATTATAAATAGGGGGATTATGGTCCCTTTCTTATTGTTACTTGTTTTTGGCTTGTTGGCCGACATTGTTGCAAACCGTATGACTTTCGTGAGTTACGTATAAGACGACCGGGATACTATTTCGGTCATAATGACAAAGCCGCATTGCTTCTGACGGTTCATGTATCTCAGCGTTATTATTTTGTATGAAATTAATACGTTTTTCTCCTTCTTTATTTGATGAATTACATTCTGAATATTTTGCAGTTTAAATCTCCCGCAATTAGCGATTGTGTATTACCATTTCGAAAGCTTTGTAGCGTCCTTTCTTGGAAAGTTATATTTGGTGTTATAGAGCGATATAATCTATTATGTCTCCATGATCTGATCTAACTTGTTTACCGATCGTCTCTAGGTTAACAGAGTATGGTATAATTAGTGTATTACGTTGAATGCTTTTTTTTTCACTTTTTCGCACTTACTAACTTAAGAAGAGAAAGTACTACAAATTACAATTACAAACTGTGCGTCGGAAAAGGGCGAATTTTCGACACAAAAACCTATTGCCGGTTCCTAGTGAGGAAAAAAGGATAAATCAGTTTCTAAATTTCAAAAAAATCCTCTTAAGACGTGGTGTAGACAGAATCAATGTTTTGTGCGTCCTTCATACCGAAAATCGATTATCGCAAGACGTTTGCCTGTCTGTCTGTGCACAACGCTAGCGCATAAACCGTTTTGCCGTGATCCATAATAAAATCCAAAATTGATTTTCCCCGATCGTTCTAGCTGATGTCGCGGCCCCTGAGATTTGAAACCGAAATTTTAATATTTGGGAGTACTTTATAAAGCACCTAACATTTTCAAACCTTTAAAACATTATCTTTGATATTAACTAGATTTTCAGCAAAGCTGAAATTTAATCGATATAATACAAATATAAATTTTGCTGTATAGAAATTAAAATGTAGAAAAGTTTTGAATTTTTGCAACTTTCGAAAAATCAGCGTTTTCAACAAAAATCAGACCTGCACGATTCGTGTATATATTGTAACACCCCCCGGTCGCCTCGTGAGAGAACGCCCGGTAAGCGGCCCGGAAATAGCTCAGTCGGTGATGGAAGGAATCGTTAAACAGATACTGGTAACATGAAAGAAACACTTGGATCACTGGTAAAAATTACTTTTATTCCTGGGCAATCAAATCTAATGCCCCAGGGAAGTTACATTTGTAAATAGAATAAAGAAATGTGAAAGTTAGGTGGAAAGAAAAGAAGATGAAAAGTTAGTATTCAGAGTAAAGCTTAAAAACTAGGAAGAATTATGATTAACGTTACAATGGTAAAATAAAGAAAAAGAAGTTACAAGTCAATGCACCATAGTGCGGCGCCGCATTACAAAACTTTACACGGGACGAATGCCCATTGAATAATACTGCCTGGAAGAAAGTTTTTTCTGTGGACCCGAGACGGGCGCGGCGCGGCCGAGGGGGCGGCGGCAACCTTCACAGAGGGCGCGGCCGGGGCGATGCCCTTGCACCCTCTCAGACACGCACGTCAGCTGGTCGGCCGTCTGGTGACGTCACCCAGGGGTGGTGGCGCGTGGCGGCGTTGTAACAGCGTCTGGTAGTCTGGTTGAACTCGGAGCGGAACTGGTAGTAACTGGTAGTACTCTGGTAGAACTCGGAGTAGCCGGGCGATCTCAATCTCAGGAACGTAGTAATTAACTACGCGTACCTCTGATTCTCATTATAATAATTGTCGAACACAACTTCGGACAGTTCAGCGATTCTTCGGAGAAACGTTCGCCTCTCGTCACGACGAATTCCCACCCCAGAGAATTTTCTCTGTCTACTGCAGCCGGCTCAATGCTCAAAACTCGCAGCAAAATAACATAAGTCCCACATAGGCACATTCGCCCGAATAATTCCCACCCCAGATAAGTTTTTCTCCCAACTGCCCTCAGCCTAGAACTCAGGCTCCTTCCGACGAATAATTATAAGTTTTTCAGAGGCACACTGGTCTCTCTCCGACGAATAGTTACCCCCCAGAGAAGATTCTCTCCCGACGGCCCCCCCGTCTAAATGATCTGGCCCCGTCTGATGCTCTGCACTTTCTGATATTCTCTCAGTCGAAATTGTATTAGGTCAACTTTTACCCCCACCCAATTTTCTCGTGTGTTCAAGCTCCTATGATAGTCGCGTCGCTATTGGCCAAAGGAAATGGCGCATTACGTTATTTCAACCAATCGTGACGGGAGTAGTGAAGGAAGTTTCAACTCTTTGCGTCACTGTGAGCGTCCAGAATTTTCTTATTCCTTCTAGAACACCGGCCATGCTTGCACAAGGCAGGCGTTGTCCGTGAAAGAATTTATCGCTCTGGGATTCCCTGGATGTAAGCGGGCGTTCTAGAAATCCTGCAGCTGGTCGTGCGAACACGTGCCTCTCAGTGAATCTTTCGACAACTGACCCTTTTAACGACTTTCTTAATGTGCCGGGGTCGCAAATGGCTGTCCGATAAGCGAGGTTGCAAGTGCAACGCCGTATGTTTATTCTCCCAACTGCCCTCAGCCTTATGAAATTTTGTATGAGGAAATCGGTATCGCTACAATATATATATATATATATATATATATATATATATATATATATATATATATTATATCCATATCGAACAATAAATTGTAATAAAAAATTTGGAGTTTTTTTAATGTCCCAGGATCTTCATGTGAAGGAAAAGAAATAGCTAAAATTTCAAATGATGAAATATTAATTAATTTTTATAATTTATTTATAAAAATTGAATTACAAAACTAGTATTAAAGAGTATTGCATAACTATTACTAAAGGCGATAAAGTATGTGCTGTTTTAGCTCCACTAGATATTATTATTAATGCTACTTCCCCAGATGTCATTTATGCTACTCTATCCTTCCTGTAGGTTAAATTTTAAATTACTTTGGTGATGCGTGCAAAGTCTATTGCTCAGTTTGAAAGCAAAAAACCGAACTCCTTTTCTTGTCTTTTAGTTCGTTTGCAATGCAGCTTAACACTTCGATATTATTTGCTTTCATTTCTGGCATTATACAATTTTTGAAAAATGTGTCTGCATATATTTTTTATGTGATGAAAAATACCTACGATTAGTTGTGTTACAATTTCTGGAATTTAGGTTTTAGTTGTGCGGGCATTTGAAGTAACCGTTTCCGAGAAATCTGGTATTTACGATTTTCGTGGTAAAGGAGGGAATTCTGACATGTTTAGTGCTCTTAGATCATCTCGATCATCATTGTATATTATTTTTGTTGTGTATATTGATATTACACAATATAATGATTTAAAAATTCAATAATTATAATATAAATAAATATTTAAATCAATTTTGCGAAATAAAGGAAGGTAACAAAGGAAAACTCGACCTTGGGGGGGGGTCATGGCCTCCATGGCCCCATGCCCGCCTGATTCCACCAGTGGCTCTGAAGTTTGTTTGAATTATATATTTTCCATCATTTGTCTATCAACATTATCTGTCTAATATCTTCGTCTATCAAACAGATAACATGTACACGTAGACTTCCGCGGCTCGAGTTCATGACTTCTTGGCTATCCGGGTGACGCCGTGTCGTTGGCTGAGAGGCCGGCGTTTCGCCTGACATATCAAAGAGGCATTAGAAATTAGTAGACGGCCGCACAACATCAACGCGGACGCAGCCCTCACCCTAAACAACGCCTGGAAGTACATTATACCACCAACTCGCGACTGCTTGGGGGCTGTTCAACGTCGTCCGACCACTAGGACGGCTGGTGCGAGACCCGGATTGGCCCAGACCGCGAGCCAATCAGAGGGACCTCTCTGCCAATCAGGGAGCACCTGCGTCACCCAAGAACCAAGGCTGGAAAGCATATAACACTGGATCATTACCATGTCACTACCCTGAAGAAGCCTGCGATATGTCAGGCGAAACGTCAGCCTCTCAGCCAACGACTCGCCGTCACCCGGACAGCCAAGAAATCACAAACAGATAACATTGCCTGACATCTGTCATCGCCAATAAAAAATTCATTTCCATTGCATTTAACCGAGAGCTTATTGCATCTTTTTTTAACCCGAATTTTTGATCCATACGTTTAACTAGTTTTTTCTAGCCCACACGTGCTAGCGAACTTTCTAGGAAATTAACTTGGTTTAGTCGCGTTCGGTAGTGGAGAAACACTCAATTCACCTAATGGCCCGACTTAGCTCTCCTCTACAACTTTTCCACTGACACTCATACCCGTTTCCTCGCGATCATAACTTGCATCACTGTCACTGATATTACTATAGTTTGCGCCATTTCAGGTAAAAGAACGATTTCTTGATATGGTAATTTAATTCATTGTGCGGCGAATCACTCTCTCATTGAAACCGTCGAAAGTAGATTCCACTTCCTCTTTTTATTCGGTGTAGAAAATGAACACGTTTCTCCCAATCCATTACAATTCATTTTCTTATTTACGCTGCAAATAGATATTTTCGAAACACCCGTAGTAGCTACCAAGAACGTCTTTGACATTTTTAACACTTTATTTTGCTTCTTTCTTCATAAATTGACATAACTTTTGCAACGTCTTCACGCGTCTGACTGTGATGTGCAATCACTTAAATGAAATTTACGAATCATGTACAAATGCTGCAACTCCCAGCTTGCACCTCGCGGATACGAGAAGTCAGAGTCAATGTTTACAGACTGGAGAAGGGCTGTCAACACGTACTACGAAGCGGCCACGCTAAAATACTACTACTTTTATTAGCCCTTTCCTGGCTTATTTTGTAATAACGCTATTGTTTACAAATCCATATGCTTTAATTGTTACTTCAGTACTTAAAAAGGTTTCAAATGACGTGTTTCAATTACTCAAAACTTTTTTGTGTTAAAATAGAGCTTTACATTTCGAATTTACAGTGGCGCTTCCACCAGTTTTTAAAAAACGGCTCCAAATTTTTCAAAGAAAATTGTCATTTAGAAGGATTTTTTACTGTTCTTTAATCATCTTAAAATAATATTTCGGTTCTACAATTAGGAAACCGGAAAAGGAAGACAATTTGAAAAAATGTACTTTGGACGGCAATATATGGCAGCTGGCAAAAGTATGTGGCTAGCCGGGATCAAAGGAAATAAAAAAAAAAATATGGGAAAGTCTGTACCATTTGTAGGATCACTAGTTTTTCTATATTTAGCAATAGGATTAACTACTTTTTCGTTACTAGGGCGCGGTAATAAAGAGTTTTTGTGCCGAAAATTCTCACTTAAACTGAGTATGATTACATAACTATCTATTCTTACAAAGCACCTTCGTATCGGGGGAGAAATAAAACATGTCGATATTCAAACACATCAGATTCCAACAAATCAAAATAAAAGTAACTCATTAGTTCTTCGGATACGTATTGTTAATTGTAACATTATTAATATAACAATTAGGAAAATGTGTATATGGTATATTAACATTATTTTCCTGACACTCCACCAGATTAAACTCTTCTCCGGTAATTATATTTACAAACGGCGTGAATGTGCACCTAAGTGTAGAATAATAAACCCATAATGAGGTTGCCGCATGTGCCTGTGATTTTGTAAAACAAAGCGTAAGAAAAAGGTTTGTCTTTATAAAAAGAATAAGTGTAAACTAGCTTACCACATTCTTAAAATAAGCATTACATCTTCTGCAATTACGTCTATATGATATTGAATTTGTCTTGCTTTTGAATTTGCTTGCCTGATAGCTCTTTTCATACCGTGCTTTTAATTTTTCTGCTATCAAATCCCGTGTGGCTTCTGCAAGTGCGTCCAAAAGTTCTTTAAGTACAAAAGAATTTGCCTACATCTTTCTTGAACCACGGTATACTAATAATGTTTAAATAGATATATCACAAGAAACATCCCACAATGTCATACAAACGTGCCGCAACAACAGGATTCATTTGTTTACTATCGTACATTTTCGCGTAAATAGTGCAATTCTATAGTGGCCGATAAAATGCTGAACATAGCACGAAATGTTGCAGCGATATTACTGTCTCGTTCACACATAAAAAATCTCGGTCCCGCTAGTTTCCTCCTCGATTTTTAACTTTTGGCCTCTGCAGTAATAACACTCATAACATTTCTCGATATGTTAATAGCTATTAATGTCATGTGGCAATAAACTATTGCCACATATACAAATATTATATATGTGTGACAATTTTTTGTAGTGAGCTGTTGGTATTGACATCTGATGTATTTGATTTCTATGTGATGTGTAATATTTTTAGACATCCCACGTACCTAAGTCATTTTTGACAAAATTCACATGGTTCGTAAATTAAGATTATGATAGAATTCCTAGCTTACTAATGTGTTAGAATGTGCTAGTGGATGTGTTTCCCGAGAATAATAAGCCATATCGCAAGTGGGAATGAGCATTCTCGAAACGAACTGTATGAAGGCTGACTGAATATGAAAGTATTCTGAACGCGTAGTGAATATTGAACTTTATTTTGTGTTCAATTCATTTAAACGGATTTTCCATTCAAGGTTTAACTGAATCGAGAGCCCCAAAAATGTTACCTTAACATACAAGGAGCGTTCCGAAAGTAATGCAATTATTATTTTTTAAATTAATTTATTGAACATATTTTCACAAACACTTAAAATTCTTCAAAATACTGTCCTTGGGCCTCTACACATTTTTTCCAGAGACTCTGCCATGAACGGTAGGCGCTCTGGAAGGCGTTTTCGGGGACCTCTTGCAAGGTCTTCGTCACGGCTGATTGGATCTCTTCTATGGACGAAAAACGGGTTCCTTTCAGGGCCGCCTTAACCCGAGGGACCAAAAAGAAGTCTGCTGGGACGAGGGCAGGACTGTTGGGAGGATGGAGAAGCTTTGGCACCCGATGTTTGACCAGAAACTCGCGGACTCGTAGCGCGTTATGGCAAGGCGCGTTGTCGTGATGGAGTTGCCAGGTAGTGGAGATGTCTTTTCTCGTCCTGACGACCCTTTTTCGGAGTCTTTCCAGCACATCCACGTAGTAGACAGCGTTAACTGTTTGTCCTTGAGGAACGAACTCCATATGGATCATTCTTTTGCTGTCGAAAAAGACATTGTTGTCGGTTTTGCTGGTTGACGGACGCCCAGAACGTTGTTCATCGTGAACCTCTTCGCGGCCCTCCTTAAAGGCCTTTAACCCCTTCGAAAATTGAGAGTAGGACAGAGCAGAGTCCTCATAAACCTCACGAATCATTTTGTAAGTCTCCTCAAGAGACTTTTTCAGTTTAGCACAAAACTTAAACGCGTAATGTTGCTCGGTCGTCGATTCCATTTCCATCCGTGACACGGTCGGCGCGCAGAGATTCACAATAACCGACGTCTTGCCGCTTGCACAGCTTGCAGAGCACTGAGGCCGGTTTCATAGCAAAGCTAAGCGTCCCCCCCACCTACTGCAAGTGGTCCGATTCCACTCCGACCAATAGGAGCGACGCAGGAAATTCAATTGCATTACTTTCGGAACACTCCTTGTATATTTACCGTTTTGGTGTTTTTATGACGTTTCTCGGAAACTTAGGCCGGCTCAGGTTGCTCAGGGCATCAACTGCAGTGTGTCTGAGTGGAAGGTCCTAGGATTTGATGTCCGTCCGTGAGAGGATTCTGGTGAGGTGAGGTGAGATGAGATGAGATGATGATAGGACAAGGAATGAAAGGTTGTGCGCGGTACGTGACTTGTGTTTTACGATCCTGCTCAGGCATTCGCCTAGTGTTATTGGAAAAAACACGGAAAACTACCGATCAGGGAAGCCGGCCTTAGGGCTCTCCTCCTGTCAGCGACTCAATTCAATCTAGCTATCATTTTAATGGCGGAAATCCTGCCATTGTCGGGACTCGAACCCTAAATTCTTTCGGTCAGTGGCGTGGCCCGTTACTTACACACTCTTATAACACTAACACGCACTACGATATCATTCATGATGGGAATCCAGTTGAGAGCTTACAGATTGTCCCGGCTGGGGCGGCGACTCGGTGGGAGATACCTCAGGAAAACCCCGCAACCGACATAGGTCGGCAGATTTCGCCAGATTTCATTATGCATCGGGAAAAAGTCACCACCACCTCCTATTATAAAAACATTCACTTACGGGACTAATGGCCATAGTAGTTGACGCGCCTCGAAATAGAAATAATGGATTAATCAAAATCTCCAAACTATTCTGTTAAAATGCAAAAGCAGGTTTAAATCTTCTATAATATACTCAAAGTTATTCTGTAATTCTGCTATTACAGGGACTAAAAAAGTGAGGAAGTGTGAAAAAATGTTTTAGGCGCCAATATATAAAAGCTAGGAAGAGTGTGGAGCGATATCGAAAATCTTCCCTCACTAAAAGGATAAGAAAAATAACTAGTGCGAGAAAATCTGTGCCAATTTGTAGCAACACTAGTTTTCTTTTGAGATTTTATAATCTGAGCAACTGTGCCGTGGAAAGTTGAACTGAAGAATTTGCGATTTACCGATTCGCTTCGTAACGTGTGTGATGCTATACTGTATTGCAATGTAACTTTTTTATTGTTTCATAGTGTGCATGCATCTTATGCTTTTAATATAAATAGAAACAATTTGGACATTTTTGCTTCTGAAAGTTTCTGCCTTTTGGACATTCTGCAGTGAACTTTGTTTGCCACTCGAGAAATGGCATTATCTAAGGAAAATATCCCACAATATTTTTGACATATTTTATTTTCACAGTATTTCTTGACCTGTAAATGGTGAATATTGTTTTTTTTTCTTTGAGTGTAGGTCAATTGCAGAAGGAATGTATATCTACTTTTTTGCTTGTTTCTTTGTAGCCTCCATTTATTACTCGCAAGATGTAGAGCCTGGATGTGACGCGCAGCAATCGCTGTCTCACTAATAGTTCTTCAACTCACCACAGAGGAGCGCAAGTACGCGGTCGGCCAAAGCTCTAACTGCATGCATTCACCACTAGGTGCCGCGGCTGTGAATCCACTGCAGTAGCGTAGTCGTAGCCGGAACCGGCCGACTCCAAGCGAACGCGTTCTCTGACCTCTAGTTTTCTGATGCAGGGTTTTTACCCAGCCACCCCCGTGGAGTGTGGTAAGGCACCCGATTTTTTAACTACCACACCCAGATAGGTTTAGTGTACCCCATGTGCTGAGATCACATTATAAAAAATGTGAAATGAAAATTAAGAAATGCGTAGTCAAAAAATTGTTAAAAATATACGCCTCTATTTATAGGTCTTCAAAATATTTGTATGTGGGTCTCAGTACGTACATCGTGGTTTTGTTTATATTTGAAATCTGGAAATAATACAGGAGATTATTTTAAAGTGAAATGTTGAAGAGATATCAAATTGTATTCATAATGTGCAATTAGCATGTATAATATCAATAATACGAGTTCAGTACAAATTAGGTAATTATTACCTTTCTGATCGTTGTTACTTGCATATCATAAATGTAGCATCCATGTACATCAATAATTCTATATATAGTATATTTGCATACATCTATTTTATTGCTATATAAAGTTCCTATAAAAATATATTACTCTATTCCATGTGTTTTTGCGTAAGAGATTATGACCTAAAACTTTACCTGCTACAATTTCTGCCAACATCGCAGTAAACAATTCGTGCGTATTATACTGTTTAAATGATGGTAAAGTTCCCAGTTACATTTAATTGAAATTTGACTTTTTATTTCATAATTATGAGCTAATTATTGCCAAAAACAAATTAAACATATACAAATCACACTATAACAAATCTCAAAGCAAGTTCTCTACATACAGCACATATTTATCGAACTATTTTCAACTTTCGCAATTTTCGGAAATGTACATAGTCAAAAAACTTAGACCTGCGCCATTCTTTTAGGAGTTCCCTGTAGTTTTCAAGAAGAGAAAACGAAAAGGGTGGTGTTTCAGAAAATGTAAGGCCAGATTACAATGTTTTTTCTACACTCCTATAAATTACGTAGTGGGCTTTGTCATCTTCGTTTTGGGAATGACCGTTGCTTAAAAAAAATAGTAGTGGTTTGTACATTTTCATATTTCATTATGGCCTATTCATATTTATATATATATATATATATATATATATATATATATATATATATATATATATATATATATTCTTGGGACATACATATATTCATTATATATATAATGTACATGAACTTTTTTAAAGAACATATTTTTTTATAAGGCAAGAATCTCAAACTTCAATTTTCTAGTTTTCAATTTTTAGCCTTTTCCCATTTTCGAATATTCGGAGAGTTTGCCGAAACTGGGAGAAACATCATATTTTTTTGACCATCCTTAGATACATTTGAGGAGAAAATTTAGAGAAAAAATGGATCAGTTTTTAAAATTTTTTAAAAATTGTCTATTTCGGGCAAAATTGAGCAAAAAGTCATATTTTGGGAAAATTGTCAATGACGTTATTTCAAGATCTGTCATTAAAGAACAGATTTTCTTAAGAAAATAAAACTACCTTCAATATTGTAGTTGTAGGAAGACGCCGAAATATTTTTAAAAAACTTTCGAAAAATCAGAAATTTCAACGAAAATGATACCCACACCATTCTTCTAAACGGTTTCCCCTCTATCTGAGGACAAAATTTAATACAAACATTTGCAGATTTTCCTCTGGAAACTTTGAAAATATTTATAAGACTTCATGTAATGTACGCCCAAAAATCAAAATATGTTTCACAGGGGCTTGAGTTACCCTAAATCGATCGGGGAACATAAATCACCGAGCAGCGGCAGAGCTGTTTAGGCGAAAGCGTTGACCTCAGGCAGACGGACGGACGCACGCTGACGTTTCACCGTCACTCGATTTTGCCGTATCAAGAACCCACAGAAGGTTCTATGTGTTGGAGGAAGTGATCGTCTTCAATTAGGAAGAAGAGATTCCAGGGCCCGAAATAAAAAAAAACAGACGAAAATTTGCCGTTTTCCGGCGCAGGATTGTAATACTTTGTCTTCTTATTGCAAGTTTATTTTCTCTCTCTCTCTCTCTCTCTCTCTCTCTCTCTCTCTCTCTCTCTCTCTCTCTCGCTCTCTCTCTCTCTCTCTCTCTCTCGCTCTCTCTCTCTCGCTCTCTCGCTCTCTCTCTCTCTCTCGCTCTCTCTCTCGCTCTCTCTCTCGCTCTCTCTCTCTCGCTCTCTCTCTCGCTCTCTCACTCTCGCTCTCGCTCTCTCGCTCTCTCTCTCTCTCTCTCGCTCTTTCTCTCTCTCGCTCTCTCTCTCTCTCTCTTCTTAAAAAGTACGGGTGAGAAAGTAAAAATTGAAGTTAAGTGAGAGTGTTTACTTGGCGCATGTTGAACACTATGTGAAAACATATCACATAATTTTTAATTTAAAAAAATTTTTGAGCCCAAAAGGCTCAGTACTTTCACCAACACTGGTCTCTATTTTTGCACCAGACTATCCGATACCACACGAAACAAATTTTTCTATACATGCTGATGATAGAGCTTTTTTCAGTTCAAAAACTAATATCAAACTAACCTACAATTACATACACGAACGAACTTGACCAAAAAAGAAGAATTAAAAGAACCCCTTGAAACCATAATCTAAACTATTCACAGTCAGACGTCCTTTTCTTCTTATGCCCCTGTGTACTACAAATAACACCGATGTCCCCTTGCTTCCTCATTCTTCGCCAGCCAAATACCTAGGTGTCTCAATCGACAAGCGGGGAACTTGAAAAAGGCTTATTTATACAATAGCAGATAAACACATGCAAAAACTTAAAGTTGTACTCTTTCGACAGCATCGTCAGTGCAAACTCCTCAATTAAAACAGAAACTGCGCTACTTATGAAACGCAAAGACCAACAATGACATTCGTGTCCAACATTGTGCAATGCAGATCCGACCAACCCATCCATATTACAAACCATCAAAAACCTTCAAGCTTCCAATTCACAAATTCACCGAGAACTACAAATACCACTCATATCTGAATTTATCTCATGAACTTCCCAAGAATTCTATTATCTCCTCCCCACTCTCCAATATTCAAGCTCGATCAAAATGCACATAATCCTTTACGCATTAGTTCCACATTTTCCAATTATCTTTCTCCGCGTAAATAATGAAATAATTCGTTCATTTTTCCTCACAAATACTCTCTCCCGCACTCCTAGACAGTAAATGCCAAATTTAAAATAGTTAAGTTAAATATGTGAAATTTTAAAAATAGTGAAAGGTTTCTATGCAGATACCCGCATTTGAAAGAGGATGTGGCCAGGCAAAGTCACCGCATATAACACGTATTATTCAAAACACTCCAAAGACAAAAGTCGAACGGGTTAAGGATACAAGAATTTCTCAACAGTCCTAAATTTTCGCCTGTAAGTGAAATCCCTGTTTTATTACATTTCGAATGTCTCTCCGTAT
This sequence comes from Gryllus longicercus, assembly GCA_038098605.1. Classification (NCBI taxonomy): domain Eukaryota; kingdom Metazoa; phylum Arthropoda; class Insecta; order Orthoptera; family Gryllidae; genus Gryllus; species Gryllus longicercus. The sequence goes on along the minus strand of JAZDUA010000476.1, from coordinate 995,054 downwards.
TCACTGTCTTGTCTTCATTCAGTTACGTCTAACAGATTGATTTTAGAGAGTCCAAGGTGTGCATATATGCTTACAAAAACTAATTATTTTTGTAAGAATGTTATTAAGCAGTTTTCCGGCTGGGTGCAAGTTCAGTTTTGAGCCTCCACCGCGATTGAATAAATCATGTGGACGTGGGTCGATCTCCATTGCACTTAACATCTCCAGCAACGAAACCCACGTCTACACTTGACTTAGGTTCGTCAAATGTAGCCTGAATGTGTTAATTTTGCGTGAATTCTCCGCAGTTTTGCTCGGGTAAGTGCTCGGGTTTTGGTTTCATTTCCTTTGATTTATTTCGGCTCTACGCTTTTGTCGCCCGATCTTAGAAATTCTGGATGTATTTTGCCCATTACGTGACATTTTAAGACAATAAAATATTTTCTTAAAATTCATTTAAAGCATCGTATCTTTTTGGGTATGTGAGTGAAGTAAAAGGTTGTCACACATAAACTCTTAAAAACAACGCTGAGTTCTTGAGAATCGGAAAACCCTTTTAAGATATGATCCATTTTCTGGACACATTTGCGACATCCGGTCTTTGAGCGTTGTACACCTTACGACGGTGTTTCGATTTAGATTTAGATTTCTTTAGTCAAAAAACAGTAAAAACTGTACCTGACGTATGGGGGAGAAAATCTGCGCACGTTTTCTGGAGTTCCAGAATCCTTTCCCATTATTTAACTATTGGGGATTATTTCTTTTCTTTAAATGTTTCTCAGTTAACAGACTTTCATTAAAACTTGTCTTCACAGAGTCCATTCATAGCATTTCTAAATTTATTTTAATTCAGTAATATTTAACAAAATAAAATGAAACCAAAAGTTGTCACACAGATCGTTACTGGAAAATAAGAAATTACTTTGGTACAATTGGCTTACGTAATAAACCTTTCACGTTTCCTTGAATGAACGAATTACATATACACTGAATGAACATATACACTGGAAATGAAAGGCCCGATTACAGTGTTGTTGTTGTTGTTGTTTTTTTTTTTTTTTTTTTTTTTCACTCCAATAAATTGCATAGTGCGCTTTGTCATCTTCGTTTTGGGAATGACCGGTGCTGAGAAACATCGAGAGATGGTTTGTACATTTTCATATTTCATTATGGCCTATTCATATTCAGACATCATTAATTATTAAGCAGTAAGCTCTGAGCACTTCGCTCACTAAATATGGAAAGTTTATGGGCAGCTATTTTCATTTTTCTGTAATAATGAAAAAAAAATGCCAAATACCTTGACATCCAACTCTCCTTATTCATTCTAAAAATATATCTTGCTGCTGACTAGCTCCAAAATCACATTGGCTTTTAATAGAACAATAATACGGCCGCTGAATAAAACATACCATATACACATACTACATAAAACTGTTATCTGGCCTTAAAAAATCTACAAACAACCCCCCACCCGCGTTCTCTGTCTTCATTCTTTCTTTTCTTGACATTTCTGTCCCCATCGAAAGCACGTCGTACCTCTGGGGCAGCTTTTGTTTCTCTTCATCTTTGCATTCTTGGACGCACAGAACAGATTGTGCTGCTCTTTCTGTGGGAGTAGTAGACGTTTTGTTTTCAGTAATTACGTACTTACTGCTCCAATCGAGCCGCGCGAGATCCGCTACTTACATGAAGAAGAATCCTCTCATTCCGATGAGTCGTTTAGATTACCGGCTCGATGATGTTCCCTACCTCTGTCCCAGAGTCACCATGCTTATGACAGATTGGTAACCAAATGATGCAATGCCGGAAAACATGTATGTCAACCGTTTGAAACCGCTGAGTAATGAAATGGCGAGTAACGTGTCGTATGACTAGCAGACTGTGTCGCACTCAAAGGGACAACGTCAGTTGGAAACGTGTCTGGCGGAACAGATCTGCCAACCACGTCTCCTCGGGCTCGAGGCCGTCTCGCCTTTGTCTAGACGATAACTCCCAAGACGGGTATCAGGTCCTGTCCGACTATACAGCTCTTCAACGTCTCCTGCTGTGTCAGAGACAGGATTTCTGATTGTCACACACTTGTCTGCTCTTCCTGACGGTTCCACCTGTGTTGAATGTGCCCTCCTGAGCCCTTCGAATATGAATGTTTATTCTGTCGTCATTTGTTGCGTAACACTCTGCCTGGAAGATTGTCACCTGGTCGGGCCACAGACAGATGGTGCGCTGACGTTCTTGTCTGATATGTAGAGAGATCTAGTGATTCCTTCCGCCCACGAGGATAATGGCGTCACTCATCCTGTTCCTTATACCGAAATTCTGATATTGGAGATACTGAGCCGTTAATGTCTCATCATCATTTCATGATCCAGCTTAATCAGCATTCATCTGTAATATTGACCTATGGAAGTTGCGGTTTCAATTATTGATCGCACCACAATTGCCACCTTCGCAGACGAGAAAGCTATTGAAGCTGTGAATGATGATGCTACGTGTGCTTCACATCACAAGACCACCTGGAGAAAATCGAAAATTGGTATGAGAACGGCGGCTCAAAGTGAATGCAGCAAAATGACATATGTCACATTGACACTAAGAAAGAAATGTCTTATGGCGAGCCTAACTTCACAGAACTCGTGAAGATTGAAACAAAATATCTTGGGTGCATTTAGATAAATGGGTAACATGGAAAACGTATGCCAAAACTAAGAGGAAATATGCACAAATAAGTATCACAACAACAAAAGACATGCTTCTCAAAAAAGGTCAAGTTTTTCACAAGAAGTGGCACAACGCAAATAAGGCACTTAACAAAACGTGGTCCTTAACAAGACTGACAATTCACGTTGTGACCCTATAACAGACAAGAACAAAAATAATATCAAAACATGCCAATGAGGATTAATTCAAGAAAATATACACCCTGGCACAAGTTCAGAACTCCAGAATTGAAGAAGAAATTGTTGACGCTACTCAGAATTAAAACGTTAACTAAAGAATATCAGGAAGGAAGAATGGAGAAGAGTTACACGGAGTAAATTCGATTAGCTACAAGAAATGAAGTTTCATCCGCACATCGCAATTCCTTCTGTATAAAATTATCTTACGATTCAGAGACCTAAAATCACTGTTTGCTTTTGCCACAATCAACTTGATATTTAGACGATCCTTGTCCTGTGTTGTAGGGTCCCATGCAACGATAACATGCGATATTAATACTAGCTGGGAGAATATAAACGTTAGTAATATTGGCTAGAAGAAAGCGATGGAAAAGAAAGAAGTGGCGGTAGAAGTAAGGGGAAGAAGACGTATAGACGCCAAGAAAAAGTAAAAGGAGAACAAGAGAAGAAGGAGATAGGGACGAAAAGAGGAAGAAAGATGTGGAGAAAGACAGGTAGAAGAAGAGTATCAGACGAGGAGAGATAATATATTCTGATTTAGTGAATATTGGAAAATAGCAGGTAATAATACCTTTTTGGACACATAATAATATGTGAGAGAAATATGGATTCAACAGGTGTGCACTGCTTTAAGTTCAGCAAATAAGCGGCTGTGCCTTGAAGAGAGCAATTCCAAAGTCCATCGTTCTCAGTGCTTTCATTAAAATAGAGAAAGCAGCACTCACGGATCTTTTATAGTAGTTTCATGGGTTTCCAAGGCTGCTGGAAATCCTTCTGGAATTTAGTAGGCCTTGTCCTCTGAGCTTTCTTCAGCTGTCACGTTAGTAAAATTTGGCATTTGTTACGCATAACTCAACTAATATTCCATATCAAAGTGATCTAGTTTTTTTTACATAGCATTTTTAAGACTGTAGGTGAGAGTAGTAAGAGAGTATGTGAAAATAAAAATCTCACCTGAACACTTCCGTGCAATGATTTTTTATAGTTTCAAATGTGGTGTTACACCACAACAATGCATCGATCATCTTCATTCAGCTGCTGGGAATGAAGATCCATCCAAGAGCAGTGTTTACAACTGGTTTGTAGAATTTCAGCGTGGACGCCTCATTCTCAATGACGAATTTCGTGAGGGTCGCCGGCAACTTTTGTTGCAGCAACTGTTGGTGCTGTAGAAGAACTGAGTAATGAAGATCGGCATGTGACATACCGAGAGATTCAATCATTCTTAGACGTGAAGGCAATACACATTATTTTGCTATGTAGCCGTTGAATTCCACAAAACTCCACAAAAGCACAAAAACAGCGTCATATTAACTGGTGCAAGGAAATGATCAAGAAAACAGAGGTCGTTCAAATTTGGCCTACAATATCGTTTCTGGTAATGAAACTTGGGTTTATTCCTCCGAATCTGAAACTAAAACGCCATCTACCGTTTGGGTTTTTGAAGGTGAGCTCATACTAATTGTCTGTTCACACAGTGCTGCGAAGCAAATGGTCGCTTGTTTCTGTCGTCTAACTGGACATGTAGCAACCGTAACATTGCAGAATCGTAAAAGAGTAAACTCTGATTGGTACATCGCAATTTGTTTGCCAGAAGTTACCGGTGGAGTAAGAAAAAAACGAAATAGGCGTATGTTTGTCCTCCATGGCGATGCCAGTGCTTATTCGGTGCATCACACTCCTGAATTTTCTCCTGAAGTCAAATTATAGAAAGTATTTCATTGGCCTTATTCTCAGGATTTATCACCTAATGACCTTCCTTTGTTTCCAACAAAAAAATAAAATGATTGCTAGGAGATTTTCGTTGCCTGAAGAAGTCGAAATATTCCGGGCATTGGTTTCCGCAGTACCTGGTGTAGAGTGGAAGAAGTGCTTCACAAACTGGTTTGAGTGGATGCAATAATGTACAATGCTAAAGGCGAATACTTCGAAAACCAACAAAGCCATTTACCAAATTTCGTTAATTATCTTTGTTATCATTACCAGAAACTTACCCAGCAAACTTTCTCGCTTTTCATTCATACCTACATAAATATGCGAGTACGTTTCCGTAGTTGCATGTGAATTAATTTCGCATGGTCCACACATCAAAGTTAATACAGTTTGCCAAGTATTGAAAATAATAAGACACAATCAAATCATACAAGGGGTATACCGAAAGTAATGTTAAGGGCGGGTAGCTCTGGCAGGTAGATGCTTCACAGTTGGAAGCACTGTGTAGGGGCGAGCCAGCCGAATCGCGGACTCTTGATTGTTGTACCGCCCTCAGTCCAACTCCCCACGTCAAAAGTGCGAAGTGAGCCCTGATCGCTACTTGAAGGCGCAGGGTCTGAGCGCCGCCAGGATTCATTGCACAATCGATTACGAACGTATGACGGCGTTACAACAGGGAACAAGTGGCACAATGGGTACGACATACAAACTTCGAGAAACGCAATTCACTATGGAAACCTAAGCGGAAGTCTAATCTACCATTCTAATCGACGTGTGACATGATGCACGCACTGTCCTCAAATGTCTCCAACTGATATTTATGAAATCGTCAGTGATTTACTAGGATACCGCAAATTTGTTTCCCAAAATGGTTCAATTTGATATATTTTCGTTAGAAAATAGTAAAATTTGAATGCGACCTATTGCAGAGAAGTAAAATCTGCAAAAATTTGCTAGAATCCCAGAATCCCTTACCCACTTTTGTATACACAATTGAATGCTTAAAAGTACCAACAAAGCAAGATACGCAACATAACTAGACATTTTGGCTAGAAAATAATTACTGCATAACACAAAACAAGCAGATGTGCGCTCGTGAGATTCTTGATTGATTCGCGAGTGAAGGGGCGTTCTCCACTCTGTAGAGACGGGAGATGAGACTTGGATTTACCGCCATTCTCCAGAGAACATCAGTGAACTTATTCCTCTTAATGCAAAATTCAAAATTCAGAAATGATCTCGAAGAAATATTGGCAATCGTTTTCTCGGAGAGAGAAGGGATTCTGTTCGTCGACTTCTTGTAGAGAGGTGAAGCAATCAACTCTGCGCGATCTCTGCAGAGCGATGCAAAACAAACCTCAGAAGAAGCTCAAGTGACGGGAATCTGTCCCCCACCATGGCAACCCCTCTTCGCTCGGGCAACACAAGGCTAATTGACCTCATTTGGTGGGACTGTCTTAACGCCCCTCGCACAGCCCCGATCCCGCACATAGCGACTATCTGCATTCTAAATTAAAGGGGCATCTCGGTGTGAAGCTCTTTTCTGACGGCGAGGTGAAAATAGAAGTGGGAAGTGTCTTACGTGGTTCGCGGAACACCTCTACAGCAAAACCTCTTCCACAGTTGACGAAATAGATAGTGTTTAAGTTAAAATAATGTCATTCTAATGTTTACTAATATTTTCTGATTTCATCTGTGCTGCCTTGTCTTCAAGTGTGGCCTACTTCCACTTAACTTACGCCACACTTCTTACATCTTTCCTATCGATCTCCCTTGACCAACTCTTGCTTGTTTCGACTCCGAAGCGATTAGAGTTCGAAAGCCTAGGAAGTCACTTATCTTCTTCCACTGAACTATTACTATAACTTCTCACGTCTAATCATCCTTCACTTGGGATTGCTACAAGCGACTGCAGGCTGGGATGCAGTGAGGTAGCAGCCACATCACCGCGCTAACCCTGCACAGCACTCGTAACGCGGCCCGTAGACACATGACTACTGACAATCCTCCAAGATACTGCCGGGCGTCATCTAATATGTCGACAAATGCTAAGAACAATGCTAAACGAATTAAGCACTCGAAAGAAAACAAAGAAAAGTTTAGGGGAAGTGTGGACCTACAAACTTCCCTGTTACATTACTCACGTTTCCCAAGCAACAAGAAAGGAAAGAATTAAGTCAAGAATGTTATGAAACTCTACAAAAACAACTGAATAAGAGTAACAAAAATGATTATGTAATGTTATGTGGTGATTTTAATGCTAGAGTAGGGGACCAGCCAATGGGAGATACATTGGGACCCCATGGAGAAACATTGTATGATGGGAATGAATGAATGGGAAAACATAAAGGAATTTCCCAGCTTTCAATCAAATGAAAATAACGAATACACTCTATAAACAGAAAGATATACATAAATACACGTGGGCAGCCAGAGGCTCCAAATCTTCTGTAGACTATATAATTGTGAACAAAAAAATGAGAGAACCATTAGAGAAATGGCACTAAAAATACAGAAATGGCACGTAGTACTATGAACAGTAGTTTGCAATTTTTCAATTACGAATAATTGCACTTCTCTTTCAAGAATGTACGTGTTATAGACAACAGAAATTCATTGGATAAGCACAAGGACCTCACCTCAAAATTAAAAGCTTCCAAAGAGCGATCGACACAGCAGAGGGGATGCAAAAGACGTCTTAATGTCAAAACTGGAAAGGACTGGACGCGAGAATCCAATCGACGCGCGTAATGTGAGATCCAAAAATTTAAACTTTGTTTGCTTCATAGCCTCTTGCGCTGTTCGCTTCCTTGTTCCTGGTTTACACTTCACGTCATAATGTAGCGCGCTCAGAAAGCGTTTTTCGTTGTGGAGAGTGCTGCTCCTTGGCGTTAGCTCCCTGATGAAAGGGTCTGTGCGCCGGGCTCCCCTCTTTGGCTGATTTCCCTGCGCGTTGCGGTCTGTGCCAGCTGAGACGCCTCCGCATTCATCCGTCAACCTCTTCAACAAGCCGCATCGGCGGCGTTGTGCAATGGCTTATGTAGTTCAAACACATACGTTTGTCAACTTACTATTTTTTCTATTATAATGTGCTATTGACGGGAAGCAGTAAAACATTGACGAAAGTGATCCGGTTTGCTCTCGGACTTGTCATTTAAACATCTGTGGATGAGATACTTTTTACCGCATCAGCGCCACCAACAAATAAATTTGCAACACCAGCATTAGGACACCAGCTACTACGTCGACAAGACGAGTCTCATCTGGGAAGCGGAAATGACCGAGGGGCATTGGACACGGACTTCCGAAAGAAGCACCAAAGAACGTACCTTCAGCCTCTGCACAACACCACTCCATCTGCAGATCGAGAACTGGAACCTGGTCAATTCAAAACTGCTCCTCGAAGCAAATGTCACAATCGCAGCCATTGCAAGTGGTTCTGGCCAACAGACCAAATTGGATATTAAAAAAAGAGAATATAACTTCTCTGAATTTTGTATTCTAAGCCAAACTAAATGAGTCAGTCGAAGTCCTTCGCACCGCCAGCTAATGTAAGATAAGCAAATGGATGTAATCCAACTATAATGCATCTCTATTTCAAAAAGGGAGAATGCTAAGAATTCCTCGAAAAACATTAGAAAATATTTCGATAAGAAACGTATTTATTTATAATTGCAAATAATAAAATAAAACTCCTTTTCTATAGCTTATAAAAACTACACCGCCACCTCCAATGTTACATTACTTACTGCATAAAAAGTCACCACCCATTTTCATTGCAAATGTTGGAAAATTTGCCAAAAGTTATACAATATTTTCAAATATGTACTGAAACTTTAAAGACAACAGACTTCATCTTAAAATGCTCACAACAATGAAGTAAAAGTGTGCTGGTCTACCATTGATGCACACTGGAAAATTGAAAAACACCTTCAATATAAAAGGAATCACCTAAAACAAATTCCACATGCACCGATTGAAAGAAGAACGAGCGGTGCGTGTCGTACGCCCCTTGCATAATTCCGTTAACTAACTTACAACAGAATTATAAATTGCTTTGAGACAGTTTCGAAACCGTATATTCAACACAATACAGAGTGATTATGTAACAATACCCATTATAAATTGATCTAGAATCTCCATCAAACAAGGAATAAAAGTTGTGACCATAAACTAACAAATGTACTTATAAAATGTGAACCTTCTATACAGAAACACTCTATTCCACGATGAAAACTTTGTCAGCGATATGGCCACACAAAGATTTACTGCTCTCTCACATTATTGATCTGTAAAATTTCGAAAAGTTAATTGCATTCAATATTCCAGGAAATCCTTATAGTTTACTACAGTGTGCCTTACATTTGTCATTCTGCAAATTACAAAGATTGCGAAGTGTAGCAATAATTTCATCGCACAAACAAATTCAAGCATACAATCAGTCGATGCACTTCCTCCTGATAAGAAAACAAAGAAAAATAGATTTTATTCACATTTAAAACACTGTCATTATATGAATTCAACAAGTTCTCATTCCTATTTTCAATCTCTCCTGTTGCTCTCCTGATTGTACTAATATCTCTCTATTCTTCAAAAATTTTCTGATTGCTTCGAAAATCTTAAATAGAAATCATATCAAACAGAATCTCTTGTCAAATTAGCAGAGTTTGAAATAACTTTAAGACGAGTTGTGTTTCAACAATTGTTCTCTGAAATGCCAACGGAGTCATAAAACATCCCAAAGAAATAAAAATTGCATTTCTATTAATGATATGTATTAACGGAATTATTCTTAAAACCGAAACGTAATTTACAGAACGATGCTACCTAATGTAAACCTAATATAGTACCTAACAACACAAAACATGCTTGTGTTGTTATTAAATCCAACATTGCACCCCTAGCAATGCTCAAACATACAGATGACCATCTCCAAGCATCATATGTAACGGTACTTAACAAAGTAGTGGTCGCTCCGCGATATTTTCTATGCAAGTACGTTTTCAGACGTATCGACATACTCGGTGCAAGATTTCTAGTTCAAGGTGACCATGACTCGACACAAGAATAGGGCAACTTCGACGTGTGCTTTTATCAAAGCAACTAACAAAGGTATCGAATGAAGAACCAAAATATCGGCCAACTGATACAAATGAAATGCCAGACCTACTTTTCTTCATGCTGAAAGACTTATCGCAAAATTATACAAGAACAAAAAGTAGCATATCTTCCGATCATACCTCAGGTGCAGGTAGCTAGCAGCTCAGAACGAAGTTGCTTGCCTTTCAGCAAGGAGGTCCGGGTACGTTTCTCGGACGATCATGTGAAATTTGTTCAGTCAAAACGAGTTTGCCTGCTTCACAGGGGCTACTCCAAACCCTTTGAAGCGTCCTAAAAGCCTACAACTGGTTTAAGGCCTTCCCAATTCTGACCGCTGGGTAGTGATGCAGGAGCGTATAAGAGTGTTGCGAATATGTGGAGATGCTTCCTGGTGGTCCTCTTCACGACTCCTGACACAACTTACGGACGACAGACTATAATATAAAAGTATAGTTAAACGGAGGATTACTCCATAAAAAGGCGTTCAAAGCAAGATTCTTGGCTTGTTGTTGGTCTCAGAAATAGTGACAGAATATTAAAAAAATTGTTCCTCAATTTTGGACCAACACTCGTTGAGACAAACCGGCCCCCATTATTTACAAAATCCCCAAATTATGACATGCTACGTGAGTTATGTGAATATAAATATCTCAGCAAATATCAGTTAAAAACAGCTGACATTGACGGTATATCATACCTGGTCACTAACGTGCAGAATGCAGCAACAGAACTACCAACACACCTACCATTAACATTTGTCAAAATTCTTTTACCTTGCAACTATAAAAAAATCAAAGAAAATCAACTAGGTTGTAGCGCTTGGAAATGCAGGCGCCGTCCCGAAGACAAACGAACTTCCAATGCCGCAAAGCGTCATTAAAACATAGCCTAAAACAGTACAAAATACTTAGACCTCAAACTATTTAAATAATCTATGCTTAAATGCTAGAAGACAAACATTCTATTGAAAGATATTCTGAAACTGAGAAGCCAATAATTTAGAAATCTTCCAGTACGGACAACCATGATTCTTTGATAAGAAACATTGGAAAAGCAAACAGACGTGTCAACTATATTTGGTTGATTTTCCACTCCTTTTTCGGCGATGATGAAACAAATAATACCTTTGCTCCTTGACAGTCCATTGTAAATGTCTCCAGGATTCAAATCATTATTACAGATGAAAAATAACGAGGGTCCAGGATAATTCATAATAGGCACTATCTTACAATTGTAGATGAACATTTACAGTCTTGGTGTCCGGATTCCCATAATATCCCTCTGAGCCTAAATGGAATACCCATTGTATCACCGCTACATGCGGCAGAAACGGACACGGGACATGCTTAGCTGGTTTCCCATGACACAAAGTTTGATCTAAAACGAAAGAACATGAACAAGACCTGATGATTCGAGGAAATAAATCTGGTCTTGAAGAATTTATCTTTTTTCACTTTCTTGCTGTACAAGTGTATGGTGCATCAATCAGAGGAAGACTTCCCCGTTGGCTATTCCACGGTTACTGGGTAATGGAACTACATACCTCCCCAGAAGATAAAGTTGAGTAAATGACAATTTATTGCGACAACATCTCCATTCCTTCACGTCGCATCTGGAGCTTTTTGGAGACAAAGAGAAGACTGGAGAGCTGTGCATTGGATTTTTCGAGTAGGGTGGAAGCTTTCTACAAAGCTCTTTCGTCTAAGAAGGAATTTTCTTTTGTTGTTGCTCAAACAAAATTTTTGAAGGGCTAGCTTAGATATACAACCGGCATCATAGCATCTACCTGAAAAAATAGCACTATCATTCCTTGGAATGAATGTGGTCATTTCATACCATTCAGTGATGGCTCGTCCTTATGTTGCACGGTTGCACAACCCTCATATAATCGAAAAAGATTTTATATCGTACGGATATACATTTTCCTTTTAATGATATTCAATATTCAAGATATTGCAGCAATGTCGATGTATGTGAAATCATTTTGAAAACAAAGAGAGCTCAACTGGCGCTCTCTCCGGCATCTTGTGCCCTACCAGGTACTGCACCACCCTCTTGGCTCTTGCCTCTATTATTGCATTTGCTCTTTGGCCCTACGCTGCAACATAGGGCCTGCGGTGTGGCAACTAATGGGTGGGGGTTTGGTCGTCGAGAGCTGCATGTCTCGAGGGGAATCCCAATTTTTCGTCTTCGTCTGACACTTGCTGTAACTTAGTTTTTTAATTTTTATTTTACGTATTATTGAAAGCACACAAGTTGTCTAGTCTTGACGGCATTGAATGCTTTATTTATATTTGGCGAAATTATTTCATTCAATGTTAGATTTGTTGATTGCAAATGTGCATTTGAAGAGTGCACTTTGTTTTGTGTAGAGTTGGCCGTGTGGAAGAAATCATTTCTCTCACTCTTCTCATCCCCGTGTGTGCAATTCTCTTCCCGCCGACAAACTTCGGGAGCGTCGTTGATAGTTGTGAATACAAATGTGTGATAGATATTTTATTGTTTAAATGTTGTTTTGTTGTTGCTGGAGAGCGATTACCATATTTTCGAAGAATAGTTCGTTTTTGTATTGTATGAATTCTGTTTCCTGCAATTGTCTCAATGAAGACCTAATACCAACTTGTGTGTCCAATGAAAATTAAAGGAAGAACCATGTGCGCGGAAGGAGAACATACCTGACGTATATTATTGTTCTGAATTTTGGATATTACATTCTCATCTTTCGATGTAGCTGCAACCCCCAGTTACTTGAGGCAGCACTGATCCGCCACTGTACAAATCAAGTAACGTAAGGTTAGAAGAATCCCCTGAATTACTGCCCAATCTCGCTCACTAGCTACGTATATAAATTATTATAGTGACCTTCCTGTCTTGAAATGTCTGCGTTCACCTTTGTGAAATATCCCGCCGCCCCAGTTGGAAAACTACGTGCTTTAGAGAAAAAATCCGTGTGTCTATCTCCATTGCTCTCAATGGTGCAGCGTCTGTTATACCAGAGCGACGGAAAACATGTTTTCCTTGAGGATTTCGCAGTGATCTGCTCTTCCAAGAATGTGTCATCGGAAGGCAATTATATTCGCTATGAATGATTCGTAACCTCCATGACTACATGGATACCAGTCTTGGGCATAAATTTTGTCCTTTAATAGCGTAAGTGACGCTTAAAACAATGGTGTACGCCTGAAATATCTGATTTTTCGTTAAAATCTCTCGTTTTTCGAAAATTGCAGAAGTTCGAAACTTTTTATGGCGTCTTCCTACAATGTATAATAAATCGAATGGACTTCTTAATGGAGAAATAGTGTTGAATTTTGAAATCCAGTAATTTTTCAGTTTTAAGTCTATCTGACTTAAAAATTTCTCCCGACCCTTCATGAAGGCCTCAACAATTACTTACGTATACTTTAGTAAAGAGATCATTATCAGTACCTTTTTGAATGTGCTTGAGCCTAACATTTGCTTGAATGAAAGTGCTACAAATTTTCAACTGCATTTTTCTCAAACGTAGATTGACTATATCCACTGACTACCTTAGTCAGTAGAACGGCTCATTGACCTGAGACACCCAAGCCGGTACATTATATTAATATTGAGCATGTAATAATGCAAATTAACTAAACAGGATTTATTTTATTTGCATGTATTATGAGAGTAATGTTAAAATTAACATTATTTACGTTACCATGAAAATGTACATCGATGTCGTCAACCTTTAAAGATAATGCATGCGCAACTGCTTAAAATACGTCATATGACTATACTATTTCTTAAAGTTTTGCTATTCTGTTGTTCACGTATTTACTTTACCATTGGCATATATTTTTTGGAGTTTTCGCGTACATGAAGGATTTTGAAAGATCTGATAAAAAGACAGTGGATGATGACTAATGAAAGCGAGAATGAAAAACCGCAAACGGAGGAATCCTGAAGGATTCGTGCCCCTCTCCCCAGAGCGCGCCGGCCTCTTCGCGGCGGGGCCCCTGCGCGAACCCCGAGGACCCAGAAGGCGCTTCCGCCGAGTTCCTCCCCTCCCGCCGCACCCCGGCTGCAGCTGCGCTCCTCGCCGTGCATGCGCGCTCACGTGCCATGGGCCAACTACAGAATTCGTGTGGGGCATCCCCGAAAATCAATATTGGGCCGCGCGCGGAGCGAAGGCGCGGGATGAGGCGGGGGTGGGCGGTGGCGGGGACCTCGGACAAAAACGATGCCGCGACCTGCACTCGGCAACCAGCGCTGACGATCGGGTTCCGGATGCAACGCAACGATACAGAGTGCTGTCGACACTGGGGGCAAAAAGATGCGAACATGCAATAGCCGCCAAGACAAGGAATGGTTACTCGTCTTTGGTTAGCATTTGTTTTAATACTTTGTAGATCAGTGTGTTCAATTCCGTCATTATTTACAAAGCACTCCATCCTGAACATAAAAATAAAAGTTCATACAAGATATTTAAAAATAGAATCAGCAACGACATTGCGAAAATTAGTGATCTTAAAAGTCTTACTAGGCAATTCCAGGTGAAAGACCAGGTAGCTGAATATGAAATTGTGGAAAAAGTCAATGTTTCTATTGACAATTTTGAAAGGATAGAAAGATAGGAACTCAAAGAACTAATTTATGAATTTTTGACTATATATATACCAGACAAACATGTCATACAGAAACTGTTCATTACATATCTAAGAAAATACAACTCTAGGAAAATTTCCTTTCCTCTTCCTCCACGCCGACATTGCGTCCCTTATTATTGGAGTCTTCGTCACCCTATCATGTTAAAAGTTCGAACATGTGAAAAAAACGCCTGCCTGCATCCTGCGTATTAAACATTCATAATGAAGACGTGGTATGAACATTCAAACATCGTTTAGATAATAAATAATGGGAAGGGCCTTTCTAACAGTGTTTATTTTATTCAAAAGGTTGAAGACTCTTCTTAACAATATGCTGCAGCCTGTGGTGATAAAATGGTTTTATCTTATACGCGCGCACTTGCCGACGATAGTCATCTAACCCGTTGCTACTTCCCGTTCAAATAGTTTAAAATACGGCTTAAATATTGTGTGTTCGTGGAGGGAGGGGGGTAAACAGATTAAATGGTAGCTGTTGTTTGCCTCCCTTCAACTGTCTATTATATTATTTTGTGTAAGGGAGGCATGATTCCTTGTTTCCAATGTTTCTAACTTAAATTTGTTATTAATAATACTGTTTTTTCCATTCACTACATAAAACAAACAGGATGGATCAAGAGAGGAAGGGAACGCATACCTAATCAAAATAGTTTTCTTTGACGAGTTCTCTCAAATTTTTACTTCTTCTGTGCCAGAAGTCTCGTATTCTACATCATACTGTAACGTTTCTTGGTGGTGGATTAACACACATTTTTTTTAATAAAGACTTTCATTTTATTTCTTAACGATACACTATACGATACTGATTTATATACAGATAGTCTTTTACAGTCCTTGAGTTCATTGGTTATTTCTTTTCTCATGGCTCACACATCTTAATTATTTCTTTTCACAGTTCGCTTCCTTTGTACCTCTGTACTATTCGTTTCACTGACCAGTGCACTGCAGTTCCCCGTGCTCCCTTCCTTTGCACTGACGACCGTCCGATGCACTGCCCACAGTCTACTGCACTGCTGTTAACCACGGCACACACTTCACAGCTCAGCTTCAGAATTCAGACTGCTCTGTGTCCGCGAATTTCTACTTGGCTGACGCCCGCCTGAACCCTTCCGGAGTCACTCTACGCGACTCTCAAATATTCAGGAACCGTCCAATTCGGGTGGGGGGGGGCGCCGACAGATGAAGCAATCCTCGTTAGATTACTCCTCCCTAGATGCGATCCGCCTCGGAGCGAGTTCAGTGAAATCATGCAGATATTTGCAGCTTAAGCCTCTAGTGCAGTTCGCTTTTTTGGATGTCGGCATCCCGTGGTGTTAGCGGCAGACTAAGATTTTAACCTGGACCAATGTACCGGAAGAGAGCTTGCAACATGTTCCTTACTACTCTCGCTCTCAATTCATCAAAACTGCGTGTACATCCCAGTTTGGGCATGGGAATCTTCGGGAAGTTGTCGTGCAATACTTGTCGGCGTAATTCAGAGTTTACCAAGGGTTTTGAAAGGAGGCCTTGTGGTGTGACTTACTTTTGTGACGAGGTAATACACATGTCTACCACGCAGTGCAATTGCAGAACCTTCCCAATATCTGGTCCCAACACCTCTGTCCATATCTAGAACCTGAGCAACAAAATGCGCTAATGAATATTCCTAGGGGGATCGCAAACATCCTGTTGTACACCATTACGCGCTTTATGTTTTCCGACAAAATAAGGTATGAGCTCGTCAAAAGTGAACTTTTTTACGTCCAGCTCACAAACTCGTACGATATCTTCTCCGTTTTCATTTTCATTACTTCTTGCGTACGGTCCCAGCCGATTACAATGGACCTGGCTTTCCATTCGGTAACTTCTTAATTCGGTAGACATCAGGTGTCGTCTCTATCTCGTACGGTCATTCCCACTCACGCGGTTGTACATTTGGACACAAACCGCGACGACATTGGGGAGGTTCAACAGCCAAACACGATCTTCAGGTCGCTCACTTCCTTCTTCGGCTTTGATGTCATGCTGGTTTTTCATCCTGTCACTTGCGATTTGGATTCGCTCACGCATCTGGTTTTCTTCTTAAGTCTTAAATTTCATTTGCGTCGTTGCTTTGAGGCAAAAGAGATTGTCTTTGTATTGTATATGCTTCTTGTTAAAATTGAGGCTTCTTTAAACTCAAGACCGCTTGAGCTAACTTCGAGTGAAGCTCGAAACAACTTAATTTCAACCCCCGAATCATTTGGTGTGTGAGTACACCCTTAATAATTTTTCATTAGACTAACACACCTGCTCACAACGTGACTCATAATCTCTTCGTGATCTAACGAACACCTTAGCTGTAACGTGGAAATATTGGTAATTTCACTACCTCCGCACCTTGCAGCAAAGAGTTAAATGGAAGAATCCTCACCGCCATTACAAGCTAATGATTTAGTTATTATACTCGAGTAACTCCACCTGTTTTTGGCAATTAGGAATTATCGAGATATTTTCTGATCAGGATGGCATTGGTAGGATGGTTACTTTCCACACTAGCCCGGGTTCGCAAATGTGCCCTGTCCAAAAACTGTGCATTTAAGCTAGGTCCGGCATTGCTTAAGCATCTTCCATTGTTACCAAAACCGAACAGTCTGAAGATAGTAATAAGTACTTGTTTAGGTGACTCTCCGCACCATAATATATGTTAGCAGAATACGTTACATTTTAGGTCACAAGTGGAATAAAGAAGCAGGAATGACAACAACTGCAGGGCAGCTATCTGTCAGGAACTCTGCACAGATGTCCACACAAGTCTTCAGCCTCTTTTGGTGTACCTTCTCAAAACACACCCCCACTATCAGACGGTACCACTTTGGCTTCACAACCCCTTTGAAGAGGAAAATCCAGAAGCTCGAAGACACAGGATCTTTACTAATAACTTGATAAATCTCTTTGATTGTACGCAGAAGAATATTTGTTCGCAAATCTTATTGGGAATTGAATCGGAAAATCTACGTACAAAATTTTCGACCATTTCGCACAACGTATTAATCTCTTAAGTTCTTTATTTTTCACCGAATATCGTTTTCGGTGGGCGACGGGAATACACTTATCCAGCTACTTTACATTTTATTTGCCATAACGTTTATAAACTATTAACACAAAAAAGTTCACAACCCAAACAAATTCTCAAAAAACAAAATTACATGCGTTATACATTAATGACATTTGTGAGTGGAAATTAATACTCATTTCAATACGTCCACATAATTGACGTACTTTGCTCAAACTAATCCCACTCTTTTATGTTGAGCGTAACGCTGAAAAAATTTATATCACTCTCACCATACTATTATAATTCCCCCCGACCACCTGTTCATTACACGTTTTTGGAAATTATGCACCTTACATTTTTGCATATGGGACTTTCCGTGATGTTGGGACATGTGCGCCAGCAATTCTTCCTTAAGTCAAACAGCAAATAAGGGCAATTAAAGCTAGCCTGATCTGTACGCAACGGCAAGCAAACCCCTTTGAACAGATCATGGATTCAGTATCTTCAAGCCATGTTACCCCCTAGACCGATGACACATACTTTTTTGGATTATTGTGAACCTATTTTAACAAGGCTTTCACTCATTCGATCCAAAGTTTTGTAGATATCATGGATTGGTGGATTTATGGTAAGCTAATGATTTAGTTGTCTTACTCGAGTAAACTCCCCTCTGTTTTTTGAAATTAGGAATTATCGTGGACATTGAATAAAAGGGAAAATGTAGGTTGATGGCCCTTGCAATTTTCCGCTCAAGAAGGTGCTGCCGGGTGACCAGGTTGGATCGTATTAGAAATTAAACAATAAGACATAATGAACGTAGGAAGCTGCATCTCTGACTCAATAGGAACAAAAGGATCGAATTGGTATAGACAGCTTCGGCGTATGGGAAGCAATAGGTGGCCTAAGAAGATTTGGGATTGGACACCTTCTGAGCGGAAGTAGCGTGGAAGATTACCAAGAAGTTGGAGAAAGGGCCAGAAGAAATGGAGGCAAGAGGCCTCAAAGATGGAGACTGGGAAGATCGGAAGAGGTGGAAACTGAGAAGCGAGAAACGGCGACAGCCGCGAAATATCTCGCAGTATATGTATATACTATAGGGATTATCAAGAAAGAATTTCCTTATCAGGCTGACGTGGTTATGACAGCTATGCATTTTGGCACGCACTAGCCAGTGTCTGCAACTACGCCCTGTGCAAAGACTGCATTTTGGCTAGGTCTGGCACGACTTTAGCCCCTCCAATGCAGCCCTCCTTACTTATCTGCCCTTTCATCCATTTGCCCTGTTGCACATTTACTTTCAAAATTCGCAAATTCAATTGTATTTACATGATTAATGAGCCTATGTAATCTACCTTCATTTATTGTCAATTAAGTGAAACATGAGTTGAACGAATAATACATCAAAATATTTTGTTGATAACTTTTCGCATTGAATGCAAACTTCATGACGCTTGATAATTTTCTGCTATACTATTTTTTCGGCTCCTAGATTTTGGTTCTTTTCCTCTTTCTTTCATTCTAATAATGTGAATTTCTAAAGGAATTTTGTGCATCACAAATGTTCGATTTCTCATTTACCTCTCGACGTTTTCGGGATATCATAGCAGAACTTCAAAAACGTTTCCGCGGCTTTGAAGGAATTCAATAAATGTCTTTCCTCTTGACAAGTCTCGCAGCCAAGTTTGGAGGCAGTTGCAAAGCAAGAGTATTTTAATATGTTTCAATTACACATTCTCATGCAAAAACTACCGACTCGCAACCTAAACCTGAAAGGCGACTCACACTCTATCTAATAAAAATTTAAAGAAAAACAAGGATGAGAACACTAAATTCAACGATCAAACACAGACGTAACACTCTATTTAATAAGTAAAATTGAACCATTAATTTCGCAAAATTTAATTATTACAAACACAAATATGCAACTAACGTTGAAATGTCGAGCAATTAGCAATCACCCTGCTATAGGTGCCGAAGGGCCAACCTGAAACACAAGGGATTATGCTAAATACACAAGGATTTATTGGAGTGATCAAACTTGATTTTCTATATGCTAATCTTTCAGCGTGTTTAATTAATTTTAAACCCGACATTTCACTCTTATTCCTGTGAGTGTTCTAAAATGCCCATCATTAATTATCTCATCTCTTCTCTCGTGTGAAATTGGCCCTGCATAGAGCCGGGCAAAACGCATTCTCTAATCGATCGTTCTCGCTGGATTGCTTTCACAGACTCGTGAGTGCAAACACCCTCTTTATCTGACAGTAAATTTCATACATATATCTGTCAACGATCGGGATTATAGATACTGTTCATTCTCAATTCTTCTTGCAGTATCGGTAAAGCGTGGTCGGAGCGTAGTTTGCTGGTAGTTTCAACGTATATCGCCTGTAATAAGTACGATGAACAGTCTAAGAAAATAATTTAATAAAAAACTTCAATTAGTTTTAATAATAAATGATTGATTGACAGATAATAGTTATTGTGGGCGCGTCAACTGCTAAGGTCATTAGTCCCCCGAGTGTAGTGCATTTTTGTCTCGGGAGGTGGCGGTGATCTTCTCCGGCTGGTAATGAGATCTGGCGCCGACCTACCGGCTAGCCGGATTTTCCCCTAGGGTGAACCGCCCTAATCGGGACAAGCTGTAAGCTCTCGACCGGTGTCCAGGCCGGTGTGGTAGTGTAGTAAATATAAGTGTCAGTGTGTTTAAGTCAGGAGTAGGATAGGTCAAGAAATGGATAGGAGAGACTGCGCGCGGTTCATGGCCGGCCGTTTGTTAGGGTACTGCCCCGGCATTCTCCTGGTATTGTTCGGGGAAACCACGGAAAACTACCGTTCAGAACAGCCGGCCGCAGAAGTCTCTTCCAGACAGTACTCGACCTAGCTGTCTAGCTAGTGTCGAAAATCCTGCCACCGTAGGGACACAATCATAGATCTGAAACACATCAGTTGATGCCCTGAGCCATCTCTCCCGGTTTAATAATAAACTAGTGGTGCTCCAACGGTTTATACGTTCTCGGGTTATTTGGTGTATATATATATATATATATATATATATATATATATATATATATATAACAAAATACTTTATTTAAACATGTAATTTTAAAGAATAGTTTTCGTTAAGCTTTCCTTTTAATCAACCCTTTATTTGCTTTCGTCCATTTGCTGAATAAGTACTTTGTGCGAAAAAAATAATATATTTCGAGCCTTTCTTGAGAAACGTTTGTAGTTTAAAAGTAAATTTAAAATATTGCCTATATTTCACATAGTATTACCCGAAAACTACTATTTAAAAAAAAATGTACATGAACTTCTTTCAAGATCTAATTTTGAAGAACACACTTCTCTAATAAAAGAAATCTTCAAATTTGTTGCTGTAGTAGGTTGCCGAAAAAATGTAAACTTTTATAATTTTGAAAAACTCAGAGGTCAACAACCTCCAGATAATCGAAATCAATCATGTATGTTACGTATAAACATTAGTGTGTCCCTTATATTGCAAAAAAAAAATCTTTGGTGGGGGGCTCACCACCTAAATATTTTTAATCGGGTCTAAATTACTCAAAAATAAAATTTCATCTCAATAGACCGATATTAACCCGTGCCGACTTGGGCGAGAAATTTGAATGTTAGGGTTCATTTGTTTTGTTGTGTTAAGTCAGTGGAAAACTACTGATACTTGCGTAATATATACTTTTATATTAGCATGCACGGCGAGGAGCGCAGCTGCAGCCGGGGTGCGGCGGGAGGGGAGGAACTCGGCGGAAGCGCCTTCTGGGTCCTCGGGGTTCGCGCAGGGGCCCCGCCGCGAAGAGGCCGGCGCGCTCTGGGGAGAGGGGCACGAATCCTTCAGGATTCCTCCGTTTGCGGTTTTTCATTCTCGCTTTCATTAGTCATCATCCACTGTCTTTTTATCAGATCTTTCAAAATCCTTCATGTACGCGAAAACTCCAAAAAATATATGCCAATGGTAAAGTAAATACGTGAACAACAGAATAGCAAAACTTTAATTCATTTTCGCTCTTTAGGTTGTGATATGGTTTTAACTTTTCTTCTGGGTAATTTTTCAGTGTTTCTTTCATGCAATTTGGGAAGAGTCAACGATGTTCTTCAACAACACAACAGACATTGCTTTCGCTCCTCATATACATTCAGTAATCCATGTGATAAACAGATAAATAATTTAGGGGAAATGGGATCTCCTTGCCTTACTCCCCGTCGCAAAGCGAATTCTCGGCCTTCAAGATCCATTTTAATTCTTGCTTGGCCTGATAAATAGATGGTAATAAGATGTATTTGTCATCTACTCTTATTTTTTTCAGTGTATTTAAGATATTCACTTGCTCTACAGAATCAATGTCATTTGCAAAGTCTATGAAGGCGACATACACTGGTACGTTAAGTTCTTGTGTTTTCTCTATGAGTTGAGGCATTGTTTGTAGATGGTCAGTTGCACAGCTGTTAGCACGGATACCTGCTTGTTCCTCCGGTTGATTTTTGAATTGAATTGAATCGATGCCTTATTTTACGTGGCGAGACTCGGGCCATCAGACCCGCTCTTCCGTCTGACCACGCAAATTTCGCTACTCTCCGTTCCCCAACTAGCGAAGAAAGGAGGTACTTCTTGGGCGAGAAACAGGCGATATGATTTTAGCTCAGAGGCGTCATTTAGGCTTGATCTTTTACATGCAAGTAAATCATCAGATTTTCATCAATTATTTTGTTTAATCTGTTCCAAATTATTTCCGACAATATTTTGAAAATATTTGATTGATGCAAATGGGACGGTAGTAACAAATATTTTCTTTTGAACCCTTCTTGTGAAGTATTATTGTATTCGATTTCCATTCTCCAGGTAATTCTACTTCTTGAAGCACTTCGTTGAAAATAATTGTTAATGGCAATGTTAGTTCAATTCCAAATTTAAGATATTCATTTATTATATCATCTCCGAGACACTTATTTGGGGTATCTGTTTCAAAATGTGTTTGACTTCGCTTCGTAAGATTTCTGGGACATTAGTATTGTTTTAAACTTCCTTCGATGGCTTCCTTCGGAAGTCTTCGATGTCATTTTATCTTGTCACTTGTGTATAATGTTTCGTAGATTTGTGTGGTTGTTTCTACGATTTTACGTCTTGACGTGGCAACAGTGCCATCAGCCGTTATTGGCTCGGGGATCTATTTTTTCCAAAAGCTCTGCGACATTTTAATTCGTTTCAGTGATTTGGTCGTACACGTTATGATTTTCATTAATTTCTCTTATTTTTTTCGAAGGTCACGTCGTGGTTCATGTCGATGATCTAATACTTTTTTTGTGCCCTCACTTAGTTCGTTATGAGTTTTCCTTGATCTGACTGTGAAAGAAGACATTTTAGCAGACGATTTTATACATTCAAGTGTAGAATATTGGGTTTGTACGCTGAATGTTTAAATTTTGGAGATTTTGGCGATTATTAGAAAGAATTGACTTATATTCAGGCACATTCGTAAGATTAGATTATGGTAGTCTGTTTTTGTTCGTATTTTTTTATCTCTATTTCCATTACCACGCGTATCATGCGGTGGTCGGTATCAAAATTTAAGTATCTAATCACCTGAACATCTTAAATAAGATATAAAGAATCACACAAATTTCTTTCACTGTCAGCATAAGGACCTACACACGTCTCACTTCCATGGTTTTGGGGGCAAATTCTACTATTAAAGTCCCCGATCACAAAATTTATTTTTGAAGTGTGTCGCTCCAAAGTCTCGGCTAACTCGTCGTGCATGGTACTGCAATATTATTGTTTCCCTTGGCCAGTTCTGAGTCTTCTTGAGGTACTGTGCGGAGGCATAAGCTTGCTCTACCTTCTTGAGGTGCTGTTCAGTTTCCAACAAAACCTTCCTGGTTTCTTCCTCATTTCCTGTATTTATAAGTTGCACATAGTATCTATCACATTTGTTACTTGTGTCAGAGCGGAATCTATCAAATAATAAATTAAACCTTTCCTAAAAATATCCCTGTATTTAAGAAGTGAGATATGAATGTCAGGATGTTTTTCTTTGAACATGTCGTACATTATCCGTATATTTAAATTCGATAGAAGGGATTTCTTGCTCCTCTGGGTTCTCCTGTAGTGGCTCTCTTGAATGGAAAAAGACCCAATGTGCTGCACAATGGAATCAACGACATCTGTTACTGTTCGATATGGACGATTAAGATGTATGCCTCTACAATCTACAACAGAGGCACCGTTCTTTATTGTTGCCTGTACCACTTGAATGCACTTCAGTTTGAGATCAAACACGTTTAGTAGTGTCTTTAATTTACACCTGCACTCTCTTACCTCCAATGTTAAAAAAATTTGAAAACGATACAGACTCCGAGAAATACTTTCCTTGGTAAAACGTCTTCAATGTAACATATTTCTACATTATATGGTTGTTCATTTCAACATCGTTTTTAGCAGAAATGAAAATAATATATTAACAATAATTTCTGTAGTATACAGAAAGTTTCTGGTGCAAAACTGTTTTCATCTCATTAAAGACTATACCGTCTCAGTAAAGAGGCTATAGTAGATAGAACATGTTATTTTAAAAATGAAACAGTACAAAGCAACATAGAATTATGAATTCTTTTATTATTTAAAAAAAATGCTTTTCTGTATTTTTATTTCTATCAGTAACAAGTATTGCTGGTTCGGATGGCCGAGTTCGCTAGGGCAGTAGCGCAATAGCGAACTCGGACCGAAGGATTGCGGGTGCGTGTCCCGCCTCGGGCATAGTTGTGTTGTATTTTCACACCCCTATCATCATCATCATATCGTGTCATCCTCATCGTTACCATGCCGTTACACGCAATAGTGGTCGCTAATGACCTATAGTTGATGCAACCTTAAATTTTAAAAAAAGTAACAAGTATTGTAAATCAGCTTTTAGGTCAATGTCCTGGATTTCATTTGGTTTCTTTATTCGGTTTCCCTTAATCTATTGTGCAAATGCTGAGATGGACTCTTACTTTGCTCCTTGCAAAAAATGTAATTTCACTATTTGTGCAAGCTTTCTTGAGCTCATTTTTTGCTAGATGTGGGAGAAATGGAGGTTTCATTTTTTCGATAATATTATTTCCAATTCAAATCTGTAGGTCGAATGCTCATACAAATACGTTTCTATTGGTGAAAGTGTCGAGAAGTTTCAGATTTTGACAGCAGTTTTGTACTCTCAGGACGTACGAGTGCAAGGAAGTATGTATCATGCGTAACACTGTCAGAATAAAAGCGTTTGAGCTCAAACTTTCTAAATATGTCACACGTAACACCTGTGTATGCCGTTCTGGGGATCGTTAGGTAGTATTTTAATTTTTCTGGGACTGTATATGAAGCTCTTGGGATATTTTAAAAATGTTCTGGAATAAAGCATTTTAAAAAAACATTTGCTTGAATGGAAGAAAGTGCAGATATAATTATGGTGTAGACGACTCTGGATGGCCAATATGGACTGTAGTGTGAATGCTCCAACTACTTGAAGCTACAGTCCTTCACAACATTCTTTGCTATCTGAGCAATAAGCACAGGTGCGTTATTGTAAAGAAGTAAAACCCCATGAGATTTCTTGCACCGCATCTAACACTAGTACCACTTCCACCAAACTGTATGAGAAGTCTGTTGCAAAATTATAGCATTACAACAATAAAAGATAAGACAATATACTACTCAGAAGATTTTCCCATTGTTGTGCGTTATCTTGGTCCGGCCGGAAACGTATGGAACAACCTATGCATATGGAATATGGCATAGAAAAGATATTTGCTCGAATGGAAATGAAATTTTGCAACCGACTTCTCATACAGTTTGGTGGAAGTGGTACTAGAGTTGGATGCGGTGCATGAAATCTCATGGGGTTTTACTTCTTTACAATAACGCACCTGTGCTTATTGCTCAGATAGCAAAGAATGTTGTGAAGGACTCTAGCTTCAAGTAGTTAGAGCATTCACACTACAGTCCAGATTGGGTATCCAGAGACGTCTACCACTCATCCAAAACCCAAGGAAGAATTTTCGGCAAGAAAATTTCAGATGAGTTTGAGGAGAAAGAAGCAATATTTTACCATCTTGCGAACAAAATTTCAGACTATTTTTTCAAAGACCAAGATATGTTAATATACAGGTATGAAAAGTGGGTTGGAGTGAAGAATGATTAAGTGGAAAGTTGCACACATTTTTCTTTGTATCAAAAATAGTAGGTCGAAAACGTATGGAATCTACCTAGCAATATATAC
The DNA here is from genome assembly GCA_038098605.1 of Gryllus longicercus. Lineage (NCBI taxonomy): Eukaryota > Metazoa > Arthropoda > Insecta > Orthoptera > Gryllidae > Gryllus > Gryllus longicercus. The sequence continues at coordinate 969,451 of JAZDUA010000476.1, read as the reverse complement.
GGAGTATATAAGTACGGAGTAATATTTAAGAAGTATAGGAAGTTAGCCAATGATGCGGAAAATTTATTTCCAATTTTCAATACCCTTTGGAGTTCTCTGATACGAAACTAGTGGTGCTACAGAATGGCGCAGACTTTCGCGTACTAGTTGGTTCTCTAATATATTTGGTCTGAGCCAGCTTTCTATTAAAGGCCTTGTTGAAGCACGTTTCAAGGATCAGTTGTAACATTGCTTTTGATAATTTTGAAATGCTTGATGAACTACGTACTACTAGAGATATCGACAATTATCGGAAATTAAAATGTGGATTAAGATATACAATTTACTTTACAATATTACTTGTATTTTTATTTATGTAAAAATTTCATTTTTTCTTGCATTTTAATAGAACTATTTCCCAATTAGTGTACACTGATCCGTTAAATATTGGATTATCGATTGAAATCAAATAGACCAAGGTCCAGTACGCCAAACACATTTAATGATTCAGCTAAATAAATGGCGTAGGTCGTTTTCGTTGAACTCTCTGATTTTTGAAAATTGCAAAAGTTAGAAATTATACGAAAATGTACACTATGTGATCAAAACTGTCCGCACTCGTGGCTGAAAATGCCTTACCTGTTCGTGGCGCCCTCCATCGGTAATGCTGGAATTCAATAGGGTGTTGGCCCACCCTTAGCCTTGATGGCAGCTTCCACTCTCGCAGGCTTTCAATCAAGTGCTGGAAGGTTTCTTGGCGAATGGCAGCCTTCACGGAGTGCTGTTCCGAGGAGAGGTATCGATGTAGGTCGATGAGGCCTGGCACAAAATCGGCGTTCCAAAACATGTCAAAGGTTTTCGATAGGATTCATGTCAGGACTCTGTGGAGGTCAGTCCATTACAGGGATGTTATTGTGTAACCACCCCAGCACAGAGCTTGCAGGATGAACAGGTGCTCGATCGTGTTGACAGATACAATCGCCATTCCCGAATTGCTCTTCAACAGTGGGAAGCAAGAAGGTGTTTACAACATCAACGTAGGCCTGTGCCATGAAAGTGTGACACAAAACAACAAGGGTAGCAAGCCTTCTCTACGAAAAACACGACCACGTCATAAGACCATTTTGGACGTGTCTTTTGATCACATAGTGTATGTGGTGTTGTATCACTTAATTTCTGCCACATACTTTCTCTTTACTTCGTATGTACGTAGAAAAGATCATGTACAGCCATAGTAAAGAGAAAGTAAAAACAAATGTTGTGCGACCTGGAAAGTAACTCACTCTGCAAGCAATAAAGATTTACTACTCATACTGCTTTAACATAATATAATATAGCTGCTGTTGAGCAGAAGACGGTGGATACGACCGACCCGGAACTGAAACCCTGCTCGGTTGTAGCGAGACTTGGTGTTGCCCTTCCTCTTACCGCCGTTGGCGAGATCTCTCAGGGCGAGTTCAGAGAGAGGACGTGAACATGGAGTACCCTACTCACTGGCGTGCACACGTGTGTGGCAGATATGGCTGTCGCTATACCACATAAACGCGAAACACCGCTGGCGCCCCCGCTTGCTCGAATGTAAAGTAGGATTAAGAGATAAAATTTACTTTACAGTATTACTTATACATCCGTTTACACAAAAACCTCATTTTGTTCTTGCTTTTATGAAGACTATTTAATAATTATTTACTCTGATTCATTAAATATTGGATTAAAGATTGATATCAAATATATCAAGTTCCAGATCAACATTTTGACCAGCACTCCAAGCACATTTAAAGAATGAGCTAAATGAATGGCGCAGGTCTTTTTCATTGAACACCTAGACTTTCGCAAATTGCAGAAGTTAAAAATTATGCGAAATGTACATGCTATTGTATCACGCCTATTTTGCCGCTGCATTATAATACTTTCACTTTACTTCGTAAGTACGTAAAAGTTAATGTAATTTTTTCAGCCATAGTAAAGATAAAGTAAACATAAAAGTTGTGCGGCTTGGTAAGTGAACCCACTCCGCCAACCATAAATGAGTTACTACTGCTTTAACCCAATATAATATTCTTGTTCTTGTGCAGAAGACGGTGGATACGACCAACCGGGAACTGAAACCCTGTGGGGCGCGGCGTCGCGTTCCCCGCGCGTCCCTCCTCTGCCCTTCCTCCTACCCTTCCTCTTACCGCCGATTGCGCGATCGCTCAGGGCGATTTCAGAGAGAGGACGTGAACATGGAGTACACTACTCACTGGCGTGCACACGTGTATGGCAGATATGGCGGATATGGCGGATGGTGGCACGTGGTGCCAGATAATACCAGTTTCTTTATCAAAAAATCGCCGATATCTTTTTGCGTTACAATGCATTCTCTTTGCAACGTAAACGTAGTAAGGCGAGAAAGTTAAAAGTATGCATTGATGGTTGGCTTAGTTTCTCTTACAGTACGCTCATGTTCTTTTGTTCCGGAGTTTTTGCTGCCACTCTCAGATGTAATTGAATGTAACACCAATTTTTGTTGATATTTGACAATAAGAAATGTTTGCTTCCTTGACATAGGAACTATTGGCATATGCAAACTTATCTATTTTATATTACGTTACTGCTTAAGGAAATCTTAACCCATGCTATCACCTTCTTCATTCATGCAAGCTAAAGAATACATGAGCGGATTGTACATTCCATGATGGAATTATTTGTTTCTTTCGGCTTTCCTATTGTATATTTTCAGCCTATTTTAGTTCTACTGACATTTAATTTCTTAGCAAAACTACCTCTCTTTCGCATATTTCTTGGTTCCGACTGAGGCGATAAATGAAAATGTTTACAAACAACTTGTTTTAACTTTCTTTCCTTTTATACCCTACCTCATTTTATTTAAAACTAGAGATGCTACAACAGCACATACTTTGCCGCCTTATTTCTAAATTTGCAATTTTTGTAAATTTAGAATGTTCAACAAAAATGAAACGCGCGCCATTCTTTTAGGTGTCGCTTCTATGTGAAGAAAAAAAATTGAAGAAACAATGTCGACCGTTTTATGAGAATATTTAATTTTTAATGAATTGCATTAAATTCAAGCACAAATTATGCAAAAACCACTAGTTTTTTTCAAAGATGAACGGATTTTTTACAACAGACTTTGTCTAAGGCAAAATCTATATCTTCAAATTTGCAGTTTTGAAAATTTAACATTTTTAATTTTCGAAAATACGGTGTGTTTGCCGAAAATTATTAGGTTCGTTCGTAAGAAATCCTAATCTGGAATACTGCATGAATATATTCGTCCATTCCGGAAACGAGTGCAGTCCACACGGTCAGGTCCTGGCGCACAACTCCTCTGGCACTCCCCATGCAATGAGTCGAGGAGTGGCCCGGCCAGTGCAGCCGCCGAGGAACGGAAAAAGGGGCTTCCGAGAATGTCACACTTTCCACTTGTTTTCTTTTGTGAGTTGAGCTGGAAAGTGGAATGCGGCGGCGGCGGCGGCGGCGGTGGCGGTGGCGGTGGCGGTGGCGGTGGCGGCGGCAGTTGGGGCTCGGGCGAGGGCGGGGGCGGAGGCGCGGAGTTGCGTGGGCAGCTCCGAAACGATAAGATGCGCTTGGCCTTTTGTTGGAAGCCACAGTGTTGGCGGGAGGGCGGGGCGGGGCGGGGGCGGGGCGGGGGCGGGAACGAGGAGCACTCGGCGCTGCGGCCACCGCCCTCAGAGGTCTCGCGCTCCCACCGTCAGCGTTTGTTGAAAAAAGTGTTTATAGTATGCTAAAGAACGGCAGCTACCTGTGCTTCCGGAGTCGTCGAGTGGTTTAGGGAGAGGGCGTCTGGGCATCAAATAAGAATAGAAACAGAAAAGGGCAACCATACAGCCCATCTCTTATGCCATTTGTTTACAAATACAACTTGTATTAATTTCCTTCCCTTTTATACTCTACCTCATTGTATTTAAAACTAGAGGTGCTACAATAGCACATACTTTCTCGCATTATTCCTAAATTTACAATTTTTGAAAATTTAGAATGTTCGACAAAAATTAAACTCGCGCCTTTCTTTTAGGTGTCGCTTGTATGTGGAAAAGGAAATTGAAGAAACTACTTGAACCGTTTTATGAGAAAATTTTATTTTAATAAATTGCATTAAATTCAAGCACAAATTATGCAAAAACAACTAGTTTTTTCAAAGATGATCTTATTTTTTACAACAGACTTTGTCTTAGGTAAAAGCCTATCTTCAATTTTTTGGCTTTGAAATTTTAACTATTTCAATTTTCGAAAATAGGGGTGTTCGCCGAAAATAGAACTAACACAATTTTTTACCGTCATTTGATACTTAAGAAGAGAAAATTGTTTTTGGAAAAAAACTTGTTGAAAAAAATTTAAAATTGCTCTTATTTCCCACAAGATTGCACAACTTCTTTCAAGATCTATTTTTAAAGAACACAATTCATGAAAGAAAAAATCTCCATCTTCAATTTTGTGTTCTAGGAAGAATCCTAAAAAACTGCACTTTTGCAACTTTCGAAAACTCAGGGATTTGAACGAACACGAACCTGCACCATTCTCTTAAGTGTCCTTTACGCTATCCGATAACAAGGTTTTATCAAGAAAATTGGATCCATTTCTTTGAAAACTCAAATGTTTTAGAGGTATGATGCGAAGTAGCCTTAAAATCGAAATACTGATTCGAAACTCTCAAAGCCTCGAATTTGTTTAGATCGCTTGGGGGATATCAATTTTGGAGAAAATCGACTACATGATTTAAACGCTAGCCTTAACCATAGGGCCAGAAAGAGGTTTTGCCGTCAATCGATTTTTCGGTATCAAGGACCCACAAACCGTGGCGTCTCACTACACCAGAGAAGTGTTAATGCGGCTCCACACAATCGGCATTCGCCTAGCAGCGAGCTACTGCTCGCCCATCCCATACAACTGATATGTTCGGCGAATGTTCGCTCCCTTTGATGTGTCCTAAAGACCGATACGCGGTGGTTAGGGCGAATACCGAATGTTAGGCGCTTGGCGAGTAGCGAGCAACCCGTCCTCACTACTTGGGATACGACGAGCGATTGCTCGGTATTCGCCGAATGCCGCATGTGTGGAGCCGCCTTTAGAGTGTTCGAGAATGTAATTTACTACATACAGGAGTAGTATTTATCCACTTTTTCGTTGCCAGGACCCGATAATAAGAGATTTTCTCTACAAAATTCGCTGTTTTTCGGCGCACGATACAATAATTTATCTTCTTATGAAGGAAGGGCGAGAAAGTAAAAAGTAGTGGTGCTACAACAGCAGATACTATATCGCAATGGTTATGTAATCGTTATTTATTGTTAAGTAATATTATAGTGACAATTTGTGTGTGCCTTAAAATGTGACAATGTCTAATACTTCAGCTATCATTTGATAAATTCTTAAAGAAACGAAGTACGAAAAATAATAATTTTTAAATTCAAGCGTTCAAACCAAAACAGTATTCTGCCATTAAATTCATTGTATTCACGTTCTGCATAACTGTACCAATGACGCCCAATACTTACTTTAATCGTAAATAAAATGCTTAGCTTATATTAGCACGAACCAACGGCGGCCGTCACTACTGCCTTGTGTTGCTAGTGCAGCGTTGGCTGGATTCACATGGCATTCCCTTTTCCCAAATCTGTATTCTTTATACCGCAAGCAACAAAACCAAGCAATGAAACCAAGCAACAAAACGCAAATGGATAGAAAAATATGCTAATTAAATATGATATTGTTGTATTCATCTTACTTGTCATTCTCGCACAGCGAATCACTTGTCATTGCCGCACCTTTGCCCGCAAAGCGATAGATTTAAATGCTAATAAGCGTTAAATAAAAATTGATTTAATGCTTAAACAATATTAAACGTAATCTTTCTTTCAATATCCCATTCAATAACGATTCTGAATGGAGTCGCGAGCTTAATATTTTGTCAACTTACGTAAGTACTCTATTGTTATAAGATTGGAGTAGATACGTTTGCTCGTCCTTTATACATATTATTGTTCAGAAAAATGTGGTATTTCTTATCAACAACAAGCAGTCAATATCTATTAAGTTAATATAAAAAACTCCTTAATTTTTAAAATTCTTGAATACACATTACGCGACGTTTCGGGAGTTTGTTTTTACTCCCATCATCGGGCTGTTGCATTGTCGAGCCGGGTAGCCGAGATCTCTAAGGCAGTAAGTGCCGTCGGACCGAGTCATGGTCTTGAATCCCGCTTCGGGCATGGTAGTGTGTGTTTCGTGATTGTTTGTGTTGTCTACTTGTAATGTGCTTGTTTGTCCCCTGTGCTTGGGGTCAGGCATCTAACCGTAAACACATCGCCAAATCACAATAAATGTGGAGTGTGTGGAAAATCAATAAAAACTAAACCCACTCCCATTGTAGAAACCTCGTTGAAACGGAAAAATGCAAGGATGAAACTAGTGGTACTACTGAATGTCACAGAATTTATCGTAGGAAATACCACGAGTGCTTTGGAAATTGTCGATAAATTCCCGGCTCGCAAAGCGAGGAGAGGATTTATCTGGGAATTTCCAAAGCACGAGTGGTATTTTATAGGACTATTCCACGAGTGAAATTATGACCAGCAGAGTTCCAAAATGGGTCAAATATTGAAAATAACTGAAAGCTATATTAAAATCAAATATGTTATGATATAGGACATACGGGGTTGGACATCGACATAGCGATCGATGTACAATACCACAAATTTGGATAGATTAGTCAATATTGGCTGGTAGGTAGAAACGGTAAGAAAAATCGGATAAAAAAAAGCGATAACCTTTTTGAGATACACCATCCTGATTGGGGTGTTTTGAATGTATAGTTAAACACTATTGGTTTTCATTTCACGAGTGGAATAGTCGTAGTAAAGTTTTCTAATTTCCTTGGTGTGGACTGGCATTACGGTCTCGCCCCATCCTCTTGACAGCTGCCATGTATCGCCGCCCAGAATACATTTGTTTTTACATTTTCTCAATTTTTCGGTTTCTTAATTGTAGAATCGATATATTACTTTAAGAATATTTAAGAAGAAATAAATGACAACTTTTATTGAAACATTTGGAGCAGTTTTTCAGAAAATTGCTTTTAAGCATAACAGTAAATGCGAAATTTGAAGCTCTTTTTTACAGAAAAGTTTTGAGTTTGCGAAAAACTTCCATTTGAAGTCATTTGAAGCACTTTAACTCACAAATTCAATAGAGGTTACAAATCGCTTGAAATGTGTATATTAACGGCGTGAGAGATCTTTCAGATTAATTACATTTGTGTAATTTTTGAAAAAGCGAAAAAATATCCCGAAATGAACTTGGTCATTTTTAACTGTACAATTAGCGCTACCCGTTGTAAAAGATTCAAGAAAAAATTAGAGGCAGTTTTAATATAAAACTCCACAAAAAGAATATACGTAAGTTTAAACAATTGTAATTTGTAGTTCAGATTTGTTTATTGTTTTTAGTTGTAAAGTGAAGAATGTTTGGGATCTGGAACTCCCAATAAGAAAAATGTAACTTTTTTGGTAGGAAGTGGGTGAGGTACACTGGAAATTTTCAAATAGGGCAAGATAAAATATGACTAGCTGGGCGGGACAGGGCGGAGCTCGGATACAATGGGATAGAAGTAGTATATAGGCCCCGCCGCAGGGCATGAATAAATGGAATTCCTCTTCCTGGCTAATAATTTACTGTAACAAATGCCTGGACAACGCCGGGTACTTCAGCTAGTACGTTGATATACAGAAAATTCATTAACAGCACGAACTGAAAATTTGTCTTTATTTGTCCTTTAAAAAATCAATAATTTTCAATTATTTGCTTGATTTTTCATTACTAATTTCTCTAGATCCTTCTCCAGAGTTCGTGCTCTCGCCATACGTGAACCCTGCATTGTTCACTGTCTCAAAGTATCGTAATGCAGTCTTGGCACCCTTGAATGCCTCGCGCAGTGTTGGAAGTCATCGTCGCTTTTCCGCGCGGCTCGTCGGGTATCGGGAGGCTGTGGGTCTGTGGCAGTCGCGCGCTTCCAGTCGCCTACGTAGAATACAACACTGACCCGTGGAATATCACCTAACCTAAAGCTTTAAACTGAGTGACACGTCATCAGTAAGGTCTCCATTCCGGGTCCGCTATGTTCACCTGAGGGGACACTTCTTTGATTATGACCTTTGGCCGATCTTTTTTCCAAACTGCCTAGTGTTGGAATTTGTCGCACTCAGGCGATATATTCTTTTTCAGGAGGAATTAATTTCCAGGTCGTCGTATTTCCTATAACCGATGTTCCCTGTAATCGAGGTTCACTATAACCGGAGTCGACTATATATTACTCCGTATGTACGTACGTATACGAGAAAGTAAAAAAAAAAAGGCTGTTACATTAATAAGCAAGACGGATATAATACAAAGTTTGGAAGCTCTATGGAGCTTAAAAAAACATGCTTTTGCATGGAAATCCGATCTCTACACATTATCTTAGAACATCAGTTACAAAAAATAATTTTTAATGCAAATATTAACAAAATATTGACAATAACACCGCATTTTAAACAGATTACGGGCAGGCCTGCTTTCGGTGACGTAAGCTAAAGGGTCCTAATGACGATCCCTTCTGTCGTCATCAAGGTGGGTGACCAATAGGTGGATTCACTTACAACATATATACTGCAACAGACATTTAACACAGGACAGGCATAATACACGGTCTACTCATACATACAGAACAGATAAAGTAATTATTGTACATATCGAGAACAAAGCCCCTTTAAGAGCGAAATCTCAGGGACGGGGCCTAAACACATATCTACACATGTCTGTCCGTATGTTAACACCACTAGCGCCTAAACCATGCATAGGATTTATTTCCAAATTGAAGAAACCCCTTTCCTACTGGCGCGAGTAAGGCCGGTGATTTGTCTCGTGTCCTCTCTTATTGCCGCAACTCGCCTTGGTTCTGATGCCGCCAGTCGCACCAGGCGGCTTTGAAGTTTTGTATAGATGAGTATTAATATATTCACAAAAAGACATGTAGACATTGGTTAATGAAATAATGTTATAATTCAGTACTTTTGAAGCTCTAATGGAGGGGGTATTTTATATCTCGAGTGTTTAAAATAGTTTCTCGATTTTACAAATTGTCAAACATGGTGTTCCAAAATCTCCAAAAATGTCTTTCGCTTTAATTAGTTGGTCGTAGTTAGCTGTAACAGGTAGAATTCCTGAACTACATCAGAACGACAGGCGATGCACGGAATATAGCTCACATTCAGTTAAGACATGTGCCACAGTTTCGTCAACTCCACATGGGCACGTGGAGATGTCTCTTAGGCTTCATCTGCGCTGATACTCAGGCGCTGAAGTGTCCGTGGCCAGTTACAAACTGTATTGTTTCTCTCGATGGTTTGAATCATTTAGCCTCTGCAGTGAATGAAACCTCTGGCACAATTTTTTTTTGTCGGTCTTCCTGTGCCATGCGTGTCCCACCGCCTCTACCACTCCTTCAGCAAACGCATCAGCGTCTTTTCCCTCGTGTCTTCAGATGCGACTAAAGCAGTTCCGAAACTTTCCACAGTTTCATGATTTCATAGAGCGCATCTTGCTAGTTTTCTCACTTCCAGTTCTAATGGAAACAAACCTAGGATTTGAAGGCTCATGGTTGATAAATTATTTTGAGCATTAGTCCCTTTAGTTTTATGATCTGTTGACTTAAACCTTTTAAGTTTGTAGAACAAATTACAAGTTTTTTTTTGCACATCATTTTGACATGGGGCAGAAATGTAAGTTTTGGATTCTGCCAGATTCCCAGGTATCTTGCAAGTCTGGTTTCTTTAACGGTTCTTCCATCTGTTTTCAAGCGAGGAGAAAACCTTATGTAAAAAGTGGGTCCTATTAGAATAAATTCTGATTTTTCAAACCTGCAGTTTTAATTTTACGCTTTTGGACCACTTTGAAATTATATGGAGTGGTTGAACTGATCATTCTTCCAAATCCTTGCAACTTTTCCACGGTACAACGACTGCTAAATAATCCGCATTTGCTATTGCCGAGACACCCGCCTCTCTTAAAATAGCAAGGAGTTGAACCAGTAAGATATTACACAAGAATGGTCCACAAAAGGACCCCTGCCGACAGCCACGTGTTAGGTTCTTTCCTACGTAAGTTCCACTTGCACGAATTCTCGCCGTTCCATCTTTAAAATAGTTGCGAAACATTGCATAAAGATTTCCTGGACAACCTAATTTTCGTAGTCAGTGTAATAAAGCTGGCTACCAACAGTGATCAAAGGCCCCGTAAATATCGGCAAGGATCACAGCACAATATTTTTCTTGCGATTCTGTTACTTTTAGAAATACAATTACAGCATTTTCAGTGTTAGAATCAAGACGGAAACCAAACTGGTTTTGTTCCCAATGTTGGTTAGAAATTTTGTTGTCTCTTTGTAAGACGTTTTTTCGAGAATTTTACCCATGACAGAAAGGATAATATTGAGAGGTAGAACGAAAGATTATTTTCCGGCGCATCTGCTGTTCAGATCAAACTTACGGTGGCAGTTTTCCAAGCTTGAGGAAATATTCCTGTCTCAAGACACTTATTGTACGTGTACTCTGTCTCGCGATTGGGATGGCCAGTTGAATAATTTCGGCGTTAATATTGTCAGGTCCTGGAGCTTTCTTTAGTCGGAGATTGTCGATAGCTTTATGTTCGTTGATGGTGAAAGGCGGCTCCGTGTCGCTGGTCACGTGATCTGCTTCGGCTTCGCGGCGTTCTGCTGCCTGACTGCGCGTGTCATCCTCCGGAGGGTCGTCAGGTAAAAGCTCTTGATGTAGCTCCGTTCCTGTCTCTTCCCCGGCTGTTGATGCGCCGGTCTTTGTTTACAACGAAGCAGTTACTTGTGGGGTACGGAGGCGCCGGCTAATAGGGATTCACCCACGGATCTCGTTCGGCAGCTTGTTTTGCCCGATTTTCTCAGGCTTCTTCTTTGCTTTTTCTAATGAGTTGACAGTAATAACCTCTGAGTCTATTGTGTCTTTGATCGTCACATGTGTGTAAATTTCGTGTCTTACGCCATACTTATGTTTCCTTGCGCTGATTACGCATTAGGAACTGATGAACTCTGTTGCCCACCAGGAAGTGCGTTTATTCTTCCGTATGCTAGAAGGTATTGTTGCGTCCGCTGTAATTTTTGATATCTGTAATTTCCTTGAGATTGGTATCTGAATCTTGGTTGGATATTGATGGAGATTCATTCAGTGCTTGTAGAACTTGTGTTTTGAAAGAAACCCAAGCTGCTCGTTTTGAAATATACCGCCGACCGTTGTCTGTGCTTCCGGGAATGACCGCGATCCGAGTGAATAGTAAATGTTATAGCATTATGATCGCTTGTGCACGCTTCTGGGCAAATACTCCACTGATCTATGGATTTATCCAGAATTGGGGTTGATATCATACGATTAATGTTTGGTTACCCATGAGAATTCGAAAACGTTGGACGTGAATCCTCTTCATTATTAACAATCTACAAATGTTTTGAAATTAAAAATTCTAAAACCTGTTTGGCTTTTATATCGTTATGTGGTCGCCTCATAGTTGAGATATAGCATTCATGTCACCACCAACAATTAATTTGGAGTCATAATTTTGAACAGAGTCGTAAATATGTTGCAGCCAAAGGCCAAAAGGCGTGAGCCAAATTGCAAAGGCGTATGCTTCGTGGAGTACAAAGTTTGATCCAAAGGTTTCCAGAATTTCCCCACTACTGTACTTGGGTATGCGGTCAGCCATAATGCTGATCTCAACACCCCCAAGCTGATGAGACGAATTGAAATCGAAACAGTATAGCAAAAGATGATATAGTCGGAGCCAAAGAATATGTTTGCTAGTGTGTGTCAAAGGGTATCTTATACAAATGCCTTGGCCAACGGTTCCCAAATGCCACTCAAAAATTTTGAGTTTTGGTAGAGTTTCCAAGGTCTTGGGATGAATTTTGAACCCAAATCGGCGGTCACTGCAAAATGGAAAAAAATGAAAAAAAACCGTTTTGCTAACTGTTTTCGAACTATTCGGTTCTCTTCAGCAAGACGAAGAAGCCTTGGAACGGATTGAATGAACTCTGTGCTTTAAAATATGTTGCAGCCAAAGGCCAAAATACTTGAGCCAAATGGCAAAAATGTATGCGTCGTGGAGTACAACGTTTGATCCTAAGGTTTCCTGAATCTCCCCACTACTGTCCTTGGGTATGCGGTCAGCAATGTTGCTGATCTCAACACCTCCCAAGCTGATGAGACGTATTGAAATCGAAACAGTATAGCAAAAAATGACATAGTCGTGAGTCAAAGAATATATTTGCTAGTGTCTTGCCAAAGGGTATCTTATTCAAATGCCTTGACCAATAATTCCCAAATACCACTCAGAAATTTTGTGTTTTGGTAGAGTTGCCAAGGTCTTGGGATGAATTTTGAACCCAAATCGGCGGTCACTGCAAAATGGGATAAAGTGAAAAACCCAGTTCTGCTCACCATTTTCGAATTATTCGGTTCTTCGCCAAGGGCGCAAGGCGACCGACAAGTAACCGCCGATTTGGGTTCAAAATTTATCCCAAGACCTTGGCAAATTAACAAAACTCAAAATTTCTGAGTGGCATTTGGGAACCATTGGTCAAGAGATTTGAATAAAATACCCTTTGGCAAACACTAGCAAACATATTCTTTGGCTCACGCCTATGTCATCTTTTGCTATACTGTTTGGATTTCAATACGTGTCATCAGTTTGGGAGGTATTGAGATCAGCAACTTCGCTGACCGCATACCCAAGGACAGTAGTGGGGAGATTATGAAAACCTTAGGATCAAACTTTGTACTCCACGAAGCATACGCCTTTGCCGTTTGGCTCGCACCTATTGGTCTTTCGCTGCAACATTTTTTAAAGCACAGACTTCATTCAATCCCTTCCAAGGCTTCTTCGCCTTGCTGAAGAGAACCGAATTGTTCGAAAACGGTTAGCAAAACGTTTTTTTTTTCTTCATTTTATCCCATTTTGCAGTGACCACCGATTTGGGTTCAAACTTCATCCCAAGACCTTAGCAACCATAACAAAACTCAAAATTTCTGAGTGGTGTTTGGGAACCATTGGTCAAGGCATTTGAATAAGATACCCTATGGCAAACACTAGCAAACATATTCTTTGGCTCACGCCTATGCCATCTTTTGCTATACTGTTTAGACTTAAATACGTCTCATCAGCTTTGGAGGCGTTGAGATCAGCAACATGGCTGACCGCATACCCAATTACAGTAGTGGGGAGATTCTGAAAACTTTAGGATCAAACTTTGTACTCCACGAAGCATACGCCTTTGCAATTTGGCTCACACCTATAGGTCTTTGGCTGCAATGTATTTTAAAGCACAGACTTCATTCAATCCGTTCCAAGGCTTCTTCGCCTTGCTGAAGAGAACCGAATAGTTCGAAAACGGTTAGCAAAACTGTTTTTTTTTTCATTTTATCCCATTTTGCAGTGACCGGCGATTTGGGTTCAAAATTCATCCCAAGATCTTGGCAACCATAACAAAACTCAAACTTTCTGAGTGGTATTTGGGAATTATTGGTCAAGGCATGTGAATAAAATACCCTTTGGCAAACACTAGCAAACATATTCTTTGGCTCACGCCTATTTCAACTTTTGCTATACTGTTTCGACTTCAATACGTCTCACCAGCTTGGGAGGTGTTGAGATTAGCTACATGGCTGACCGCAGTGGGGAGATTAAGTTCAGTGTCGTAAATGTACTGCAGTTTAAGGTGGATATAGGTTTCAATTTTTTATTTTATTTGAAATACGCTCAAATTATATTAAATCTCTAATTCTGGCTAATAATTTTGCGTAAAGCGAAATTGGTCGAACAACAGTGTGATTTTTTAGCATGGTTATATTAGGATTGAATATGATTATTGTTGCGTCATTAGCTTCCTCATTGGCAGTGGGTAAGTATTCAATTATCTGATGCATACATCTTATTCCAGATACTCGCTTGCTTCGCGTATAAGGTTCTTGAATTAAAGCTACATCAATTTTTTCAGCAAAAACAAAACTTTCTATTTCAGCCATTACAGTGCTTAATCTCTGAGCATTAATTTGAATAAATTTAATCGCCATAATCATTTTTTTTTCATAATCCTGGGCACGCTTGATTTCTGGACATTGTTTGGATTGGGCTTCGTGTTCTATATCATTGTTTTCGCGACGGCAACAGTTAATGCACCGTGGTCGATTTTCGCATGATCGAATCATGATCGAATCGTCATGGCCTCTCTCAGAACACTTTCTATGGGTGACATCCGTATCTTAGCATTTTTCAGAAGTGTGGTGAAAAAGATATCATTTGTAGCAACGTGTAGGTGAAGTAAATTCTTCAACTGATGACTACCATCCAATGAATACGCGTCTGGCAGACTTCAGTTTTACGAAGATTTCAGGTTGTAGTTCTAAGACTCAGTGATCTTCATGCTGGCCATTTGGAATAAGAAATTTGTGGCGAACGGATTCTTTCAGTTTTTCCACTTCATGTTTTCACCCTTTTGGAAAATTCCGTTCGCTAAGTTCCTGGAATGATTCAGTTCCCGCGGACTCCTAAACATTATAAGTTTTGGGAATTATTTTCTTTGTTCTCGTATATGAACCGTACTAGCTTCCCTAACTGCGTCACGAATGTTGTCGATCCCGACAACTGAGTCGGCCTCTATTAGCACCCCATTATTCCTAAGTAGATTAAACCGACGAACATTAAGTCACTGCTTTTGCATCGCAAGCGCATTCTCGACATTTTTTTAAATGCTATCTACTGTGTTCTTTTGTCCATTCTTTAGTACGCATTGACCTGGCCAAGAAGGCGCTCGTTCCTTAATTGGGCCTGGACATACAGTTCAAGGATTTCCTCCTGAACAGAATGAATTGATTTCCTCTGATCATTTTCACTTTACTAAAATCTAATTTTGATCAATTTGTTTCATCGCTTTATTAAGCGTTTTCGCCCCGCAGTAGTATCCGTCTGTTTCTCATTACTTTTCAGCACTTCGTTCAGAGAAGCGTTGTCTTCCGACGCTGAGTAATTTGCCGCCATTTCCGCTTCAGTTTTCTGTTTCTCGCACTCAAAGAACTGCGTGAATGTATTCAGCACTATTAAGAGGGAGGGTCGAGAGAGGCAGGGTGGAAGGTGGAGCGGCCCGAAGGTGGGCGCGACCTCTAACGGTGCTTCGGGAAGGCTGGTTTCCGTCTGCTATGCGCCGCACCAGAGCTCACAACACAAGAGATAGGAGAATACTCACAAACACCTTTAGTTCCAAGTTTATTGCCAGGTTCTTCATTCACAAGCTAAAGTTTACATACGCCTACCATCCGACACAACACTTACTGTGTTACGCGCTCGCAAACTCAAATAACGCGAAAGACGGAGAACGATCAACACACGACTCACCACGCGGCAACATCTTGCCGGACCCCCAGGACAGACAGACGGACGTTTTGAAAAGAAACTTTTTTTTCAGTATCAGAGGACCCCAAAACGCGTATTCCGTTGAAATTGCGAAATCGGTTTTCCGCACCATTACATAACGTTTCCTATACTTCATACATTACTCAGTATATACGTAGGTATTCGGAAAAGCAAAAATTAATAGCCTAACCTTGATAAAGAACTAGTGGTGTTAGAGAATGTCACAGAAGTTCCCATTTTAGTTTACTACGAAGGGGTACCTCAAAATAACCGGAATAGCTCTGCTGTGAGCGTACCTTGTGCAGTACGAAATTATCCCGCTAGGAGCGTGCAACGCAACGCATTGCGAGCAACGCAGCGCATTCGCGAGCGCATTGTGATCAACGTGCAGCTGTGAATTTTTTTTTTTTTACTGGACAAAAATGCTGCTGAAACTGGGTTAATGTTGAAGATTGCTTACAAAGATGACGATAAGGAAAAAACTCAAGTGTACGATTGGTTCGCTAGTTTTAAAAATGTCGACATGTCAATTGATGACAAATCTCGTTCTGGACGTACTTCAACTGCCCGAATCGACGAATATGTTGACAAAATTCGAGAGCTTGTGCACACAGATCGTCGACAGACAATTGAACAAGACAGAGATTATTGGGATATCTTGGAGCTCGCTTCAGCAAATTTTAACAGACGATTTGGGCAAGAAAAAGCTTGCTGCCAAGTTTGTTCTTCGGGTTCTGACAGACATTCAAAAAGAAAATCGAGATGAAACTTGTCGTGCATTGAAACAACTTGAAACCTATCCAGCAATAAGGAGATGCAGCAACTGGAGATGAGTCATGGTTCTATGGTTACGACCCAGAAACAAAACAACAGTCAAGCCAATGGAAGACAACCTCGTCACCTCGTCTAAAGAAATGTCAAGTCAAATCGAACATCAAAACATGTTGATTTGCTTTTTTGATACCAAGGGCGTAGTTCATGCAGAGTTTGTTCTCCCAAATCAGACCGCAAACCAAAAATTTTATTTGGAAGTCTTAAGTAGATAGCACAACAGTGTTCGACAAAAAAGACCCGATTTGTGGCAGACAGGAGAGTGGTTCTTCCATCACGACAACGCACCTGCACACAGCCATCACTGTTCGGCAATTTTGGGCTAAAACTAACATGGTACCGCTGCCCCACGTTTTCTTGTTCCCACGTATGAAAAAAGGCATGAAAGGACAACGGTTTGACAACATTGAAGAGGTCAAGAAAAAAACGAGGGAGGAGCTATCAGCCATTACTAAAGATGACTTCAAAAAATGTTTCGAACAGTGGAAGCACCGCTGGGACAAATGTATAAGTGTCAATGGAGAGTGGTTTGAAGGAGATAAGGATGTATTGTAAGAAATTTGAAAATATACAGCTTTTAAAAAATAATTCCGGTTATTTTTGAGTATCCCCTCGTATTTCCTTTGGTCTTGGCTAGCTATACGAACTTAACCATATACTTTTCCAGCTGCTATCTATCGAAGCCTAAAGTGAAGAAAATTTTATTTTTGTAGTTTTTAAAATTGCAAATATTGCACGCAATATTGCACAAAAACTACCAAAATTTTGAAAAACTGTATTTGGTCTTAATGAAAGAACTCACTAAGGACAACAAATTTTATATGAAGGAAAAACCTTTATCATTAATTTTGTAGTTGTAGGAAGCCGGGGAAAAAATTCAAACTTTTGCAATTTTCGTAAATTCATAGATAAGCGTAAACGTCGTACGTATGCCACCTTTATGAATGTATTTTTCTCTATTCTTACAAGAAATTGAAATAAAAATTTTAAATCGTTTTGGAAAACATAAAGTTTTGCGAAATCTCAACCGTTTTCTGTGAAAACTAGCTCAACATTTCAGAAACGCTCAAACACCATTTTCTCATGAATTGCTCAAAATTTTTTCTTTAAACTTTTTGAACGGAGTGCTTATAGCACTCTTTAATATGATGTAAAGTTTATTTTGAGGTTTTTTTTATTTATACAAATGTAATTGAAATTGTTTTTTGAAAGGTGTATCACACCATTAATATGCACATTTCCAACAACTTGTAAACACTTATATTTGTGAGTTAATGTGCGTCAAATTACTTCTAATGAAGTTTTTTCCAAAAATCAAAAATTTCCCGTGAAAAAGAGCTTCAAATTTCGAATTTAGAGTAGTGCTTAAACACCATTTTCTTAAAAACGGCTGCAATTTTTTTAAAAGGAAATTGCCATTTCGGACGAGGTTTTATTGTTCTTTAAAATTTTTAAAATAATATTTCCTTTCTACTGTTATGAAACCGAAAAATTAAGAAAATGGCAAAAATATATACTTTGGGCGACGATAGATGGCAGCTCACACAAGTCCGAATAGCTAGTCGAGACCAAAGGAAATAGAAAACTAATACGGGAAAGAGTGTTCCATTCTTTAGCACCACTAGTTCCTCATCATTTCCCTTTTTTCCTTCCTAGCACCGATCGTGATCAGGTTGGATGCATACCTGCAGGCCTGGACAACACAAACGCACAATCATGTTTTGTCTTTCGGTAGAAGCAGAGACTGTGATAAAAATCGAAATAAAAAACAAAGATTATGCAAGTCGAGATTTTGTTCCCTCACGAGGAATCCAATTCTACTTTTGTGTATGGCCAACAATGACTCTTGAGGTCAACCCTCTGTGTATGATATATCCTTCTCAGTGCTGACTTACCTTAGTGCGAGAAACAAAAAAAATAATTTCGTTTTCACTGATGGCATATAAAGACCTAAAAAGGGAGTTCACAATACCATTTCTGAGAGATAGCGTTGCTAGTAAAATGAATTCGTAGCCATCATACCGCGTGTTCATGTGGAATCAATATTAAAAAGAAAATATCGTTTTTTCCACTTTAAGTGCTAATATAAGTTTTAGAATTTGATCAAAAATGTGATTAATTTTAATTATTAATTTTTTACAATATTTCGTTTTAAATATGATTTTTCATTGTCTTCATGCCTTTTTGCACCCCTGCTTTAGCTAGAATAATTACCTTCTTACTTGTCTATGCCTTTTTGCCTGCCTATTTTAGGTAAAATAAATGCATGAACTTCCGGGCTCTACTGATGAGGTGTTGTTTCATGCCAGAGAAAATGCAAATTACACTTTACACGCAAATTACATTCGTCCCTTAACACTTCGCATTTGAATTCGTGCCGTGAACACACTAAAGAAATTTTTGTCCGTGTAATGTTCTTCAGTAAACTATTGTTACTATTTGTTTTGATCCGATCCGTTGCAAAGCCACTTTGTAATAATTTCAAATACTGTCTTAGCTTGTAGTTTTATATCTTCAATTTGTCACAAACGACGAATTGTGTGGTCAACAACAGTCTGTAGAGGATTTGTAGATTTCAGCAGATATTTTTGTCACTTTCAAACCTTCTAGATAATACATAATATTTGCCTCCTTAACTCAGTAGTAAGGTGGATAAAATGTACAATTTGTTTTTCCTGCTTGTTCTCGTAATTGTAAATGTTGCTGATTAGACAAATTTGTTACCACCATTAATGGGAGGGCTTCTTCTGAAGAGAGTAAATACGGTTCTTGTTGCAACAATCTGTCCACTTTCTTAATTCGTGTGCCTCTGTTGAAAGAGAGGCGAGAGTGGGAGAGAGTGTTAAGAGAGAAGCCTTTACTCTATATTAGCAGAATACGTTTTACCTTCTTTTCTTAATTTTATTTCAGTAGCTGTTCCCAGTTTTTCAGTGGACGAATTTAACAGCGAGTTTTCAAGAACTGAGAGTTTTAAGTGAACGGCCAAAATTTTTACAAACACCATTCTATTTTTTGATGAACTTGAAGAAACTTTGATACCTTCCAGAAGCCACAATGAGTAATGCTCTACAAAACGTTGTTTATGCATTGCACATTTTCCCATCTTTTGGTAATAAACTGATAAAATTAGCGAATTTGAGATTTTATTGGTCTTATTGAATTACCATAAATCGTTTTTTTCCTAATTCTTGTAAAACATACGAAAGTATGGCATCATACCATGCCGCTTCCAAGCCATGGTGCTTCCGCGCCAGACATCAAATAACGTCCTCCGAGCAACTGAGCACTCTATTGCGAAAAAAATATGAAAAACTCTTGAGTGCGCAGCTGAGCTTTCATGATTTCGATAGCCAAAGGACAACGTTGAATGTCTATATAGTCGTACTATGTCTTATAGTCATTTATGGTAAATTCTATATTAAAAGCTTAGATAGATTTGTAAAATGACGCGAAAAATAAATTAAAATTGCTTACTTTTTTCAAACATACCACAAGCAAACAAAAACACTTTTTCTTATCTTGAGGCACTACTAAAAAGAAAAAATATTCGAAAACACAAATCATGAATAACTAACACGATACAAGCGCCAGTTGATGCACATTGGTCTCGAACACGCGAAATACTTAAATGCAAAGCAACTTATATGCGGACAGTCCGGTGCACTGCAAGTTCAAGAATTTTTGAATTACTGCCGCCTCAGGCGATTCAGAAGAAAATTACAACTCATTTTATGTAATGTGTACATTTTAAAATAAATACCCATATAATACTTCTGAGTAAATAGTAAAAAGGACTCTTTTCCAGCTAGATGACCAAAACTACACACTGCGCAGTTGCTGAATTCGATCAAGCTCCCTAGCTAGCGTCAAAACTCCTGCCACCGTCGGGACTCGACCCCTAGGACCTCCTGGTCAGAGGCACTGTTGATGATATAGATTTTTACTTTCTCGTATACGTATGTATATACGGACAATATGCGTAGTACAGAGAAAGTGATGTATTGCTGAGGAAAATCGATTTCGAGATGGTAGCCGATGGTAGGTCTGCGCCGGATCTCGCCATACACTGGGGGACAGACCACCGCCACCTTCCGAGCAAAACACACACTACACTTACGGCAATAATGACCTGGACTCGGATTCTGACATGTCATTTTTCATTGGTGCATTCTAGACGTAGCTAACTTGTAAATGAATGTTTATCACAACATATAGATTATAGAAATGTATAGTTATTGGGTAATGTTTTCATCTTTGCGTCATTTTTTCGCATTTGTTTCCCTTTCCGATTTTTTTGTTAGTGAATATTTCATGAATTTACAATGACTCATTAAAACAAAGTTTTGATTATTTTATCAATTCGTGACGAAATTTACTACTGCAATGGACTCTGGTTTTAGAACTCTGAAAATTACACGGATCTTCGGTAACTTCCGCGACCTTTCAAAACCGACGGTTGGAAATTGGAGCTAAGGATTTAATTGCCTTCTAAAATGAAGACTGCACTCTAAACAAAATTTTATATTAATAATTTTTTTAATTGTAAAATTCATTGAATAAATAAATATTTTCCTACAAATTTGTGTTTTCAAAAAATGTCATTTTCCACCTATTTTTAAAGTTTTTAGGTCATTTTTGTCTTATTTTAAGTCTTTTTATAGGTCATCTTCAAAGAATTTTTAGATCATCAGAATCCGATTTCTGCTAATAACTCTAGCAGTTGACGTGCTCGGAATCACTAACAATCAATCAAGAGAAATTCTGGTAGTTTCCCTTAATGTAAGATCTGCGATATTTTGTAATCAAAATGTGTTTATTTTACCAAACAATCGCGATGTTGCCGTGATGTTTCAAACCTGCGAGTTACCTCAACAAACTTCTTAATCACCGAAACCAGTTCAAGGATGAACATTCCTCAAATTGGAAAACCGCAAGATGAATTTGGTTTGTTCGTATCCTGTTAAACAGGACGCTTTATTATTCTACGCCTTGGACATCGGCAGTTTCTCTCCCTTGCTGGTGCCGCGTAAAACTCTGGTTGTGACGTGTGAGTTGGACGACCTTTCTGTGCAACCGCAATCAGTCCTCGTAAACTTCTAAATTGTCCCAAAAGACAAAAATAAATCACTTTTGTTCATTTTTACACGATTAAAATAACCAAGAACAATTCAACACAGCTATCATTGAAAGAAAGAATGAAAGCTTGTAAAGGGACCGCTAAAAAGTACTTCCACAAAACTGTCTAAACGTACTAATACTTTATATAGTAATCGCCTTGGTGTTGAAAAGGGTAAGAAATAGACGTATCGCTGGGTATCCGCCAACGCACGGTGCTGCCACGATGTGAGATGAGATAACACTTTGTCTCTATCTACTTCCTGGCCCTTAGATTTCGAATGACTCACGTAGGTGTAGGCGCCCAGCCCAGAGTTGATCTATCTCAAATAGTCGACAAGAGATGACACTTTACGAAGGAACTCCTCCCCTCAGAAAATCTGTAGTAAAAAAAGGTCCCCCTCATCTGGCCGTAGCAGTATCATGGTAGATTTCTACCCGACAGGTCACGCTGAGAATTCCTTCTCAAAGCGATATCGAGTATTCGCTCACAAAGCGCGTGAGGAATCCACTCGATATAAGTCAGTTTCTTGATAACCATGAAGTAAATAATATACATTTTGCCTCGAAAATCAAAGCAAATACAGTGAACATAAAAGCAATTCGGTAATTACATTCAAAAGACCATGGAAGAGGACATTCCTCCCTTTATCTGCTTTAACCCATTTAATAGAGTTGTTCTTGCGCAGAAGACGGTGGATACGACGCATCGGAGACTGAAACCCTGCTCGGTTGTAGCGAGATGGCGCGATCGCTCATGTCGAGAGAGGGCGTAAACACGGAGTACCCTACTCACTGCGAACACACGTGCATTGCAGGTATGACGGTCGCATACGTAAACTTGAAACTCCGATGGCGCCCCCCGCCCAAGAGATCCCAAGTATTTAACATTAACGACAGAAAATGAAAACTTCAAACAGCCTTTTGAATCAATCGTACTTCAATACGCCACATTTTGTTTCCGAGAAAATCGAGAAGTTTACTGGATAATTTTTTCACATACTTTTTGAATACGAAGCTCTGGTTTGAATTAACCGTTCTATTGCTCAACTGAAGTTTAGATATCGCCCATCACAACAGCGCCCGCTCAAAGAATCTTCACAGTACACCGCCTAGCTTCTAATTCGCTATTTTACTGTAATGTAAGATAAATTATATAAATTAAAAATTAAAATGTATGATATTCTACGTACGTAGTATACAGAAATAATTGTTATGCTGTGACAAAAAGCGGCGATTATTCGCGAAAAACCATATATTGCGGGGTGTTGATTCTAACGTGGATAATTGTTGTATCTGTCTGTAGTAAATTACTTCTTCCAACTCGCAGTGTACTCAAATTCCACGTTTTGTGGCTTCTGTTTGGACAAAATATCCGATTTTCATCCATCCCTCTGAACGCACTGTAGAGCATCGAAGCATTTGATTGCAGTACATACCGTACGGAAGAGAGCGTTCCCTTTCTCACAGAGTGCTTAGGCACAACACTCGCCATGCTAAATACTCAAATCGACAAGAAATTTCACCGCCTTGTCAACACCTTTAGAAATCCATAAATATAAATTTCAATGTGCTAGGAAGCATTGCAAGTAGTGCTTTAGCGACAATTAGAATTGAGACCTTTTCTGACCTTCTGCCTGTCGAAGCCTGTCCTGCGGCCGGGCTCGTACGCTGCGCCGCGCCGCCGCTATCAGCCTGTCTTCAGAGTCTGAGTTGCCTCGGAGGGCATGCAAGGTGTTAAAAATTGGGTGTGTACATGGCTGGTTTGGAAAGACGAGGTCTAACACACGTATGAATAATCCAATTAGAATTAATCATTGAAATATACAAGTTGCAAAACATTTTTGACAATTTGTATACGGAATTCCTTAATTCAATGTAATAAACTATCCTTTACAATGTAAGATTCTTTGCGGTTTCCTTTAATGAATGGCCGAATTCTAATATACTTTTGAATGACTTTCAAATGCTACGTAAGTTTTAGTAAAGTAATTGTCATCAAGTAGTGAAATTTTCACTTGTCGAAAGTACTTCAATTTTGTAGCGATGAGACTCATTCTATTTCTTCACACGTTATACTTCCGTTCTGATAAACCTGTGAGTTTGAGTCGGATGACGAAGACGATGTTGATACATGAATTACAAATTTGTCTACATCATCTTGTAATTCATTAGCTTTCTACAAATCATTTTCAATTTTCAGAACGTGTGAAATGTAGTTTCGCCAATTGTCCTGTATAACCTGTTTGAAACCTTCGCGTATAAGGGGTTCCATTTCATTAATCTTCAGTGAAGTATTTCTCATTGGAATGTAGTATTTTACGTTTCCATATACAATTTCAATGGGGTTAAGTTTACATGGTAAGGAGTTCACATCCACTTGCCATGTAATTTCATAAATTTTTAATTTTTCGTATATTGTTTTCTCTCTTTGGGCAATGGATAGTAAATCTCGCTCCAATAGACCCTCTTCATGAGCAATGTTTTTCTCCTGTTGCCATATCTTAATAGACTCTTTCCTCCATTTGCTCGTTGGCAAAGCCTCTCATTTTCTGGAGGATTCGGACGGTGTCTATAACTATTACGGAGCCCTTCCGTGCATTAGGTAGCAATGTCTGCTCCAAACATTGTTCATAAAGTTCTCCACCCACTTCATCGTGAGCATCTGCAAGGTTTTTCCCCCACAACATTACCAATTCTGATCCAACTGAAAATCCCTTAGTGCTTCCAGCATGTAATAAGGCAAAACGAGGACTCCTGGATGTCGGTGACTTAAGACCAACACTGAAATCTGCAAGAAAAGCTTGGCGAGGTTTTTTAATTTCGGTATCTAGCCAAACTATTTAAACACTGTGCCCGGCATTAACCCACGACAGTCAGTATAAATAATAGTTTTGCCATCTTTCCGAAATTTTCTAATGTTTCTCAAATGGCTAATGTCTCTCTTGTGTCTCCAGCAAATAGTTATTTCCATTGACATTGCCATATTTCCTCTTCTTTCGTACACAAAATCGATATCCTTTAATATATTATGCAATGTGGATCTTGATAAAGTACATAATGTTCCATTACTCCAGTAAGGTATTTCTACTCTTTGAGATCGTTGTTTAAGGTACGAACATAACCAATCTGGAGCAATACCACGAATTACATAAAAATGTAATTTTGAAACTAAATTGTAATGATCAATGACGTCAATAGCTTTTGAAAGATCTAAAAATATTCCAATAGGTGCTTCGTTTTGATCCATGGATGATGCGACATCTTTAAGAAAACAATATATGGCTGTTTCCGTAGATTATGATTTTCGAAATCCATGTTGGCAATATAAAAACGCGTCGTGTTTACTAAGAAAGGTTTCCATTCGTACATAAAAAAGACTCCCTAATTTTTTTTTGAGAAAACCGACAAAAGAGAAAATGGCCGATAATTTTGAATTTTATTTTTGTTGCCTTTTTTGAAAAGCCGCTTAATCTTAGCTGCTTAAGGATACATTCAATATGTGAGTTAACGGCGGATGTATAATGGCGGGCGCACAAGTCTTTAACAAACAATCCGGAAATTCATCTAAACCATCCGAATTTTTATTTTTTAGTCTACCGATTATTTTGAGAATTTCATAGGAATAAGTTTCGGAAACGAACATCGTGTCTAAAATGTTTACGGAAACGTCTTAATGTTGAATTTTGTCGCGGATGACCCATAGTGAGATCGGCAGTAATTCTCGAAAAGTATTGGTTAAAGAGACTAACCACTGTTGCCGGATCGTTCACATTTCTATCGTTGTCTTTTAAAACAACATTCTCTACAAGGTTTCTAGTTGATTTGGTCGAATTTTTTACTATGTTCCCCATTGCATTTGTTTATTATTTGAGTTCAAAATATCCTGATCACGTTTCATGATTTTAGTCTGTCTTATGACTTTTCTTAAAAATGATTTTTATTTTTGAACGTAGAGGAGGAAATCTTGAGATACGTTTTGATGCTTAGAAATTAAAGAACTAATTTGTTTATTTTGACATGTCCTAATCCGTTGTGGTATCTAAGAATTGCTTTTCCCTGAAATATTTAATTTTAGTTTATGAAGAGAAAAGCAAGAGTTAAAATGAAATGAGAGCGTTGAAAAAAAATACTTATATTTATCGTTTGTATTAACAGTATTGTACACCGCGTCTGCCATTACAGATAAAAAATGTCTGTAAATCATTTTTTAATATTTCCACATTGGTGTTTTGTGAAATCAAAATGTTAGTTTCACAGTGTACTCGCTCTTTAAGATCCGAAGTTCAAGAATGCATGGGGCAAGTGTACTTTTACTTTCTCAATGAGGTAGTCTACATGTGATGACAAAAAAATTCTGACCTGCATAGATTTTCACACGTAATGTGTAGGCAGGGCCGGACCAAAGGGTTGGTAAGGTTTTTTTCTTTTTTTCTTTTTCTCGTCTTCTGCGAAAAGGCGATCTTCGAAGCACTTATTCACAGGCCAACTCATCTTTACCCCCACGAGGAAAACCATATATATATATATATATATATATATATATATATATATATATATATATATATATATATATATATATATATATATATATATATATATATATATCCGATTCGGTTTCGGACCAGAAGATCGCGGGTTCGAATCCCGCCTCAGGCATGGGTGTATTTGTGTATGTCTGTATGTGTTTTCCTTTCACCCCCATTATCATATATATATATATATATATATATATATATATATATATATATATATATTGGCGGGTGTAGGTAAAAGGCTTAAGACAATTTGACCGAGAAATGCAAACGGGATACACCAATTGCTGTCATTCAGCGGGTTCCTACCGGTTCGCGCGAACCGCTTGTTAAAATTTTTGGGGTACGCAGAACCATTTGAAATTTATCTCGACCTTCTTAAAATTATTGTAATTCTCAATTGCACATTTAGTTTTAAAAAAATGTTGCTATCATATAATAATACTCACTATAGTACTTGCAAAATATTAATTTTGTAAATCGATTTACAGAAATACGAACGCAGTGACTGTTCAAGGTCGCGGATTGTAGAGGCAAAAGTATGAACGCTCACTCTGGCAACTTAGTGAATCTCTGATGTGGTCTGTACAGGGCAGTATAAGCATTTTTTGACAGTTTCTAATGCAGTTGAATATCGCCTATCGAATGGCTGAGTATCGCTATTCCAAAGACTTCTTGTTCGGTTTCTGGTTTTTATTATGGTTATTATGGGATCTGGCAATTTAGTATGTGTTTTTGGTTTTTAATGTGCTATGTTATTTTGTTGCTCAACGATAACACTGGTTACTATATTGTTTAATAATGCTATTGGACTTTCTATTTCTAAAGGCCTTTTTAGATTCCTGAATTTGGGGTTCTGATAATTATGTTTTTTCTAAAGTCTTTCCAGTTTATGTTATTAGTATTTAATGTGGGTGTGTGGGGGGGCGGTTGTTGATGAGCAGAAATTATTACAGGGAGATGATCAGAGTCAAGTTCGTGTAGCACGGTGGAGTAAAATTTAGTCCGATCGTTGGTGATTGCAATGTCTAATGTGTCTGGGTGTTTATTTGAGTCGTATGAGTAGTAGGTTGGTTCTGTAGGAGTTAATACGTGCAATTTTGAGTTCGTTATTATTGTTTGTAATTGTTTGCCTGCGCTGTTTTTTGATCTGCATCCCCAGTTGGTGTTTTTGGAGTTCAAATCTCCTATTAGTAAAAGGAGGGGTGATTTGATTAAATAACGCTGCGATGTTAGCGTCTTGAATTTTTTTATTTGGAGACTTGTATACTGTTATAATGGTAAATATTCTGTTGTTAAGAGGTACTTTTAAAGCGACTGTTTCTAATCCCGGAGTGTTTGGTAGGTTTCCTTTGGTGTAGGGCATTGATTTTTCCACAAGGATGAGGACACCTCCCCCATTAGCATTTATTCGGTCTTTTCTGACTACAATGTAACCGGGCATATTGAATGTCGTGTAGGATTTGAGGTGTGTTTCCGTTATACACGCTATTTTGATTTCTTTGTCTTTCAGGAAGTAGATCAATTCATTATTTTGTTGGTTATGCTATTGGCATTCCAGTTTAGCAGGTTTGTTTTATTATGGAGCTGTGTGGCCATGATTCCTATTGAAATACGGGTGAATTTTGTATATTATTGACAATTGTATTAAAGTATTGATTAGATTGATTATGTATGTTGAAATAGTTTATTATTGTGTGCATGAATGAATTATCATTAATATTGTTGCTATTATCATTGTTTTGGTTTGTGGTTGTTTGATTCCTGTTATGGTTTCTATTTGATTGATTTGTTACTTGGGTGAAATTTGGAATGTTGCTAGTGGTTGGTAGATTAGGGTAGTTTTGGGAGTTTAGATTGAACTGATTAACATTTATGGGTTTCGTACTTGAACGTCCTTTCTGGTCATTTGGGGGGGATCTCTACGAGCTTTTTGAAGTAAGAACATTCAACTGATCTCGCGTCTGCACGGTGCGGACCGTTACAGTTTTTGCAAATAGGAGGGTTTTCTTTTTGGGGGCAATTTACAGAGTAATGATCTTTAGCGCAATAAATGCATGCTATATTGTGATTGCAGTTGTTTCTGGTATGCCCGAAATCTAGACATCGGAGGTATTGGATAGAACCCTTAGCTTTTCGCCTTTTTTCTGGCTTGACAATCAGGTTAAATATTTGATTAATTTGTAATATACTGTAATATAATGGCTGTCGTCGAACTTGGCTACCACTACCGGGATGGGGATGTTGTCTTTATACAGTCTAGTTACACTAATAAGCGATGGGCACTTTCCCTTGAGATCTTGGTATATTTCTTCCTGAGTAATAGATGGATGAAAATTCTTAAAGACGATGGTAAATTTTTTAATTGCTGGGTCTTTATACGTGTGGAATTTTCTGTTAGTGCTGATTAGATATTTTATTGCCTGCCTTAAGTCCGAGATAGTTTTAAAAAGCACTTTGATTTTGTTATGAACAATGGTTGCAGTAAACTGGTTTGTTATTGAAATCTTTAGTTCTCTATTAAATTCTGCAACATTCTGAATATGGGCTACAAAGATGAGTGGTATTTTAATATTTAAATTGGTGTGGTCAATATTTTGTTCATTTATGAATAGAAACCTATTGTCCTCGCGCTCATCACTTTGTTCGCCGAGCTCAGAGAATCTGTTCCTTATAGGTACATTATATTGGAACTCAGTGGGTTTTTTTGACTTTACACTCGTATTGTTACTGGTCCGATTCATTTTCTTACTCTCGGAATCACTATCACTATCACTGACTGACCTTTTCTGCGCCTGAGCAGGTTGTGATGGTGGGAGTGGTGACGACATGTAGATCTGGCTGAGGTTGGCAGGGTTGTTGTTGTCCTCAGTGCTGGTTGGAACTGGCGTCGCAGCGAGGCTTATATCCATGGCCTCGCCGCTTGCTGGTATTGGCGACACTGGTGAAACGACACCGTTGTCACCGTTGTGGACGATGCGCAGGGCTTCAAATATTGTCTGCCCTGTGTTTGGATTAATGGCATAGGCCATATACTTTCTTAGCTAGTTGTGATCAGAGCTGTTTGTACACGAACACTAGCACAAACACTATAGTCACTCGCTTGCCTCAACGTAAGAGCTGCCTCGACACGAAGCGTTCGCCTCGGCGACTCGACGTCGACTATCTAGCTAGTGTCGAAAAGCCTGCCACCGTCGGGACTCCAACCTAGGACCTCTCGCTCCCACGCTTGACGGGAGATAAGTCTGGATCTAAGAGCTTGTCCCGTTTGGGACAGTGAGCACATTTCTGCGTGACAGGTTCTAATGTCTAATGGCAGAATTATAGGTATCCACAGAGTACTCAGTGATCCGTGTTCAGGCCAATAGACGATTTTTGGACAGGTACTGAAGCAGTTTAGTATCGCCAAAGAGAGATCACTGTGAAAAAAATATTGCATTTTTTTCTGCACACTACAACTAGGCCTACACTCTTCAAAAAATAAACAAGGCATTACTCTGCATGACAAACACCCTAATGAATTTAAAAACCTAAACCCAATACACATACTTAATAATTATAAACTGAAAATTTTCCTGTTGAATCATACCATATATACAATTAAAGAATATATAAACCATACGTTCATCTATAAATAGCAGTATAAAGCAATATAAACTTCTAATCCCTTTTGTATATTCTGTTCCATGTCTGTCTCTCCCAAAATGGCTGACGGATGGAAAGGATGGACCCAGCCAACGCATCGTGCTTATTTCCAGCAAAAAGAAGAGGAAAATAACTCTTACATATTTTTTGACTACTTTTACTGCCGTATGGATTGTGTCGTATTGTATTTTCGTCTATGATTGTAATTTCTGCATTTACTTGTTTGTACACTCAGTGTTTGTACACTCAGTGAACCGTGCTCAGGCCAATAGACGATTTTTTTACAGGTACTGAAGCAGTTTAGTATCGACAAAGATCACTCTGAAGAACTGATTGCAATGCATGCAGTTAGGGATTCTGAGTGAATAGTCAAAAACGAAAACTATTTTTTTCGCATACTAAAAGTAGGCCTTCACTCTTTCAAAAAATAAAAAAAGGCATTACTCTGTATGACAAACACCCTAATGAATTCAAAAACATAAACCCAATACACATCTTTCAATATAAACTGAAAACTTTCCTATTGAATCATACAATATACACAATTGAAGAATACTCGTATATAAACCATATACGTTAATCTAAAGCAATATAAACTTCTAATCCCTTTTGTATATTCTGTTCCATGTCCAGTACCTCGACTGTGACCAGTGATAAGAAGTGCCCCAGCGGGGCCGTGAATACGGTCGTTCAGAAAGCGAGTCGTCTTTCGTGTGAACGGTGTGAACAGTGCCTCGCTTAGAAAAGTGTGATTTTAGTTTTAGTTAAAGCCAACAAATCTTTAAAACCAGTGAATGGCCACAAATAGTTGCTACGTTACGGGGCAACTAATTCGACGCGCAATGGACGCCACATTTAGTGAAAGTGATGGTGAAAACCTGCATACCAGTGAACCTGTTCAGCCCCCCCCCCCCCCCCCGACCAAACAATACTACAACATCAAGAAATTCTTCAACAACAACTGCAACATCTCCAATATCAGCAACAAATGATAGAACTGCAACTTTCCCAGCTTCAAAATCATTATCACGTGCCGACACAACCGCCTCTGCCACAGCAATCATATTCACAGCAACCGCAGCAGCAAGGCACGCAGGAACATGGTAATGAACTTAAACGTAAGAGGTCACGCTCGCCAGAAGAGGATATATCCAGGTACAATATTCCTGTTTCTAATAGATATAAGCTTCTTGGAACATTAGAAACTAGTGAAGAACCCGAAATCGATCCAATTATTAAAATCCCCCCAATCATAGTGCACAATGCAAGCAATTTTCAACTTTTGTTAGAAGATATTAAAAAGAACGTTAAGGACGACTTCACAACTAAACAAGAAAAAGACGCTATTAAAATTTATTTCACTTCAATAAGTGATTATAGAAGCTTTAGGAAATTCTGTGAATCTGAAAAAATTGAATTCCATTCTTTCAAAGACCCAACTGTAAAAACTTTAGCTATAGTTATGAAGGACATTCCTACTACCTACACGGAAAGTGAAATACTCCAGGAACTGATAAGGCTAAAATTCCCAGCAATTAAAGTCGCAAGACTATATAATAAAGACAAATGCCCCATACCTGTTTGTGCAATAGATCTAGAAAACACATATCAAAGCAAAGAAATATTTAAACTAAACCGATTTTTGTACAGTGTAATTAGAATTCAAAAAAGATTCAAGTCTCATGTAATCCAATGCAAACGTCAGAGATTTGGGCATTCCCAGGCAAATTGCGGCCTGCAGCCTCGCTGCGTTAAATGTACTGGCCAACATCACTACTCTGAGTGTACCAAAATTAAATCTACCCCCCCCCTAAGTGCATTAACTGTGGTCTCGACCACACAGCTAATTATAAAGGCTGCAGCATATACAAAAAGGCAGCAGAGTCAATGAAAAACTCGAAAAACATGCACCCACCTTCTAACATGCCCCACCTAATCACTAGTCATCCTAACCTTGTTACCACTAGACAGCCACCACCACATCCTACCCACCATCCTAATCCATACCTTAGTAACCAATCGAGGTCATATTCTTCATTATTTAAACAGGAACAATCAAATTTAATCTCAAACATCGTGCAACAAGTCATGATAGCGCTCACTCCCTTAATTGAAAACACAGTTAAATCTGTTCTGACAAATTTAAATTATGACAAATAAAATAGCCAATATTAAACTTTTAAACTGGAACGCCAACGGATTAAAACGCCAGGAAAATGAATTCAGATATTTTCTAAAGAATAATGAAATTGAAATAGCTTGCGTAACCGAAACCCATTTAATTCCGGGTGAAAAATTCCACATTCCAGGGTTTAAAATTTTTAGAGAGGACAGAATCGCCCACAAAGCGTCAGGTGGCGTAGCAATAATGGTAACTAAAAACGTCGAGTGCAGCCAAGTAACTACGCCCTCTTCCCCAAACCTCGAGTCAATAGGAATAGCAGTGAAGAGTAGTATTATCAGTAATAATATCACTAACACTATAGGTACCTCAGCAGCAGCTATTGCTACTACAGCTGTTGATAACGCTGGTATTGTTGCTAATGCTAGAACGGACATTGATAGTGGTGGAAATTGTGACGGTAATATTAATAGTAATAATATTAATAATAACCCTAACAATGACAAACAAGTAATAATTATTGCAGCCTATAAACCTCCCAATAAAAGCTTCCCTGAAAAGGCTTATAGTAAAATATTTAACACATATAATCGTATAATTCTCCTAGGAGATTTAAACAGTAAACACAGAGCTTGGGGCTGCAACTCAATAACTTTACAAGGCAAAAAATTACTGGAATTTGTAAATAATAATAACCTTAATATTCATGCACCAACTGAACCTACACACGTTCCCTATAATTGTAATATAATCCCAGACATTCTCGACATAGTCATAACCAAAAATATTAACTTCCCACTGCTTCAAAAAGTTGTAGCTGAACTAGATTCAGATCATAATCCGATCCTAATATCACACAAAGGAAATTTTAAAGAAATTACATCTGGAAATAACCCATTAGGAAAACATATTAATTGGACTAAATTCGCTTACCTAATGAAAAATAACTATAAATATCCACTCCCTATTAGGTCGATTGCAAATATCGACTCCGAACTAGAAAAGTTTAATGCAGTTATTCTTAATTCTCTAAATCATTCAACAACAACAAAGATATCCCCCCATATGTATAATACAAAAAATAAACCATTTTCCTCCCAAATTCCATGGAAAATTATTAATTTAATTAAATCAAAACATAACTTAAGAAGACTCTGGCAAATAACTCGAAGGCCAGATATTAAAACAAAACTAAATAAACTATCAAGATTAGTCAAAAATAGATTAGATAATCACCGCTACACTTCATTCCGTCAGTTTATAAGCCAGATTGATCCAAATTCAGCTCATCTTTGGACAACAACAAAAAGAATCACCAGAGATAAAAACGAAATATCCGAATTAAAAGTAAACAATAAGCTACTGCTTTCAGATGACGAAAAGGTCAAAGCGATTGCAGATCATTTACAAAATGTATTTAGACCACACCCGCCAACAATGATACAACACAACAAAAAATTTGAAAATTTTATGAAACAACCACTAACTACAGCTGAAACCAAAATAAAGTTTATTTCACCGTCTGAAACAGCTAACATCATTAAACATCTAAAACAACGAAAAACACCCGGTATAGATGGAATCAGTAATAAAATGCTCAAAAAATCTCAATAAAAACTCTGTAGCAGGACTAACTGCAATATTTAATGCTATCTTACGCTTTAATTATTTCCCAACTGCCTGGAAGACTGCAATTGTTCTACCTTTTCGCAAGCCAGGAAAAGACCCTCGACGCCCTGAACACTACAGACCAATAAGCCTCCTTCCCTCAATTTCCAAGATTTTTGAAAGACTTCTACTAAAGAGACTTAACAAGTACCTGAAAGACACGGATGCAATACCAGATATTCAATTTGGTTTTAGAGCAAACCACTCCTGCACTCACCAGCTACTAAGGCTTACTGAATACATTGCACAGAGCTTCCAAGAGAAAAAACATACTCTGGCTGCATTTTTGGATATAGCTCAAGCGTATGACAGAGTCTGGCATACCGGTCTGTTATTTAAAATAAGACAACTTGGAGTCCCTGAGTACATACAGAATATTATTAAAGGTTTTATCTCTGATAGAAAATTTAAGGTCAAAATTAATCACTCCTTTTCTACTCTACGTAATATCACAGCCGGAGTTCCACAGGGCTCAGTTCTCTCACCTACTTTATTTAATATTTTCATGAGTGACATACCTAAGTATTCCAGCGTGGAAACTGCTCTTTTTGCCGACGATACGGCACTGTTTTCAGCAAGCTCAGATATTAACCTAGCATTTAATAGAGTTCAGAATAACCTTAACACCCTAATACAATGGACAAAAAATGGAGAATAGCAATCTATTCTCAAAAATGTCAGACTAAGATATTTACCCTTAGGAGACCTCAAATCCCTCCCAATCTGAAAATAGATGACAACGAAATACCTTGGAAAAACGAACCAATAAAATACCTAGGAGTATTGTTAGATAAGAAACTCACCTGGAAACCTCATATTCACGCAGCTATCAACAAATCCAATGCCAAAATTTTAAAACTATACCCTCTCTTAAATCAACATTCAACACTCAATACCAAATGCCAGATTCTTTTATATAAATCTATTATCCTACCCACGCTAACTTACGCATGCCCGGTTTGGGGAAACGCTGCTTCCACCACCATACAAAAAATGCAAATTGTCCAAAATAAAGTCCTCAGAAAGTCAATTAAAGCTCCATGGTTTATACCTAACCACCAAATTCATAGAGAACTCCAAATGGAAACTGTGCTCGAACACATTAAAAAATTAGCAAATAACTTCTATTCTTCCCTTCCCTCATCTCATGCCACTCTGATATTCCAATTACGTCGAACAGCAAATATCCCAAGCCGAATCAAATCCAAATTTCCCAAAGACATGCTTAAACCCCCCTAAACAAATAATATCATCCCGCTTCTAAATATAACCTAGCACGTCCCCTTCCTATTGCCTGCTAGGGCTATCCATAACAGCTTCCCCCTCCCCCCCCCAAAAAAATAAATAAATCCCAGCAGCTCCTAGAAGCAAACAAGGAATTAAACGAGCCAGAGAAATCTAATCTCAATTTGTCAGGAATGCCCAAATCCCAAAATGCCAGTATGTAAAACCGAAAACCCTCGAAAGACCTTCAGGTCGAACGAGAAGAAATAAATTAAAAAAAAAAAAAAAATAAAAAAAAAATGTTCCATGTCTGACTCTCGCAAAATAGCTGATGGATGGAAAGTATGGACCCAGCCAAGGCATCGTGCTTATTCCCAGCAAAAAGAAGAGGAAAGTAAATTGTCTATTTTTACTGCAGTATGGATTGTATCCTATTGAATTTTCCTCTGATTGTAATTTCTGCATTTACTTATCATAAACGGCTGTTCGTAACATCTTATTAGGTGACAAATAAATTATTATTATTATTATTATTATTATTATTATTATTATTATTATTATTATTATTTATTTTTCACTCTACATCACGACTATGATGATATGAGTCAGCTGAATGTAAAATCTATCCATGTTGCAACCAGCTACCTAGGGAGCAGATCTAGTGACTGTCGGCACCTCTACAACATTTTGAACAAAATGTGGGCTGTTCCAAATAAAGAAATTTCTTGCACTTCTCAGTCTTTTGAATGACCTGAGAGTTTAGCCAAGATCTCACTGAAATTTTGTGGAACAAATCGCAGAGCTCCGATGACTATTGGTACGACCTGTACTTTTACGCCCCACATTCGGCTGATCTCGATTTGCAAACACTTGTATTTAAGACACGTCTCTGCCTCTTTGGTTACGACGTTTTGATCGCAAGGCATAGCCACATCTACAAGTAGGCGCGATTTTTGGATCCCGGATAACAATATCAGATTTGTTTGCTGCTATCGTGCGATCCGTTTGAATTTGTTGGTCGTACAATAATGTATAGAGTCCAACAGATGTCACGGTTTTGGTGAGTGTTCGTACCTCTTGGGGCATGTGTTTGGAACTTCGAGGACGGTACAGATCTGCCAGTGGAAGTAACTGTACACCCTGTCATGTCTTTTCACGTATTCGCTCTTTGCTAGAATTGGACGTGCTGAAACGATATTGTAACGTACTAGCAAACGAATCTCGTGGCAGCTATTTGGGGACGCGTGGCAAGGGATTAGTAACAGGAAATAGCCTCGCCACAGGAGGGAGAGAAGGGTTTTTCCTAAAAGACACGAGGCTTTGGTTTCCGCCGGTCTTAAGGCACGAGATTACATGAGCTTCAAATGTCTTATAAGATTTTCTCGAAAACTCTGTTTCCTTTGAAAATGAGCTAAAACGTCCGCAATTTCAGAAACGTTCATACGCTATTTTCTTCAAAACGGCTCCATTTTTTACCGTCTCGCCCTTACGACGGTACTT
This sequence comes from Gryllus longicercus, assembly GCA_038098605.1. Lineage (NCBI taxonomy): Eukaryota > Metazoa > Arthropoda > Insecta > Orthoptera > Gryllidae > Gryllus > Gryllus longicercus. The sequence goes on along the minus strand of JAZDUA010000476.1, from coordinate 933,346 downwards.
CGTGAGAATAGGAAGTTAAGTAATCGTTCGACAGAAACGGCGTTTCGTGGGGCCTTGATATCGAAAAATCGACTGACGGCAAAACGTCTGTCAGTACGCCCATCTGTCCGTCTGTCGTCAACGCTAGATCTTAAACAGTTGAGCATACTTTCTCGAAAATTGATTTCCTCGATTGATCAGAAACGAACTCGAGGCTTTGGGGAGTTTCAAATAAATATATTAATTTTTGAGGTAACTTTACATGAAGTCCCAAAAACATTCTCTAAATTGTCATAAAGATGGCACCATTTTCTAGGTTAAATTTTGTTCCCGGATACCGCAATGGACGCTTAAGTGAATGGTGTAGATATCGTTGAAATCGTTGATTTTTCGAATTCAGTTTTCAGTATCATCGCAGACGGCGAAGCATGCATCTACTGTTACGAGCCGAAAATAAACGACAATAAGCACAATGGGTCTTTCCCGCTGTAGATAAGCCAATGAAAGTAAACGAGGCACTGTCAGGAAGATAGCTACTTCATTCTTTCTTCCCGGATCTGTCTTCACAGGAGGACCGTCGTGCCATTGACAGCATACCGCGCCATTCCGGCATCTGGAGAACGAACACCTCAGGACGGGGTTCAACGACGGTCCCCAGGATAAATTGCAATGTAACTCAAGGAAAATGAATTGTATATGTATATATTATTTAGGAAGTAATACCGAATTTAGCGTACAATTTTTTGTAAATTTGCGTTGAAAAATTTTGATTTTTTGGCTGTCAGAAGAGACTTCTCGCACAGCCTTGGACCGCTACTTAAAAATGTCATTGTCTGAATCCATTTTCTTTCAACACGGATGTTTAACAATTTGGGCAAGCACGGATAGTTTGAGAAATTGGGAGTAGCTCCATATTTTAGTTCTTCACCCTTACGAAGATACCTCGTAATAAGAGATTTTTTCGTCGTGAATTGACCATCCTACCAATGTGCAACCAATCGGGGCTGTTATAATTATCGAGGGTAGGTGGACGTGACTGTTATGGGGGGTCGGCACTTCCTGGCTGAATCCGTTTTTACACCCAGGGTTGTTCTGGGGAATGAGATGAAATGATAATGAACTAAGAAATGGACAATCACGCATACAGAGGCACGCAAACACAATCATGCCGGAGGTGGGACTGGAAACCACGACCCCTCGGTACAAGACCGCTTCGGCTCTAGTGCCTTAGCGATCTCGGCTCCCCGGATCGGCAATAAGAAGAGATAATTATTATTACTTTCTCGCTCATACAAAGGTACTTCGCAAGAGGAGAAAGTTTTGTAATCATGCGCCGGAAAACGGCAGAAAAACTCTGTCTCTTGCATAGCCCTAGTATCGAAAAAGGGGATAAATCCAGTTGCTAAATATAGAAAAAAATCATCTAACTCGTGGTGTAGCCAGATCCATGTTTTGTGGGTCCTTGATACCGAAAAATCGATTGACGGCAAAATGTCGGTCAACGCTAGCGCGTAAACAGTTGTGCCGATTTTCTTCTAAATTGATGTTCTCCAATCGATCTGAATGTACTCGAGGCTTTGAGAGTTTCAAACGGATATTTTATTTTTTTAGGATACTTTACATAATTCCTCAAGAACATTTTCCAAATTTCGCAAAAATAGCACCAATTGTTTTGTTAAACTTCGTCCTCTAGCAGCGTAAGAGAATGGTGCAAGTCTCATATTCGGTGAAATCCCAGAGTTTTGCAAATGTGCTATTTCTTTTGGCCGTCCTCCTGCAACTATAATATTGAAGATATAATTTTTTCATTAATGAAATATATTCCTTAAAGACAACATGAAATAGGTCCATGTTCAATTTTTCGAAATTATGAGTGATTGTCGTATAATTTTGCTCCAAATAAAAGCATGTTTAACAATTATTTTCTCAAATAACCGCCCCAAATATTTTCTTTAAATTTTCTCATTTATAAAAACAATCGTCTAACACGTGGAGTAGCCTGACTACATGTTTTGTAGATCCTCATCGATCCTCAGATCGGTTCATGGCAAAACGGTCTGTCCGTCAGTGGTCAACAAGCCTAAATCGTTCATTCTATTTTCTCCAAAATTGGCATTCCTGGTTTTGGAAAATTCAAACGGATATTTTGATTTTTTAATGTTTTTACTTTCTCTTATACGCACGTATATAGGTAAAATAGAGAAAGTTATGTTATGCTGCTTGAGAAATCGGCGGATTTGCGACAGAAAACTCTCATACCTGGGCCATGATATCTAAATAGTGGATAAATCCAGTTTCTAAATTTAGATTAGAGATTAAGAAATTTAGAAATCCTCTTAACGCACGGAGTAGCTACAATCATTCTTTTGTGGGTCCTTCATCCCGAAAAATCAATTGACGGCAAAACTTCCGTCCGTCTGTTCGCCTGGTTGTCCGTCTGTCTTTGAACACTACAAGCGCCTAAACCATGCGTAAGATTTTTTTCCAAATTGAAGAAACCCCTGCTGGTCTGGCTCGAGTCAACGCTTTGAGATTTTGAAAAACATTCTTTGCAATTTTGGGTAATTTTACATGAAGCCGTTGGGACGTTTTCAAAAGTTTCTCAGAAATGGCTCCAAATTATTTCTTTAAATTTCTGGCAAGAATAGAGTAAAATACAATTATGTGGGTGGCATAGGTCCGACTTTCACTGTTAACTTTGAATTTTCGATAATTGCAAAAGTTTTTTTTTTTCTGGCTTCTTCCTACAACTACAAAACTGAAAATAGAGATGTTTCCTTCACTTAAATTTTTCCCCATAGTTTGTTCTTTCATTACGGTCGTGTACTTTTTTTAACCTTTACCTTTAAGTAGTATTCACGTAATATTGCGTGCAATATGTGCAATAGTAAAAAATAACAAAAACCAGATTTACTCAAAAACGGCTCCAAATTTGTTTCTTTAACATTTTCGTTGGGATAGTGCTAAATGTACTGTATTAGTTGACATAAATAACATTTCGCTCTATTGTTTAAGATTTTCTAAAATTTATTTTTCTGTATTTTTGTGTTTTTAAAAATTTATTATTTATTTTCTTATGGCATTCACTTGTGAGATCGCATTTACATCGACAAAAATTACAACATGAAATACACATTTAAATATGAACAAAACAATATAAACAAAGAACAATGAAACAACAAATACTGCACTTTTGTAACAAAAGTTCAAGTCTAGAATCTAAAATTTGTCTGCACTTTTGGAACGTCACTACACAGGTTTACAGCCGGACATCGAGCTGCTCCAACCAGAGCACCGCTTCGGGAGTTGCTCTTAGAAAGTCTTCCCTGGTACCACCAAAGGCACGGCTGGGACAATCGAAAGTAATGTGTTCAGTAGTTTGTAGAGAGGCACCGCAGTCACAGGCAGGATTGGTACTGAAACCCCACTTGGTAAGGTTAGCTCCGCATCGTCCATGCCCCGTGCGGACTCTGTTGAGAGTAACCCAGAGCTTCCTCGGCAGTTGGAAACCGGGAGGCGGGGAGGCGGTGGTTTTTAAAAATTATACAGATGTATTTTTTTAAATATCTCATGCCTTTAATACGCAAATTTCCAGCAATTTGTATACATTACGCATTCTTGAGTTTGCGTTTTAAATAACTTCTTTTTTTGAAAACTTCATTGCTTTCTATGAAAAAACCTTACTACTCACGTAGTGAGGCGAGAAAGTAGAAACTGTTTAGACGAATGCAGTTTCAATGTTATATTCTATCAACTTGTCAGGCAATCTCCTTTTGCGAACAGATTACTTAATCATGCCTCAAACGAGCTCAAAGCATGAATCATTTTCAAGTTGGAGCTAACAATACAAAAATGAATCATTTTTATAAAGCATTCTTGCCTCAAAAGTAAAGTGAATGAGGTTAAATTTTTAAATGTATTTTAAAAAATCACAAAAAGTATTGTAGCTTTCCTTTCCAATAAAATCGCCTCAGTTTCTGTAGCTCTGTAACGAAATGCTCAGGAGTTTGATAGATACGGCAAAACATCGTGGTTGGTCCATGGATCTCTTACCCTCAGTCGTGGAAATTAAACTATAATTAGACCTGGAAACATGCTTATCCTATTGCGACACATGTGTAGGCGGGCGTTATCGTGTAAGAGCAATTCTTCTGTGATTGAACTCGCGGGAAATGCTTCTTTAGGGTATTTAGAGTGTTGATGTATGCATTTAAATTAATGCTACTGGCTTTGGGCATAACATCAAAATGAATGATCCCACCAAAAGAAAGACAGTGATGAACATGTCAGGACTCGTCTCTGTGGCGGTTGCCCGCAGCGCGGCAAATCATGGAGATGGCATCCTTTATATTGCGAAGCTCTAACTCGTTTACCCAAACGGCCAACGGTACTCTGGCGTCAGCAGGGTCCATACACTGCATACAAATGTTTGTGGATATTCTCAACAGATTCCTTCTCTGCAACGAGAAACGCAATCACAGCTCACTGTTTGTAACGTACGTCGACAGTTCGTTAAGGAACTGTCATCTGCAGGAGAGACTTGAAACTTCGCACACTAATGATGGAAATACGGTTCGAAGGGTTAGCAACTACAACTGTCTACCATTATTATTGCATAAAGAGCAAAAAGTGGGGTATTTGTTTCTGACCGACCCTCGTAAGTTTTGTCTATTGCTGTCGACTTGTCTGTTAGTGATAATGGAGCGATCCCAGTAGAGTGTGTGCTCACTACTTCCAAGCACATTCCGAGGATCAAATTTATAATATATATATATATATATATATATATATATATATATATATATATATATATATATATATATATACGCCTTCCCTTTTATTTATTTGGCAATTTATTTTCGAGTCCGGTGTTCACTCCTCTCTGCACCCCCCGCCATTGGTGTTGTCCGGGTATCTAACGGGAATTGGTACCCCACTGCTAAAGACAAGAGACCTCTCTCTGTGCACTGACGATTTTCTATAACATTCTAAAACTAACACAAATAATTTAAAGTAGTTCGTGTAATCTTGTGTAATCAAGTCATTATCCTAATCTCTTCTGCATCTACTTATATTCATCTTTTAAAACTAACTTATTATGACTTTTGGGAAATTGTGATGAACAAGTTCCATTAAGTACTACAAGTTTGCTATAACAGAATGCCAAAGGTACGAACATAGATTATTTACATTTACAAAGTACAATGGGATAACTTCCTCTACTTCGATTTAATATTATATTATTAACATAAAATGCATAAATAAACTAAATTATTGAATACTTTCCACAAACGAGGATTTATACTGTAACATAATGAAATTCCCCTCTGACTGATTGCAATTGGAACGAGAATTTCCGTTCATGAGATGTGTCGGCCTACAAGAATTCCCGAAAGAGAAAAAAGAAAAATTGTCAATTATCTTAATGCAATTTATTTAAAAAGTCTCAAAAGCGGCTCAAATTTTTTTCTTTAAATTTTTTCGTCGGATAGAGAAAAGATCGCTTAAAATGGTGCAGATCTCATTTTGAACTTTCGAAAATTGCAGAAGTTAAATCATGCGTTAAAGTATGTGCTTTTGGAGCAGCATTCGTATCCCCTTAAATATTTTTGACGCAGCACAGGAGTGTAATTCCTTATCCAACTGTAGCACACTTACAAGCTTTTGTGACGATGTATTTTTATAAATTGACAAGAACCGTAAATTATCCTTACGGTTTTATTTGCTGACATGATAGGTAAATATAATTGAAATTTCGGTTGGATGACCCAAACATCTGGCACGCAAGTTTCCATATGAAGCATCTATTCTCCGTACTATTTTCTGCATGCTTTGCGCTTACATACTCCGCTAGAGATTGCGCGTGTAAGTCGCTCTCTTGATTTGGAGGGGAAATAAGCGGAGTCGGGGGAAGTTGTCGGTCCCGCAGGAGCGCCCGTCTTTCCAGGCGGCCAAGGAGATCGTGCGGGAACATTTTGACACCCTAAACAGATTTAATCAGATTCCTTTGTTTAAATACCTTAAAATTCCAGATGTACGGAACACTGGAAGAAAGTGCAAACATATACTAGATGTTTCAGATGTAGTATATTTGCAAACGAGTTGGAATAAAATTGTGATGTAGAATATAAAATTCTATTTACTGATAAAAAAGAAATATCTTTTAAAATTTCAACAAATATCGACGAAGTTTATGCCCTAAATTTCGATATTAACTCTCGCGCTGAATGAAAAGATTGTGAAAGTTACGATTTCCGATGTGCCTTCACGTATCGATCTTAGCAATACTCTTGGCAATACTCTTGTTTGGATGAAAATTTTTCGTTCAATCTACTGATATGATTGCTTAAGTAATTGAGAATAATATGACATGCAGTTCATCCGGACAATACTCGCTAAGATAAACATAATATCTCTACGCTCATGAATCAATTCGTGGGCTATTTGTGTGCCAAGCTCAGTATTACAAAACACAAGCATGTGCTGACGCACATCGACGGTCAAAGGGGGATTCCAAAACGAGTCAAAGGGCCAGATAATTTTATTTTTTTTTCCTTTGAATTTACAAAAGCAATTTCCAATAGACGCAGAAATACAAAGACAACTATACGGCCTTCAGCGATGTGAGAGGTGTCTATGGTTACGTTAGTTACCCATGAACTCAGGGGGTCTAAAAACCATGAATTATGGATTATGACCGAAAATACAAAAAAAAATGATTGTGACAATGATTATTGTGGCTACCGACAGAATTCTCATGTACAAAACGTCATTGCTTAGGCACAGTTGAGGCCATGCGACAGCAAGACACCAAAGAAGAGGTCGCACTCCATTAAATATTTACTTACTATTCATGCGTTGTGTAGTGGAACGCCAACTTTTTTTTAGATTCTTGATCTATGAACTTTAGAACTGTGTACCATGTTATTGCAGTATTCGTGAAGACTGTTTTACAAAATATTTAATACTTCGCAGTGTTATACGAGAGTATTTTATTTGTTGTTCGTGCTACTTCTCGGAAACTCAATTTATTCAGCACGTTTTTATTCAGCACCATTTCTGCTGCTGCAGTGGTATCCTAAAAGTGGTACCGTCTGAGGTTGCTCGGGGCATCAACTGACGGCGGTGCCCCAGATAGGTGGAAGATACTGGGATAGGAAACCCCGCAACGTGAAGGTCGTAGCCGTATCTCTCCATCCAGCAGGAAAAGAGCACCTCCATTTCACGTGTTGGAAACATGCAGTGCTCTAATGGGATTAATGACCATAGCAGTTGACGCGCCTGGAAACACGAAATAATCAATCAACTAAAAGAGGTAAGGGACACAAAAATATGTGCAAATATGCTAGTGGTGAAAATTACATCCGTTTGCGAAGCTCGTGATTGTACGCTCTTCAATGTGAATTTGATGGCAGCGATGGCCCTGCATGAGGTTCTCGTGAGGGTAAGGCGGGCGCGCCGCGAGGCCTGGGCGCAGGCGAGCTCAGCAGCGCGACAGAATTCCAAGATGCAGGGGCCGGTCGTAAATTACGTATAGCAAATTTGGAGTAATTTTGAATACTCCCTTCCTTGTAAGGCACCTGTAATGTGCGCTTGAAGCCCCCTAAATAATTACATAACGCTCGTGCAACCAAGTACAGCAAGTAAAAATATATTACAGAAAGTAAAAACCATTTGTCTCCATTTTGGTAGAAATGCAGTTTGTGCGCTGTCCATTCCAAGAACGTGTCACTCGCAGCGCGAGTCTGTGTGCGCGGCCGACGCTTCGCTACGCACTTCCAAGTTAAGGACGAGGTTAAGGCTTTCGGCGCTGGCTTTAACATAAAACATCCTTGAGACTGTCCAACGCATTGTATGCGAATACTCTCCTTAAAAATCATTTGGCGTGTATATTTTCATACTGTATTTTATCGTATTCTTAAAAGCAGGAACGTTTGGCTTTTCCTTGCCTCCTGTTTGCTCCACAAGTTTTCTCCTACCCGTGCGTGAACGAATCGTGCCATAAACTGCATTTCAGCCCTAATTTTGTTATATATTGAAATATATGATAATTACAATTAGAATTAGCGAATGGTATTGATGGCACCTAACTATAAAATTGGAGAAAATTGTTGAGTGAAGGAAGGATAGCAGCGAAGATTTTTGAGTGAAGGAAGGAAAGCGCCAGCCGTGGTAGATGATGCATGGACGAGAGACTATTGTGCAAAATTAATTGGATTCTACGATACACTACAGATCAGTTTGGAATATTTTCTTACATATTCAATTTTATATCATTGATGAAAAAATATTTCTAATTATTGTAACAAGTACATCATAATTTATTTATGTTTTTTAATTGAATTTGTTAATAACAGTGTTTCAGTGTGTTACTCAATAAAAGGACTTATTTCAACAAATGAAGAAAATTTAAAAATATCAACGTTACATAACCAACAAAGCTAACACCCCCTTCTCCTATGTAACGCAGAATGACGCTGCCACAAATCCCCTCCCCTTCTCTTTAACGTTACGTAATTTATGGACAACCACCGAAGTGCGTGGTTTCTCGCTCGCGAAGCAGGTGCAAACTACGGACCCTGTAGATATTGCCATACCAAAAGTTCTTGTTTGGAGGGTGTTTTTTTTTAAAATTCTGAGTAAAAATCTAAATTTTGGGGTAGAAATTTGTATTCTGGGGCATTGATATCGAAAAAGTCGAAAAATCATGTTCTTTTGTGTAGTAAATTACATCCTCTATCTGATACGTTTTATAGAAATTCGACGCACCCTAAATATATTTGATGATAGTTAACATTTTAACACACCTTCTGTATGAAGCAGTACTCGTCCATTCAGAGTTTTGTTTCCAGCGATGGCGGATACTGAAAACTCTCGAAAGACCTTCAGGACGAACGAGAAGAAATAAATTTAAAAAAAAGCGATGGCGGAGCCCCGTTGCCCATCCCTCGCGGCCCCTGGGCCTGTGGCTGGGTGCTGCGGTGGGAGGTCGCGCTGCGTGAACTCAGACCCCTTAATCGGCGAGCGGGGCGCGCGGCCGCTTCCAGATAGTGCGTAATGAATGCGAGCGCCTCTGCCCGCGACTCCCCGATAACCTCCGCTCCTCTGACATCGCCTTCCCAGAACCGCTCTTCCCTCGTTATGTGATCTTAAAAACTGAATCGTCAAAGATATCCGTTCTCTCTAATAAATAGCTTCTGGTGAAGTGCTCGTTCTGGGAGTTCTCGTTTCGAGTATGATATCCGGATGCTCAGATTGAAAACAGTAATTATAAGAAACGCTCTAGTGTATTAGAGGTTAAATATCTTCCAAGCCCTTGCAAATCATACACGAAGGTCACATTTTTGCTGACTAAAGCAACTATTGTTTGGCTCTTAAGGATAGGAGTGGGGACATGATAGGAAGTGGGATCGCGCGTTCATGGCCCATCCATAGCTTTCAAAGCCCGTTTCTAGCGAGCATGGTCTGTCCATATTGTTCATGGCCCGTTCCTAGCCAGTTCCTAGCCGTTCGCAGCCCCCATTGTTTAAGGTAGAACCGACGTCCACCGGAATTAATGAGAGGAAACACACAAACCACAAAATAAATATGACTGTATGTCAAAGTCAAGTGCCGTGCAAGACAGATTAGTTGTGAGTTTAAATTCATTCTTCTGGTCTCCTTCATTTACCTCGGTGAACATGAACAATGCTTTGAAGGGCTCGGGAGTAAAAGATCATAACTAGAGGGCTGATTTTGATGACCTAAAACATTGCCAAAAATGATAAATAAAATGCTCTTAATATGCTTTAAAATGCCCTAAAAAGAAGAAAAATGACGTAAAAAATTGATCAAAGCACTTCAGATGAACAACTGAAGCCGCTGGGTATGTTACTGCTGAAATCGAGGATTCTTCCAATTGTTCAAGTGGTCTCAGCTTGCAAACATTTGGTTTGGACTGTTCTTTAAAACAAAATCTCTGGCTTTTTCTTATCGCGAAATCGGCCGAACTGACAATGGCGCCTATAGGCCCATCAGCAACCTTCGATTATATAGTACTCACAACAGCGGACATTACAATATATTAGCGAAGAAATCGAATAGGCTACTCAGTAATTCTGTGGTGAACATTTGTTGCACCCCGTAAATATTTTTTGGAGCAAGTACCATTAAAATGATATTAAAATCGACGAAATAAGCAAAAAATGCATTAAAATTGACGTAAAAAGGTAAAAAAAATGACTTATTACTTTAAATCGACAAAAATGCAAACTAGTGGTGCTACAGAATGGCACAGACTTTCCCGTAGTAGTTTTCTATTTCCTTTGGTCTCGGGTAGCTATACGAACTTGCCACATCTTGCCAGCAGCAATCTATGGCCGCCCAAAGTACACTTTTTTAAATTTTCTTAATTTTTCGTAGATTTTTAGTAGAACGGAAATATTATTTTAAGAGTATTAAAGAACAATAAACCTTGTCCAAAATGGCAGTTTTCTTTGAAAAATGTGGAGCAGGTTTTAAGAAAATGCCGGCTAAATGCTACAGTACATTCGAAATTTGAAGCATTTTTCACAGAAAAGGTTTGAGTTTTAAAAAACTTTATTTGGAGCCATTTGAAGCACTTTAACACAAAAATACAATAGTGTTGACAAATTGCTGTAAAACTGCAAGAGAGATCTTTCAAAAAAATTACATTTGTGTAAGTTTTGAAAATACAAAAAAGTACTCCGAAACGAACTTTACGTCATATTAAAGTATGCAATTAGCACTATCCTTTAGAAAAGTTTAAAGAAAAACTTTTAAGCCGATTTTGAGAAAATCTGGTCCTTGTAATTTTTAAAATTGCACAAATTGCACGGAGCATTGCACGAAAACTAATAATATTTTTTAAAAAATTACAAGACCTTAATTAAAGAACTAATTATGGACAACAAGTATCATTTGAAGGAAACATGTCTATCTTTAATTTTGTAAATGTAGGAAGACATCGAAAAAATTCAAACTTTTGAAATTTTCGAAAATTTAGAGTTAACAGTGAAAATCGTACTTATGCCACATTTATAAGTGCATTTTATTCTTTTTTATAAGAAATTTAATTTAAAAAATTGGAACAATTTTTTAAAAAATTTTGAAAATGTCCCAGGGACGTGATGTAAAGCATCCCCAAAAACCAATGAATGATTTTCAAAATCGCAGAACTTTGACTCGGGCCAAATGGAAAGGGGTTTCCTCCATTTGGAAAAAATCCTCCCCATGTTTTAGGCGCCAGTGTTGTTCACATACACCAGACGGACGGACAGACGGACGGACGGACAGACGGACGGGCAGACAGACGGACGGACAGACAGACAGACGGACAGTCAGACAGACGGACGGACGGACGGACGGACAGACATTTTGAAAAAAAACATTTTTTCGGTATCAGGGGACCCCAAAACGTGTATTTCAATTGAAATCTTGAAATCGATTTTCCGTAGCATTACATAACTTTCCAAAAAAACTACGTATACACGTACGTATACGCGAAAGTAACAAATGACGTATAAAAATGGGTCATTTCGTTTTGTCTGAACATAAAATGAATGTCTATACTAAACGGCATTGTTGTGAAGTGAAAAGAACAAAAAATGACATATCATTATAATCCACCCCCTCATCATAACCTTCAAAATTATAGTTTGTTGTGAACATTTTCGTACGCTTCCATCTGCTGTCTATACGGTGTGATTCCCAAATAATCCAAATTACGGCGCATAGTTGTCCCCTAGTAGTTCGCATCTTCATTTAACCTTAATTGACCCCCCATTGAACCCCCTAGAGCAAAAATGTTATTTCGTTATGCATAAATGTTACCTCGAAAACGCATCGACGTGGGTACCATATTTTACACTCGAATGCTTTATTTATTAATAGGTAAACGATATGGACCCTTCAATGATAATTATTACCGAACCCTCCCCCTGCCCCCCAAAAACTTCGCTTTTAGAGAAGGAGTTATCAGAACTATCCAAATGAGTGGGAGACTGTTGATAAAAATGGATATTCTCCCGGAATTTTTGAAATATTAAATGAATTATGAGCTTCATTACATAAACTAAAGTTAAAATTAACCAAAAACGTATATTGTGTTAAACTTAAAAAGGGCGAGAAAGTAAAAATCGACATGAAATACATGTGAAAGACATCTTCTAAGTTGAACTTATTTAAATCAGTAATGTGCATGTGCTTAAGTATGTGAGTCCAAAAGGACCCCTGACCACAGGTGGTGGTAATATTGTTACGAGTTGATACTGGGGGAGGAGTCTACAAATATCTAATTGTTTCGAACGTAGAGACCGAATCCGTAAATAACAGCGATAAAGATATTTACACCGATATAGAAATAATTTTACCTCTTATACCTTTATTCGAAATATCTTTAAAAAAATATCAATATAAGGCGTCAAATCCCGTAATTTTCAAAGGTATTTTACCATTATCCAACGTCTCTACCGGTAAAATACCTCTATATCAAGACAGTATTATACCGGTATTTTCTCATGAATTTACATGTATACAGACGATATGAAAATACAACATGAAAATACACAATACACGTATTTTCATAAGAAAATATCGGTATTTCAGTAGAATCACTCAGGTATTTGGGGGAAAATCATTGTGATTTTTACCGTTGACATGTCTCAGAGGAATAACTACTCACCATGCAGAGTTACTGACCGGGAGGTCGTGGAGTTCGAGCCTCGACAGTGTCGGATTTTCGACACTGGTCACTTTCTAGCCGTTGACTGGGAAGTAATTGTAGTGGTCGAGTTTCCTAAACGGTAGTTTTCTAAGGTTTCTCCAATCAGTACCAGGCGAATGCCGGATAAGTACTTACGCAAACGGGTCACTGATTTCGCATTATCGTTTGTTCCTCATCCTTTCGCCTTAAATGCATAATCGCTTTAAATAAATAAATCTCGAGAGACCAGTCAGAACTTAGAGTTTGTTCCGATTGATTATTGGTGATTCCGGGCGCGTGAACTGCTAAGGTCATTAGTTTCGTAAGTGTATTGCATGTATTTCCTTCGAGAGGTTGCAGTGATCTTCCCCCGTTGGATGATGACATCCGGCGCCGACCTACCGTCAGCGAACGGGATCTTTCCAACCAGATATCTCTCAACTAGCGGGACCCCGCCCCAGCTGGGACAAGCTCTAAGCTCCCGACCCGTCTTCTGGCACGTGTGGCAGTGACGTATATGTAAGTCTAAGAGTGTGTAAGTAAGTGGTTGGGATAGGACAAGGAAGGAGAAGGAAAGGTCGAGCGCGGTCCTGGAAATTAATTTCTTCCTAAAAAAAAAAAAAATCACCTCTGTGCCATAAATTCCAACACTAGGCAGCTTGAACAAAAATATCGTCGACCAAAAGTCACAATCGAAGAAGTCTCCCCTGAAATGGAGGTAGCGGACCTTGATTGAGGACCTTACTGACTACCTTATGCCCCTCAGTTACAAAAGCGATGTCTCAAAAGCGAAGTTTCAAAAGCGTGGCCTTCAACTGTCGTCGGCGACGCGGGATTGCTTTCTAAGCTTGGTGTTACTTGAGATTCCGCGCAACAACATGAGTGGGGTTCTACGTAGGCGACAGGAAGCGCGCGACTGCCACAGACCTACTGCCTGGCGACGCCCCCCGGCCTGGACGAAAAGCGATCAATTTAATTAGCTTGCGCCATCCCTCTACAGAACAGATTGCGTATGTCAGGGCTGTCTAACTGAGCACGTGCGTGCTCGCAGCACGCTTGCGCTCTGCAAAGTCACGCAGTGCGAAGGGAAGCCCGCGCTCCCATTCTCAGGGTGCACAAGTAGACGGTCTATCACTGACGCCGGGTTCGTGATCTTTGACCTGGAGTTCCGAGAAACTTGGGCGGTCGCCGACATGTAACACTTGGATGAGAATGCTGCACACTGCAGTGATCGTTTGCTGGTCGCAGATACCGCCAGTTTGTACGATGACTTCAATTGCGTCTGGTATAGCTGCTAAACTAGTTCTGGATAGCAATAGATGAAGCTTTTATTACTGACGGGAATGTTTTACGGCGCATATGTGCATCAAGTTGTGCTTTCCAAATCCTTTTTAAAATGTTTGTATATTTTTTTTTTAAAATTGGTAGGAAATTTTTGATAAATGTAATTTTCAATTAGGTAAATGTATTTTATAATTAATTTATTTTAATACTACATAATATCCGATTTTAGATATTTATTACATATTCTCACGTTTTCATTACATATTTATGTACATTTTTGACGTTTCATTGTACATCTTTTTCCGGTCTGTATTGACCACTCCTCTATAATTTTTTAAGTGCTTTTATTACGCGTATTTTCACCCGAAAGATATGCACATCGTATTTAATTGTTTATGTTCAGTATTAGTGGCAGTGTTTTTCTGAAGGTAGTATGTTATATAATTCATATCTTGATATCTATCTATCTATCTATCTATCTATCTATCTATCTATCTATCTATCTATCTATATATATATATATATATATATATATATATATATCGGTCTATATTTATTTTCTTAAAAATATTCCCTTAAGTTATTTGTAATTAATGTTAATAGATTTCGTATACTGCGTTCTCAAGTAGAAACGTGCGTTAATGTTTTCTAGGTGTAATGATCAAGGCTTGTATAACTGCAGTTTCTGTTTACATGTCAATTTCCATTTAACCTCAATCCACTAAAACCTCATAATTATTAAACTCCATTAAAAGTTTATAAAGTTTAATAAATGTCTCTTTATGATAATCCAACCCGCGTGTTTGACGCCACTCGCCGCATTCGCACGTTTTCCCGCCTGTGACACGAGTGGCTTGATGAAGTTCCTGCTATAACCCCTATGGAAACGTGGATTTTCAATAACATATGGTACAATTTAGCTTTCAGTTTCAGTGTCAGCTGAAAGAGGTATACCATTGACAAAGAGATCTAATGTAGTAGGTCTAGTGACTGAACCTTTTGGAGATAAATGGACAAAAATTTTCAGACACTCCTGGCCTGGCATTGTATTTATTTCTTCATTCTTGATGGTCCAATAGCCGGAAATCAAAATGTAATGGATAGCCAAGAACTCAAAGAATTGTGATTGTTCATAAGATGATCATGGCTGGCATCAAGATGACATATAACTTTTAATTTCTTTTTATTTCTTTGTAATTTCTAGATGCCTAAAAATAGTTACATTAGCTACAGAAAATGTTGTAGTTTTGTCTGTTTGGAAAAATAAAATATTTGCATACAAATTGTAAAATAATGTATTCCAATCAATTGTGATAATAATAGTAGCCCTATTATACAAAAGCAAACACGTCCGCAGGTGCTTCGGACAAAAGCAAACATGTTCAACTTTTAACCTTAAATAGCGTCATAATTATAAATATCTGATTTGATAGCAGTATACGTAGAATATTGTAACAATATTGGTAAGCAGTTACATTATTTGAAAAGGCGATTAACTTGTCAACAATCAGTTTTTCGCTGTGTCTGTAAAATCTGATTTGATGGACATGTTATTTGCATGAACAATCCTGAAACATTAAAAGTGTCAATGACGTCGATAATGAAATTGAAGGATTTTCTAATACCATCATTCACTCATTTAAACAATCCACCATACAATTCCGACAATCAAAAACCAAATCATTACCTATAAATAATATTAACCTAATTAAATCCAACAATTATTTGAGATGATATTGGCAATGTACTAGAAGGATGGATTAAAAATTAATAAATTAACAAAACTTATTAAAACCCAGCTAGATCAATTAAGATATTCCAATAATACGAATTTTATAGCCGGAATACACCCAAATTCTAGACATCTATGGTCTACTGTCAAATCTCCAAGGATAAAACAAAAATTCCCCCATTGCAACTAGGTTCATATATAGCTTATTCCGGTAAGGATAAAGACAAAATTATAGCTACACACATGGAAGATACGTTTAAATCACACGCATGGACAAACAATACATTTAATGCTGAAATAACAGCGTGCTTAAATATTGAAATACCAACCGCGGTTGCTCCAATCAAATTTATATCACCTTCGAAGAAAGCGTCAGTAATCAAATTCCTTAAGGCTAAATGCACCGAAAAATACTTGTAGGAAAATTCAATAGATCGCAGCACTATCACAGGGGAATTTACTTCACCGATAACGTCTGAACGAATGGTCCGATTTTCGATCTGTAAACGGCATTTGACGCCTTTTAAAATAGAATTTACGCTACGAAGCCCTTTTTCCAAAAATCTAGCAATAACTCGAATTTGAAATTAGTTCTTATACTTCCGAGAAAAAAATTAAAAATGTGGGCTTATAGCGCGATGGCGACATGCTTCCTGAATCCAACGCCGTGACAATCATGCAAATCGGACGAATAGGAGCGTCGTAAAGTGAAATTTACGAAAACACCTCGCCCCCCTTCCCCTTATGCGCCGTTGCGTCGCCCACCCGATTGTTGTGGGTCCTCTGTCGGCGCGGGGGCACGACCTGGCCAGGCGGCGTGCAGCCAGCCCCGGCGGAGCAGGCGGGACTTGCGGGATACGCAAGCCAGACAGTCGGTTTCGGCTTTCGTCTCTTTGCATCCCAGTCTATTTTTCCACAGATACCAAATTAGAGATGCTATACTACTATTACTGACTGAGGTAAACGGTCTGTAATAGTAGTACATAACTATCTTTTTCACATATTTCCGTCTTCCTTTGAATACGATCTTAAAATTGTTTGAGGCATCACTCAAAATATCGATTCCGATTTGGAACTGCTTTTTAAAAAAGGAACTACTTCTGTAAATATCACCATTATTCCATCTCCTCACATCTTATTTTAGATATATTTTACTTCTAAAGTTTTCTGTTATCTTTCCTCCTTGCTCTAAGATCTTCCGGGTTCAAATACCGAAAAGAATGAGCGGAGTGTACGCACGAGCTCTTTTATCCTACAACTCTATTTTTGATCTCAAAACGATGTTTATCTGCTTTAATGAGGTCATCTGGTGAATCTCTTTTCCCAAGTAAAATGACCGAAGCTAATTTTAAAAATGTTTTCGTACTTTCGGACAAATTTAAAAAAGTACATGATCTTGGCTGTACGGGTGGTATGCCCATGGCATACCAGCCCTGAAGAAGACCACGACAAGATGGTCGAAACGTCGGCAACACAGCTTCGACGCGGACAACCAAGATCATGCACATGACTCTGGCCGCGGTAGACTACGACTTGAAATTTAAAAAAGTAGTAAAATAGCGGGCTGGCGAGGTGCATCTTGACTCCAACGCCGTAACAAGCATCGAAATAAGATTTTATGAATCATGACTTATCCCAGCCTACTTGGTAAGTTATTTTGATATAAAATAAATATGTCATATATGTATAATTTTGAAGGGAATAAATAATTTCTGGTCCGTCATTTCGTAGACTATGTAAATGAGTAAAGGGTAATGATGCAATTGAACAACTTCTAGATGTTTGCTTGCATTTGGAGCGTGTTTTCTCTTCCATTTTCTTTGTTTTATAAAAAGTGGATTTTCTAGAAAAAGGTATCTGTAGAAATTGCAGTATGCAAAACCAGCTGCACGTGACTCTTTCATGACGTGTCGGCCACAAAGATATAAATAATATGGAACATTCAAACGAGTTTAAAAACCAAGGAAATCTTTTTCTGTATGATCTTAGGATATGCTTTACGCTAACGCTTACGCGACGTAATGTAATCTACACAACTTTCCAGAGGAGATAGAAAATGAGGTTTCTTTCAATGTGAATTGTTTTTGAAAATCTTAAGAAAGTATATGCTTACATCAACATTTTTAAAATCTTATTTTTCTTTTTTTTTCCGAGGGATGACTTTTGCCGATTGACTGAATCACACGGTATTCATGCAATTGTGTTGTTATTTGCACAATCTCGGCTGTCTACTTTCTTTGGTAATGGAATAATTATAGTGCGTTGCAAACGCACGCATTATAGTGCGTTCATTATTTCTTTTACAGATCACATTGCATAATTGTGTTGGTTTCGCCAAGATTTCTTCTCCTGTATCTTTGAATAGTTCGATTTGAATATTATCTACAGCCGGGGACTTCCCATTATTCAGTGGTTTTGTCGCCCAATGCGTTTCTTCTATCTCTGGTTCTTATTCGTAATCATCTATATTTATCCACTACTCTATTTGTAAGTTTTTCTCATATAACTTTTTCGTGTATTCTTCCCATCTTTTCGTGATCTCTTCTTTTGTTGCATTTATTTTGTCGTTCACGTTCTTAACATTCGCCATTGTTGGTTTACACTCCGTGATCATATTTCGGATGACCTGGAAAATTTCTTAAGATCTCCATTTGTTGTTATGTTCTTCCACTTCTTCGCTTTTTTCTTGAATACATTTTTCTTTATCTTATCTTGGTCTGGGCTGGAATACCCTGTAGACTTTTCTGGTTTTCGTCTGGTCATTTGCTTTCTTTGCAGAGAAACATAATGTATGAAAAGAAAGAAATATAAGGACTCCGTTGTACATAATAATAATAATAATAATAATAATAATAATAATAATAATAATAATAATAATAATAATAGGCATGCGTTTAAAGTGAAAACCAAAGTATGTATACTACAGTATTGCTTATATCGTATTATAATCCATCGAATCTTCTTTTCTCGGAGAAAATTTTGAATTTTCTCTGCGGGTCTGATTCAGTCTGTCCATTGTGAAAACTATTAAGCAGGTTGTTGCTCCGAATGCATCGGGCGGTCGTTCTTTCATCGCCACCAGCCGCGAAGGACTAGGGCAGGGACTAGGGCAAGAACGAGCCTGGACTCGAATAAAGTGGCCGTGGGGGATGGGCCCCGGGATTTCCAAGTCCGATATGGCACTGGGACAGTGGTTCGCAAATAGACAACGTGGAGAATGCTCACACCAAGTTCACTGATCGGCTCGCTTACTCGGTGCCCTTCTCCTCTTTACACTTCCTACTCCACGTCCACGTGTCTTTTGCGTCTGTTCATTTACGAGCCACCTCATTCTTATAGTTGTGAGCTGACTTGATTGCGAGGCTGAGGAATGCGCTCGGTGTTCTTGGAAGCTGCCCCCCCCCCCGCCTAATCTGCAACTACTAGCTGTCCCAAATATATTACGCAAAGTACCCATAGACAAAAATGAAAACATCATACGAAAATGAGGAAAACATATAAGAAATAAGTGAATACCATCAATGTGGAATTTTTTTATATTTACAATATGGCCTTTTCTTTCTGGAGTACTCAAGGCTGCTCCGCCGGCTTCAAATCCTTCTTTTTTAATTGATATCACAGTTCGAACAGATACTTCAGTATAGTTTACTACCGGAAAATTGCTGTTGGGCAGCATGTGATGAAGAACGCCCGAATTATTTTCTTCGTCACATTTCTTAATAACTAGACGTATAATTTCCCTAGCTTAACTGTGTATTGTTTGGCCTTCACTACGAACAGAAGCTATACCGTCCCACCAAAAGTCTGAAACCAAATTAAAATTAATACGCTATACACTTGTGTTATGAACAAGAAGCAAACAACATGTTACTCATTGAGTTCATGTCTTCTCAGAACAAGAAACATTCTATATCAGATGAAGCGATATTGAACCTCATACAATGTTGTCAAAGCAGATATACTATTTCCTCGACTGCTGGCGTAGGCGGCAAATTGCAAAACACGTCAATATGCCGAATACTTACACTGTAGGTCTTCGCGAATTCTTTAGTTCAACCTCGTATGTACGACAGATGACAGTAATATTTAAATATGTGGTTTATTAAAGTTTTGGAAATATATTTATTTGTGCAATGTAATTGAATTTCACTCACTATCAAGGGAGATTATTGTCAAATTGCCGCCTTGCGAAAGATGAGGCGTCAAAAATCGTTACACTAGTGGGAACACTTTTCAGGTTTTCAACGTCAAAAGTAATTTGTTGAGACCGCAAAGTATGAAAGTGGCTTTTAGATTGTATTATCTCAGGTACTAAAAACTTCGATTTATAGAGGAGTATACTGCACAATAATTCAAGTACAAAATGGCCAATGAATTGAGTGTTTGTAAACATTTCTTTCAATAATATTTTAGACCCTCCAATAATCACTACGAAAATCAGAATTCCAACGTTGCTTTTGCATCAGAATCGGTTACAACACCACCAACAAAAAAATCTCTGCCGTCATCTCAGGAAGCCGGAAATATGTGAAAAAGATAGTTATGTACTACTATTACAGACCGTTTACCTCAGTCAGTAATAGTAGTATAGCATCTCTAATTTGGTATCTGTGGAAAAATAGACTGGGATGCAAAGAGACGAAAGCCGAAACCGACTGTCTGGCTTGCGTATCCCGCAAGTCCCGCCTGCTCCGCCGGGGCTGGCTGCACGCCGCCTGGCCAGGTCGTGCCCCCGCGCCGACAGAGGACCCACAACAATCGGGTGGGCGACGCAACGGCGCATAAGGGGAAGGGGGGCGAGGTGTTTTCGTAAATTTCGCTTTACGACGCTCCTATTCGTCCGATTTGCATGATTGTCACGGCGTTGGATTCAGGAAGCATGTCGCCATCGCGCTATAAGCCCACATTTTTAATTTTTTTCTCGGAAGTATAAGAACTAATTTCAAATTCGAGTTATTGCTAGATTTTTGGAAAAAGGGCTTCGTAGCGTAAATTCTATTTTAAAAAGGCGTCAAATGCCGTTTACAGATCGAAAATCGGACCATTCGTTCAGACGTTATCGGTGAAGTAAATTTTACTTATTTTGGTGCTGCCACGTGGTGGCCACAAATTGCACTAGTATCGGCACATTTAGCCTTAAAGCCCCAGGATGTGACGAAATCAGCAATGGTTCCGTTAAAATGTTAAATAAACAAACTGTTGCAACATTGACGGCGATCTTAAATGCATCACTACGTCTTAACTGCTTCCCAATATCATGGAAAAAGGATATTCTAATCTCATTTTGCAAAAATTATTATTGCCTGAAGGACCTAACTGGAGCCATTCGCAGGCTCTGCGATGACATGAAGCGTGTTTGTTGTTGTGGAGGTCAGTCCCCCTCGTCCCGCTGTTGCGTCCTTTCACTGTGCGGCCCGATCGCCTGAAAAGGCGGGCTGCGGCGGCGGCGTCTCCGGGGCGCGGCGAAGGCTCCGCAGCAGGCAGCGGGAGCCGTCGGGCTGGCTCGCGACCCACGCCGCAGTTTATCGCATTCGCGTGCACAAGCCTCTTCCTCAGCTCTCACTTTCAGATGCGATTCAGCAGGCGCTCATAATTCAGTCCATTTTGGTAACGGGGACAAATTTTTGTAATACTCGCCGAAACTTTACGGAAATGTGAAGTTCCGGAAGCCGCGTAGCGTAATTTCGAAAATGCAGTGTCTTTCAAATTATCAAATTACGCAAGCAAATGTGAGTGAAACTTTACCATACATCGCTTCTGAAGGGCGGTTTGACAAATTGTAAAGTTAAAAACGCGTATGACAACGTTCTAAAAACGCGAAGTGCCCGGTGGCTTAACAAGAAATCAAGTACTTGAGCGGGCGGTTGTCTGACAAGAAATCTCGACCTTTTTGTTTATTCCCTCCTTTCACTCTCAAAAGTTCCAGAAGATTCCAAGATTTTGATAAAACGGCTTCCCATTGGCGTTAAGGTTATTGCGTTGCGGAAGAATTTCGGCCAATCGCCGTATCACTTTCTCTGCCACTCTTTTTTGTTTAAAAAACGCACGTGCATCGTAGTGTGTCGCTTCGTCGGTGGCCCGGGCTTTCCCATAATTTCAAATTAATGATCGACGGGTGGGTGAGTTCGAGAGGGTGGGCCGGCACGTTCCCGGCGTGCGAGCACTACAGATCAGAAACAAGGGGTGGGTATCCCCGAAGCGTCCCTTCCGTTCACTGCAGTGATAAACAAAGAAATGGTTCAACGGAGGGTTTGACGAATCGAGGCCTCTTGACGCCGAACGTGACCAGACCCGTGCATTCGTCGGTCCCACGACGCATTTTGTAACAAAGAAGACGGAAGTTTAATAATTATTTCATCATCGAATTCGGTGCCGCCACATTTAGTAGCGAAAGATCACTTCCAAAAACATGTTGATGAGTTCATCAATTGGGCACAGAATTGGAGAGTTAAAATTAACCCAAATAAATGTCAGGCAAAAATTTTCACCCTATGTAGACCACGAAATCCAACTGAACTAACAATACTAGGTACTAGAATACCATGAACCAGAACACCAATAAAATACCTAGGCGTTTTATTTGATAAAGGTTAACATGGAAACCGCACATTAATGCAGTAGCAAATAAAACAAAAGCAAAAATTTCAAAATTATTTCCCTTACTAAACCAGCGCTCTACATTGAAAATCGAATGCCGACTGCTACTATTCAAATCAATCATCCTTCCTACCATAACTTATGGATGCCCAATCTGGGGAGGTGCAACTCCTAGCAATATCAACAAACGTGAAGTAAACCAAAATATATTTCTAAGAAATGCCCTAAATTGTCCCTTGGTACATTACAAATGAACAAATTCATCGTGAAGTAAAAATACGAAAACTAGAAGAAACCATAACCAAATTAGCTAACAATTTTTACAACAACCTGCAAACTTCCCCAAGTACCATTATTTATAACATAGGAAAAAAGTCGGTCTACCCACGCATGAAGTCTAGATTTCCCAAACCCAGATTCAAACCACCGTAAACCATAACAGCCTCAGTTCCTTGAAATAACTACTTAACCCTCCTCTTCGTATTCAGTAATTAAAATTAATCAACAATTAAGTCAGTGTAAAAACCTTATGGATGGCCAATCCAAAACAATGAACCTTATACCTTATGGATGGCCAATCCAAAAGTACTATTTACGAATCTTATGTGTTATTAAAATTCTTGAAAGACTGTACTGTTGACCAAGAAGAAATAAATAAAAAAAATTAAAAATGCCATAAAAGCAAAGGAAAATTACATAAATCAAATCCAGTTCACATCAACATTTCAAGGTGATGGACATGTTACTCATGTAATCGAGGATTCTTACTTCCGTTCAAGTGAACTCAACGTGCAAACGTTTGGTTCAGAGTGTTCTCTACCAGGAAATATCTTGTCTTCAGTTATCCCGGAATCGGTCGAACCGACAATGGCTCTGATACATTGCGTCACAGGAACCTTAAATTTCAATGTAAGTATATGAGTGTTTTATACTCACAACGCCTGACATAACTATTTTAGAGCGATGAAATCAAATAGGCTTCTCGGGAATTCTGAGGAGAACATTTGCTGCATCTGGAAAATATTTGTGAAGAAGGTAAGTACTATAAAAATATTTAAATCGGTAAAAAAGGTAAAACACGGTTAAACACAGTTTAAAGGTAAAAAAAAGTATTATTAGTCGAAGTCGACAAAAATGCAAAAATAATATAAAAAATATAAAAACGGGTCATATTTTTGTCATAACAAAAAATTAATGTCTTCACTTAAAGACATTGTTCTAAAGTGAAAAGGAAAAAAATACATTTCATTAAAATCCGCCACCTAGTTATAATCCTCGGCTTCCGAATCTTTCGTAATAAAACATAATATTTCTTAATTATATTCAATCTCAGATTTTCCTCTTTTTAACTTAACAGTTTGAGAAAGTGTTATACAATATTTTGTTACGAGGCTCTCAAAGCCATCTGATAACTTTGTTTGTTTGGTTTAATTTAAAGTGAATTAAATTTATTGTCACCCCTATATTTATAATTATCTTTGTTCGTACAGTATTCCTTGTTCATTCATAGTGTCCTTGTAGTTTGATTAATTTAGCAAATATGTGTCATTAAATAATAATGTCATACGTAAATTTTAAAAAATTCAATTCTAAAAGGAGCCCGGGACTATAGTTGGCACCCGTCTTGTTTGAGGCTGCGCACACCAATGCCTTGAACTCAACTGCAGAAGGGTCATTTTCATGACAACTCATGAATGTTCAAACGTCCAAAATATGTATTTGTGGAGACTCTCGAGCGACGTTGCGCGGTACAAAAAGCAAGGCAGCGCTTCCTGGCGTGGCGCGTGACTCGACTCCGAAGCCGCGGGGGTGGTGTCGCCCTGGAGCGTGGAGGAGCGGGCGGCGCAGGCGGCAGCGGCCGGAGGGCCGTGTCCATCCCGCTCGCGCCCCTCACCGCCCGCTGCATGAGCGGCCGAGGTGATTTTCGCCAAGATATTTGGCTTCTGGTCGGGAGGCCGCGTGCGCAGTGTGTGAACGAGCTCTCTAGATATACAACCTAACGGGATAAACCGGCACGCAAGGAGCCGGCGGCACGGCGCGGCGCGGCGCGGCGCATTGCGGGGCGGCGGAGGCGGAGGCGGCGAGCGCTGGCCGCGGAGGACGGCCGGCCTGCCACCGCGCCGCGCAGCGCCTTCCTGCCCATGGCGACGCAACGCTACGCAACGCAACGCAACGCGCCGCGGCGGGGGATTTCCAGCGGAATGTAACTCCTACGGGCGGCGCGAGGCGGCGCGGGGCAGCGCGCACGCCGCAGTCCTAGGGCCAGCCAGCTCCAGCTTCGAAGAAGAGAAAGGAGTAGATGTTTTTGTTGGAGCCTCTGGCTCGTTCACAATGAAACGTAAACGTAGACGTTACGTGAACACGCGAGTTACACAGTAGTTCAATGGAACCGTTCACAGTATTGAAGTCAGAATTAAACATGACAGAAGTGAACGTGGCGTGAACTGAATCTCACAAATAACCATACATTAACGGACATATGCTCTGCGCAGAAGGCAACAATACTTCTCACGTACCTTGGAACTAGAAAAGTTCTGGCAATAAGTAATATAGTCGGTGTGAAAATAAATTAATGGTGCTACATCAGCAGACACTTCTGCATATTATTTGTAACGATTACGACATGTTCTATGACTAGCTGAAAACGTAGAAGTTCGAATCTAAATATTCTCACAATTTCGATTCTGACCGTCCTTCCGCCAATGTACCGCCTGATCCGTTCAGATGATTAATTCGGAATTGATATTCCCCATCAGTCTGACCGAACTCGACGCCTTACGAGTTTAAATAGATTATTTTAATTTTTCCAGCTACTTTACATGAAGCATTAACATCGTTTTCAAGAGTTAAAAAAAACACTTCAAATTACTTGATTAAACGTTAGCGTATCTGACGCTTAAAAAAAGTCACGGGTCCCATTTTCGTTGAACTCTATATTTTCGAAAATTAAAAATGTTACAAGTAATACGCGAAACTATGTGCCGTTATACTAACACTAATTTACTGTATAAGATATTTACAACTATACGAATTGGAGTGGGGAAGGTTCCATGTTGCTACAGGGAAGTGTTACTTTTCAACAAAGCAATATTAGAATACGCTAATGAAAATAACATCTTCAAACTGGCCACAATACTCACAAGAGGACTTAACAGTGTACCACTAACTGAATACGTATCGAATAGGTAGTGTTTTAATAAACATTTTATTAAACCCGACTTAAATTTTTACTCTCTCGCATTTCGTAAGAAGATGTTCTGTAATCGTGCTCCGGAAAACCGCGAATTTTCGGCAGAAAAACTCTTATTGCCCTGGTAACGAACGTGGATAAATATTATTTCTTTTTGTAGTAAATTACTTCTTCTAAGACGTGGTGTAGCTACAATCTACGTTTTGATGGTCCTTGATATCGAAAAGTCGATTGACGGCAAAACGTCTGTCCGTCTGTGGTCAACGCTAGCGCCTGAACCGTTCACCGATTTTCAATTTTTCAAAAATTTATAATCCTTGATTGATCTGAACGAAAACTCATGGGGAGTTTCAATCGATTATTTTGATTTTTAAGGTATTCATTATTCTCCTCAACAATATTTTCAAAAGTTTCTCAGAAAATGGCTGAAAATCTTTTGGTTATACTTTGTTCTCGGAAAGCACATTTAAGACAATGCTCATTAAAATCACTGATTTTTCAAAAATTACTAAAGTGCAATGTTATTTGGGGACGTCTTCTTACAACTATAATATTGTAGATAGTGATTTTCTTCCTTATTGGAATCTGTTCCTCAAACACATCTTGAAAAAAATATCATGTTCAATTTGTCGAAATTGCGAGTAGTTTTCGTGTAATTTTGCTCGAAATATGGTCAATTAAACTATTTTTTAACAATTTTTTCTCAAAAACTGCTCCATATTTCTTTTTTAAACATTGTCTTCATATGTATCAAAGGACGGTAAAAGTACTGTTCTAGTCCTATTTTTGGCGAACTCTCCGTTGTTTTTTTTTTTTTTTTGAAAATTGCAAAAAGTTAACGTTTTAAAACTACAAAATTAAAGATAGAGATTTTTGTCTTAGACAAAGTCTGTTCTAAAAACATCAGATCTTTACTAAAAGATTTTGTACATTTTTTAAATAGTAGTTTTCGAGTGATTTGTGCTTGAAATGTATAAAATTTCTAAAAAAAAATATTTTCTCAAAATCACTCCAAATTTTTTCTAAATTTTTTTTCCTCGGATAGAAGAAGGGGAGCATAAATAAATGAATCTCCTTTTCGTTCAATTCTCTAAATTTCCGAAAATGCAAATGTAGAAATAAAGCGAGAATGTATGAGCTGTTGTAGCACCACTAGTTTTCTTTCCATTCGCTCCTTTAATAGAGGATTGGATGCTTCAAAATAGAGCAGGCCCTTTATGTCAAACTACGTATTTTCCAAAATTACAAACATTTAAAATTACAAAGTAACAATATTAATGACAACGGTTTTTTCAGTGAAATACGTTATAAATAATTAGATCTTTAAATAAAACCATGTACATTTTTTCAAACAACTAGTAGTTGTAGTAAAGTGGACTCCGTGTATTCTCCGTGTATGTATTGCTGTGGTGAACTCCCTGAGTTTTCTGGACAAAAAACACGTAATACGGGGTGCTGGTATAAAAAAACAGAAAAAGTTGTTCCTGCATGTATTGAATTACTTCCTCTAACTGACACTATAGTCTTGTTTTACGGCTCCTTGACATTGAAAAATTGGATGGAGACAATAGGCCCGTCCGTCCAATACATGATTTTAAATGAAGTCTCAACATTTTCTAATTTCTCTCGAAAGTGGTTAAAATTATTTGATTAAACTTTGTCCTCGGATAGCGCAAAGGAGGCAGAAATCAATGGCGTTCTATCAAAGACTCAAGATATTTAAATACTGTCGCGTTCGATTTTTCGAAAATATAATTGGTTTCTGTATAATTTTACAGGTGAAAATAGGCAATTTGTGAATGATCATTTTCTCAAGAACTACTCCAATTATTTGAAATATTTGTTTCTTCTGATTGAGCTTTAGATCTTTAAAGAAAGTAATGTGCAAATTTTTGAAGAAAAATAAACGGCCTCAAATTTTTCTTTATATTTTTTTCTCGGGTAGAGCAACTTACGCTAAAAAATGGCGCAGGTTCCATGTTCGTCGATCTCTCTATATTTTCATATAATCCAAAGAAGAAGGTAGATATATTGAAGGTAGAGATTTTTTAGTTCATGAATGCCGTTCTAAAACATTAGATATTGATATAATATCTAATACAATTGTTTTTAAAGCCAATAACTTTTTTATTGATTATTAATGCCAGTTTATTGATTGTTAGAACAATTTATAAAAAATTCTCAAAAAGGCTCGACATTTCTTTCATTTTTTATCGGGTAGAGCAAAAAGCCAAAAAAATTCGGTAGGTTCTATTTTCAGCAAAATGTTTGTACAAATTGTTACCAAAAAATTGAATAGTACATTTATGAGAGATATTTTTTCCTTAATGAAATCTGATTTTTAAAACTGCACCGTGTAAACTCTAAGCGCCCGAGTTCGAATGCCAGCGCAGAGAAAAACTAGTGGTGCTACAACAGCACATACATCAAAATATTACAATCTCTTAGTGATCATTGGAACAGCAAACTTTATCTTGACAAATCGATTTTTCAGTACAAAATTACATGTATCTCCTCTCCAATTGCACCAATCTTAAACATTTTGGAACAACTCTAAAATACCTTAATCCAAATGTGTGGGCAAAGTTACAACCAAAGAGGTCCTTAAACATGGAAGTAAAAATCTATATTCGAGATCATATTGTCGAGGTGATTCAAACACTGTTAGTCCCTGTATTATACTACTGTATTATACTATAGTAAAAAATAACGCCCACACACCCCAGAACACGTCTCTGAGAAACAAGTGGAGTTTCGTGAGTGAAAACAAATTAAATTTGGTTCCATAGGGCTTACTATATTCTCCAATAAACTGTAACTTTAAATTAATATAAAATTGAGTGACGTTATGTTCATCTTCTCACTCTGGTAGATCACAAATAAGAAACCAGAAGCGATCCCACGTTCAAGGTCAACTTAGCGCGTAGAGGGGAGTAATTCCCTTTGCCGTTAGCTAAAGCCAGTCCGTTAAAATTTGATGACCTCATGTTACTTGTAACTTTTATGACGTAAGGTATTTAACATATTATAAACAACTGATATTGCTCATTCTTTTACATTTTGGAATATATATATATATATATATATATATATATATATATATATATATATATATATATATATATATATATTCGTGCGGCGTACCGGCAGAGGCGCCGGCCAATGGGAAACGAGCGGCCATCGTGCGGAGCGGCACCCGAGCATCGAGGCTATGCGGGGGGCGGATTTACAGCCGGGCCCCGCCACCGGAGTGGCAGGCAGTGGGTGTGAGAAGTCTGGCGTGTCTACGAGAGTCTTTGAAGTTTTCGGATACTGGTTGTAACTATTGTGTTTGAACATTCTACTGGAGTAACTGTCTACTGTGCTACACATTGCATATCTCCCGGATTAATGTGATTTTGGCTTCGGTTATGGATATTCTACTGTTTGTAAGCAACCTGTCTGTGGGCTTAATAAAACTTGTTGATGTTGTTACATTGTGTTTTTCCTGTATACAACACTACATTTTACACTTCACACGCTACTCGTCACGTGATTGTTAAACACGTTTTACGCTACGCTCTACAAAAATTTTAATTGATGAAAGACTTTTTCCCGAGTGTGGGTTTGTTCTGTTCTATATATGGTTGTAAAGTACCCTATTCTTAAAACGTTCGCCCTGAAGTTTAGGCATGCATTCACTATCGCACTGTCTCTGATTTATTTGTCCGAGATAACATTCAAATAATAATTTCTGCCGATATTTCACAATCGCAGGGGCAGAATGAGCAGCAAAGACACGCCTCCGTACTTAAGGGTGCGGCGGGTTGCGTAGAGCTTCTGTGCAATGGCGCTTGAGTCAGCATAAATACATAAAATCATTATCAACGCATGTCTAAGTGTGACAGATACGCACTATGCCTATATTCGTCATGCAAGTACAATCGATAAGTTGTCCTTTGACAACCGCAATCGGATGAACGGTAAGGCAATAAAATACAAACAAACATTGATTTTTATATAGTAGATTACTTTATTTCATGTTTATTTTATTTTCAATTTCTGCCTTGTATATCATTTTTCCTAGGGACAGGGAATATGTTTAAATGGCAAATTATTTGTTTGTTTTCGTTTTTATGATATATTAAATGTATGTACATGTATTTAGCCTTTTAGGGTCGGATTAATCTGACATTTTCCAGGAATAGATGTTACCAGGCCTGGGCCCGTTGTTACTTTCTCGCTACGTTTAAGAGAATAATGTAGGTCTCCTGTTCGTTGAAAACTCTTATTTTTCGAACACTGCAAAAGTTCAAATGATTGAAATGTTCAAGTTTTAATTTAAATGATAATGGCATTGTTAAAACGACGTCAGGTTTCCAGTTACGCATTTGAATGGTGGAAAGTGGTGGGATTTAGAGGAGAGTGTCCTTTGTATGTGAATACGAAGACCAATTCTGCAAAATATGGTGTAAAAATTTGAAAATTTATATGCTATGAATTTGCAGCTGTACACAGAAAAAAAAGAGAACAGAGAAAAAAAAATCAAGAACCTCGAGTTGTTTTACACCTGATAACTTCTCTGTTTAGTAAAGGATATTGTATCACTACTGGTAACTTCTTTACCAGCATCCCCGTGGCAAATGAGTTTCTGAACCGTAGACCGACTTTGAGAGGAACTACGAATCCCTGTTGACCTTCAGCCAAAGCCATATAAAAACGAATAGTTATGAATGTTTGCTTCTACAGGTATATTAACATTAGTTTCTTACGTTCCCAAAAAGAAGAAGGCTGTAATACTTCTAAGTTCTAGACATCATGATGTTCGCGGGCAGGCGCCGCTCGTCATGAAAGGTGGAGCCTCCCCTTAAGAAATCACCGCCCAAAAGAAATTAAAAAATGTATTTTTAAATTTATTTTATTTATTTATTTATTTATTTATTTATTTATTTATTTATTTATTTATTTATTTATTTATTTATTTATTTATTTATTTATTTATTTATTTATTTATTTATTTATTTATTTATTTATTTATTTATTTATTTATTTATAATGGATTTCTGAGTTATATTATGTAACAATGATATCAACATTCTTCTTTGACACTTCGATAACGGCCATCAGTAACGCATTTCGAGCTGACGACAGGGAGAGTAAATCGTTAGGCTCCCGCTTCATTCCGCCATAAGGCCTATGCAATACGGGGAGGCGTGGCATCATGCATTCGTTGCTCAGGCTTACGAAGGCTGCGGCCTTCAAGGGTGGGCCATGGGTGTGGCCTAGGGTCTGAAGAAAAGCGTGCTCGCCAGACAGTGATGCTACGCAGCTCAGCGACTAGCTTTGAGCACCAACAAGTTTTTCCAAGACGCGTTAGGAGCGCTACTCCCTTACGCCTAGTAGAGTCCCTGGATACAGAATCTATGGACTCTAATACCTGTAACGGAAGATATTGTATATATAAATACAATGTTTAAATAAACCAAGTTAAGCCTAATATTATAAAAATGTAACGTTAATTTGGTCGTGCTGTAGTGCCTCCTCCCCCCCCCCCCCCCGCTTCAGCCAGCCTGTCCTTGCGGCGCCTAAGCATTTGCAGCCTTCGTCATTTGGGGCCCTTCATAAATTACGTAACTCAAATTTGGAATATTTTCAATACCCCTCTCCCCCCTGCAATGTACCCGTAACGCGCGCTTTAACCCCCCTCAATACTTAAGTAATGCCTGCGACACCTCCCCTCTTAAATGCAAGAAGTGCATGCATTATTAATAAAACATTGTTTGCATTTTATGAGTGTTGTATTTTAAAATTTGTGATAATTAAAGTCGGGATTATTTGTCAATGGTGATTGCGCCTAACAATAAGATTGAGGGCATGT
Organism: Gryllus longicercus; assembly: GCA_038098605.1. Lineage (NCBI taxonomy): Eukaryota > Metazoa > Arthropoda > Insecta > Orthoptera > Gryllidae > Gryllus > Gryllus longicercus. Next base: position 902,004 of record JAZDUA010000476.1, on the reverse strand, counting down.
TTTGAGTGAAGGAAGGGCGCATAGATGAGAAAAGTTCTGATCAAAAGCCGTGCATTCGCTGCCGTAGTGAATGGCACAGGCGAGAGTCTACTGTGCTAATTTCATTGTATTGTAGAAAATACTACAGATCAGTTATGAATATTTTCTTCGTAATCCTACAGGTTCAATAAAAATTGATGAAAAAATATTTCCATTTATTGTAACAACTTTTAATAACTTTAAATTATTCGTTTTAAAACCAATTAATATTTTAATTTTTTAATATAAGACTAAAAAAAGAAAGTGTTTCAACAAATGTAAAAAGACATTTTAAAAAAATGTCACGTAACACTAAACGAATTCCCCCCCGCCCCTACGTAACACAGCCTAACGCTGCCTCAAACCCCCTCCCCCTCTTAGAGGTTACGTAATTTATGGACGACCCTTTCCGAAAACCGCGAGCCGCGATTGTTCACAGGAGTGCTTCGAAATGTCAAAGGATGTAATAATGTGTTTGGGCTTACTTACAGAACCGATTTTTTTTTGTTGGAATAATGCCCACGGCGTTGCATATATCGCCAACTAAATTAAGCAGAAAACTGTAGTGAGAAAAGCTTGGCATAATATTTCGCATTTGTGGATTTTGTGGCAAAATCCCATAAAACTTGCATGAAGCCTGAAAACATTTTCACAATATTAGAATTTAGAAATGTTACAATTGAAAATTAAGTGAGTGATACAGGTCTCATTTTCGTTGAAATAACAGATTTTTCAAAAATTGTACAAGTGCAGTAATTTTTTTTGGCACATTCCTACAACTATAATATTGAAGATGGACATTTTTTCCTTAATGAAATATGTTTTTTAAAGATAGTTCCTGAAATACAGTAATGTATAACTTTTCGAATATGTGAGTAGTTTTCGTGTAATTTTGGCCGAAATAAAGGCAATTTTTAAATTTGCTTAAACAATACTTTTTCTCTAAAACGGCATCGAATTTTTTCTTTACATTTTTCCCTCATAAAGCGGGAGGGTAAAATATATGACGCAAGTCCCATTTTCAGCGAACTCGCCGCTTTTCGAAAATTGCATGAAGTTAACATTTCAAAACTACAAAATTGAAGATAGCGATTTTTGTCATAGATAAAGTCTGCTGTAAACAATTAGCTCTCAAGAAGTTCATCTCCTTTTTGTAATAATATTAGTAGATTTCGCAGAATTTGTATCTGAAATTTATGAACTGTCTATTTGTTCTCAAAAACCTTCTCCAAATTCTTTCTTCCAAATTTTTCCACGGATAGAAGACGGGACACTTAAAATAAAATGCGAGAAAGTATGTACTGCTGTAGCACTACTATTATCGTTACCAGGGCCCGGCAATTAGAGTTTTCGAAAATGCGCCGTTTTCCGGCGCGCAATTTCATAACTTTCTGTTCTTGCGAAGTAAGTGCGGAAAAGTAAAATTAGGTTATTTGAAGTTCAAATAAAATAATACAAAAAATTAAATTAAAACCAAATGAAATATAAAATTTATAAGTTTGTAATGTAACAAGTACTGTTACCATGCATGACTACAAATGTGACTTCAAATGGATAAGAACAACATGATTTTGATTCACGTTGTATGACGTTTGGTTAACCCCACAATTTTTCCCCATGTTTTATATTTGGTGAGGGTCAGTGGGCTACCACCCACCTTGCCCACCCTTACATCCGGGCATACCATTTTCCATATCAGGGCAGGAAAATACGAGTTTTTCGTTCGATGATTCGCCGATTTTCACAGAAGCATTACAATTCTTTGTCTTTACTACGTATGTAGTAAGACGAGAAACTAAAAACACGTAGTGCTTTCTAGCATTATTTTCAACTTTTCAGTTTTAATTCAATTTTAATTTCAATTTTAATAATAATTTCGAGTTTAATGAAAATGAGACCTGCGCCATTTTTAAGTCACCTCTATCCGTGGAAAAATTGAATTGATTATATTTTTTTTTATTTTTTTTATTTTAACAAAAATTTACAATCTATTTTTTTACAAAATAATAAGTAAATATGTTGTTGTAGAATTGTTATGACAATGATTGATTTCCAGTGAAGGTATCCCATCGGTACTCTTCATCTACTTCTTCATACTATAACAAAAAGCAAGTATTATTTTGGGTTGGCTGCAAGTGGGATAGTTTATTAGCTGAGGGTAATGTTTCAGTTATTTGTTGAGAATCTATATGGGAGTTGTAGGGGTGAGTTTCTGGTTAGTCGATGGATATCTGCACTATTGTCTAGGATGTTGAGGGCTAAGTGGTTTGGATGGTTTTCAAGGCGCTGGAGATAGTTTGAGCTGATAAATTCTATTCTTTCCAAGACAGTGGGCATTTTTAAGTCCTTGTGCAGTGCTGCATTTGTGATGAACCATGGTGCTGCCGCGATCATGCTTAGGGTCTTGGATTGAAATCTCTGTATGATCGAGAGATTACTCTTGCTTGCTGTGCCCCAGATTTGGATGCCGTAGGTCCATATTGGAATTATGATAGCTTTATAAATCAACAGTTTATTTTCCAGTGATAGTTTTGAGTGGTATCCTAGTGTCCAGTATAGTTTTCTTGTTTGAACTTGAAGGTGCTTTTTCTTTGGCTAAGATATGATGCTTCCATGTTAGCCGTTTGTCTAGATGTAATATAATAATAATATAATAATAATATACCTTTATTAATATGGCGAGGCTCGGGCCATCAGGCCCGCTCTTCCGCCTGACCACATGTCACAAATATACAGAGTAATGTATTAAATAGTAAAATGACTAAAAAGTAATGTTATCTAAAAATTTAAATATAATATAATCTACAAGTTGTAAGTAGTTAGTGGAAAGCAAACGTTATTTAAAGCAACTTATAAATAGACAACATCAGAGGTTAAATGGATAAAATGTTACAATAATAATTTTGAATTAATTTTAAAATCAAGTCTGAGATTGAAAATACAATTTGAATTAAATAAGATTATGTGCTTTAAATATCTGCGCGCTACGCGGCAGCCTGGTATTCACCCCGAGCGACTGTGATCTATTAATACAGAAAGACACCATCACACGTCGCTCGATCCTGGAGGAAAACCCGCTAGTCGGGGAAAAACCCACCAGGCAGACTGTGTCCTAATACAATGGAAACTAAGCTAACATGAAGTAACGGGTCTTTGGGATGGTATCCTCAGCTGCGGTCCATGCTGCAAAGGGTGGTTTTCTTGTTTAAAACCGCCTCTGCTCCTACGGATGAAAGTACAGTTCCGGCAGTATCAAACAGGTCGCAAGAAAGTAACATTTTTTACAAAAGAAACATTAATGTTATTTCTAAAACATATTAATCTTAACACTCCTAAGAAATAGTTTTTATTTGACCCGTAATCTACAGTGATTTAAATAGCAAAATGGTGTATTTTACTTTGTAAAAAAGTCATGCAGGTGCTTCTTAAAAGATGTTAATGAAGAGGAGTTTTTAATATTGGGAGGCAATTTATTCCATTCGCGGGCTACAGTAATTGCGAACGATTTATTGTAGTAGCTGGTTTTGCTTTTTGGAATGCAGAGTAACTGGGATTTTTGAAATCTAGATGATTTAAGGTGTACAAAATAATTTGTTAAGTGTGTCGGGGAACCCATTTTAGCATCTTAAATAAAAGACAAAGGCTGTGATACAAGCGCCTATCCTTCAGTGTTAATATTTTGTGCTGTTTATGAACTCCAGAGATGTGATCGTATTTTTTTATGTTATAAATGAAACGAATACAGGAATTTTGAGCCCTCTGTAAAGTTTGAGCGAGTGAATCTTTTAAATTGTTATACACAATATCCCCGTAGTCGAAATGAGGACACAGCAGGGTTTTTACCAACATTTCCTTCGTATTAGTAGGGAGACATTTATCGATATATCTAAGGGATTGCAAAGAAGCATAAACTTTCCGACAGACATTTCGGATCTGATATTCCCAACTTAGATGATCATCAAGAATTAAGCCCAAGTTTTTGACTTGTGTATGACGAGGTACTACAACATTGTCTATAAGCACATCAGGAACATATGAACCTTCAAGTTTCTTATGCATTTGAGAAGAGCCAATTATGATGGTTTGTGATTTTGTAGGATTTAAATTGAGTCCGTTTCTCATTGACCATTTGACTACAATGAGAGTTCATTATTTAATTTATTTATTAGCATTTCTATCTGTGATGGTTTCCCGGAGATATAAATTTGCAGGTCATCCGCGTACATATGATGACTACATTCCGTAAGTTCGTTTGATAGGTCATTCATGTAAATTAAGAAGAACAGTGGCCCTAACACGGATCCCTGAGGTACTCCTCGGTGGAGAGGTTTTGGATTGGAGTGCAGATCGTCAACTACTACAATTTGTTGCCTATTGTAGAGATAGCTTGCAATCCAAGAGATGGTGGAATCAGAAAAACTTAGATTTTTGCACTTCGCTATTAGGATGTCGTAATCTACAGAGTCGAATGCTTTACTAAAATCTAAAAGAGTTAATACAGTTACGAGGCCATCATCAAGCGCTTTTCGTATGTCTTCAGTTACTTTCAATAAAGCGGTTTGTGTGCTTCTACCTTCTCTAAAGCCGGATTGAAAGTTATCGAGCAGATCTGAGTCGGATACGTGTTTTACAATCTGTTTTCGAACAATTTTTTCCAGAACTTTAGACACTGTCGGCAATATGCTAATTGGGCGATAATTGCAAGACGCCGAGGTCAGTTCAGATTTTGGCAGGGGGCGAACATGTGCAAGCTTCCACGCTTGAGGAAAGGTTCCCGTTGTTAATGAGAAATTAATTAAATGCGTGAGTGCCGGAAGGGCAAATGGTAAAACAAATTTCAGTTGTTTGGCTGTGATACCATCGGAGCCATTTGCATTTGATTTTAGTGAAAGAACAATTTTACTAACTTCTTGATGATCAACGTTATGGAAATAAAATTTATCTCTGATAGCAGGTGAGTTGCTTGAAAGTCTCTGTAATGTATTACGCTTGACAGAAGGTGGTATTGGTTTTGAAACATTTACAAAGTAGTCATTAATATCATTCAAGGGCATATCGATAGAAATTTCCGAAGAATTTGCTTTCGTGATTCCGAGGTCTCTCAGTTTGTTCCAAACGTCTTTTGTGTTTGTATTTACTTTAAAGACATCATGATAATATCGAATTTTTGCGTTTCTATTTTTTTGTTTTACGGAATTTCGTAACTTTTTGTACTCTCTTTCATTTTCAGAGGTTTTATTACACTTGAAGCGATGGTAAGCTGAGTCGCGTTCCTGCATGAATTGCTTTAATGTATTTGTAAGCCATGGGGCCGCGGGACGTGTCACACGTCGCGTTTTCCATGGTGCATGTTTATCGAAAAGGTTAGATATAATTTCGTTGAAGACTTCTACTTTACTATCAAGAGATGTTTGACTATAAACGTCATGCCAAGGAGCTTTGGCACTGTCGTCGAACATAGCCTCAGAATTAATATTTTTGTAGTCACGGTAGCGGATAATTTTTTGCTTATATTTAGGACATTTTATAGAGTACACCATAAATAGCAAATCATGCTTTGATACTCCCGAAATAGATATCTGACCGTACATTAATACTTTCGAAATGTCTGACACAATCGCGTGATCTATCCATGTTTCAGCTCCTAATGCTAAGTGAGTCGGGCCAAATTCTAATATTTGTAAATTGTATGAATTAAAAGTATCAATAAACTTTTCGGCCGAGTTTGTGAGCGGTACCTTCAGATCGCAATTGAAATCACCCATGATTATGATATCCTGATATTTACTTGCGAACTGCGAAAGGGGAATCTCTAATTCGGATAAAACTCCCGTTTTCGGGGGCCAGTAAACAACAGCAACAAGTAAATGTTTCATTCCAATTTGGATTTCTGCAAACATATATTCCATGCCAGGTAAAGAGGATGTGGAGTGAGCGACTACCTTAATATCATCGCGAACAAACAATGCGACCCCTCCACCCGTCTTTTCTTTTAAATTGCTTTTAATTATCGACCTATCATTCCGAAGGAGTTTATAATTAGATACCGATACGAGTCCTGATTTTATTGTAGATTTTAGCCATGTTTCGCTTATTAATAACAGGTCTGGTTTCGTTTCAGTTATAATATTTGAAATTTCGGAGTAATGCTGCTTAAGTGATTGGGCATTTACGTGGAAAACAGACAAGCCACGAGGGAACCGAGACAAAGAAATTTGTAAATCCTGGAGGGTTGCAGGGCTACTTCGAGCGGGTATGGGACTTTGCACGGGGCTGGGGTGAGCCAGTATCCTCTCCACTTCCGGATTAGCACTAAACACAGGTACAGAATTCCTGGAACGCGTGTACTGAGGAAAAGACGGTGTTAAGCTTCGTTGCCACATTTATGAAGATATCCGCGTTGGAAAAAAATCAAAAGCAATAAGCAGAAAGGAATTGGAGTTAAATAAGTTGCTTACAATTACACGTGGGGCACTAACTACTTAGAATTAGTCTAATTATTATAAACTTCTTATAACTAATAAATATTCTAGGATAATAGTTAACTATAATTATAAGGATAAGCACACTAGTGAAACAAATAATATAATTAAAATGTTGTAATATAAAATAATATAATTCTAATATTAGTAATAATAAATTAGAAGTAAAAGTGTTAATAGCAAATATTATGATAATATTAATAATAGTAATAGTAATTAAATAGCACTATAAAAATTAGCAAAAGACGACAAAAATTAAAAAATTATAATTAAAAATATTTTTGTTTTAAGAACGAAAAATAGTACATAGTCTTTGCTCCTAGTTATGTATACTATCCAGTTCTGCTATAGTTCTGACGCGAACTTTGGAATTTCTCACCTTTACGATGACGACACCATCTGTTGTCCAAACATTCTGTTGGCCGAAACGTTCCACAGCCTTTTTTAGCACTTCCAGCCGCATCCTCGTCAGGTCCTCCCGAATTGTGATACCCGTTTTCTTCAGATTTCTTTTGGATGAAAACATTTCCCGGCGCTTCCTATAACTGATGAATTTTACAATTATAGGTCCAGTACCACCATTCGTTTTCCGGCCAACTCGATGACTGCGATCAATATCGCTTAGGTCTAATTGGACACCTATCTTTTTGGCAACATTGATTGCAATGCAGTCGGTGTCCTCGCCATCACGCTCGGGTTCCCCAAAGATCCTTAGGGAGTTTCGCCGCTGGTACTGCTCAAGCTCGTCAGTCCGCTCCTCCAGTTGAAGTTTGAGATCATCGATCTCCTTACTTTTCTCTAATAGTTTCTCTTCGTAACGAGAAACTAACACCTCCAATTTCTTTTCCACTGCTTCAGAAACAACCTGGGCAATTTTGCTTATGAAAACATCCGATGTCAGGATGCTTTCAATAAGCGAAGCAGAGACAGCGTCATTCGCTTTAGCGTTGCGTGTGGCCATGATGTTGAAAAATTAGAGGTAAAACGAACTTTTATGAAAATTACTTTTAGGAAAAAACTAAAAGTATTAACAATATATTATAAAATTAGCGAATATTGTGGTTATACTTAGCTTATACCAAGCAGACACTGGCGATGTGTGCGGCGCTCTTCACTTACGATCGTACTGCTGAACAAAACTACCTGCTGCGCCGCTCACTGACAACTACCTGCGGTGACCCTCGGAGCGCTTAAGAAATACGTCCTCACAGCTCGGAGACCATGACACGACTGACGATGTATTCCCAAGTATATTACACTTTCCACCTGTACTATTGGATTGTTGTTGATGTGGACAGTAGGGCATTTGTTTTTTCTCAGGGTAAAGGTTATATGGACTGATTTATTTTCGTTGATTTTTATTTTCCACTTTTTGGCCCAATCTTCAATCATTGTGAGATGTTCTTGTAAATGTCTTGATGCGTCATTAGGGTCGTCATCCGAAGCTAATATGGCCGTATCATCTGCAAAAGTGGCTAGGGTCGTTTTATCTGATTTTGGTATATCAATAGTATAGAGCTGGTATAGGATAGGGCCGAGTACACTACCTTGTGGTACTCCGGTCTTGATTGGATGGAATTCAGATAATTCATTTTGATATTTGATTTGGAAGGTGCGGTGGGATAGAAAAGATCTGATAATGTTGAAGAAGGGATACGGTAGAAAATTCTTGAGTTTAAATAAGAGTCCATCGTGCCAGACTTTGTCAAACGCTTGGGCAATGTCTAGAAAGGCGGCTGAACAGTATTTCTTTTCTTGGAAGCAATTCTCAATGTAGTTGGTGATTCTATTAACTTGTTCGACGGTAGAATGCTGTTGTCTAAAACCAAATTGATGATCAGGGACTAGGTTATTGGTTGCAATGTGAGGACGTATTCTTGATACAAGAAGTTTCTCAAATACTTTGGATAGAATGGGAAGTATACTGATGGGACGATAGGAGGAGGGTTCATGTGGAGGTTTCCCAGGCTTGAGAAAAACTTGAATTTGGGCTACTTTCCATTGCTCCGGGTAGTGCCCTGTTCTTATAATACTGTTGAACAATGCAGTAATTATAGTCTTTCCTTTTCGTGGTAGTTCTTTGAGAAGAGGTGTTGTAATTAAGTCATAGCCAGGAGCTTTTTTGTTTGATAAGGCGTTTATGGTTTTGGTAATTTCTCTGGGAGTGAAGTGCGGGATTGGAAGAGTCATTTGGTTTGGGGAGTTAAGATAATCTCTGATTTGTTTCTCTTGGTTAGTATTTATAATGGGATGAGTCTGGAATACATTAGCAAAGAATTTGGCAAAGGTAGACGCTTTTTCTGTGGGGTTTCTTATCCAACACTTGTTTTCGTCCCTGATTGGGGGATTTGATTTGGTCGGTTTTTTTAGCTTCCCTGTGGCTTTAAATAAGGAGTAATTGGTATCTTCTGTTGGGGTAAAGTTGGTTATGAAATCTTGAAGCCTGTTGTTGTTGAATTCGTTTAGGAGGCGTTTTAGTTGCCTAGTTGCTCTGTTGTAGTTGGTACGGTCTTCAGGATATTTTGAAGTATGCCAGATTCTTCTTAGTCTTCTTTTCTAGGCTATTTTGTTCAAAAGAACTTTTGGATATTTCACGCAGCCTTGGGTGTAGTGAAGTTGCGGTGTAGCGGTCCAAGCTGCTTCTTGAATATTTTGTATTATATACTCAGTCGCTTCGTCTATGTGGACAGCTGATTTTAGTGGTAATCGGATGTTTGTTTTCATAGATATCTGTTTTCTATACAAGTTCCAGTTTGTCTTTCTGTTCGTTAGTGACGCGGGAGAGGATTGTAGAATAATTGTGTTGCCGACTGTCATAATTATTGGAGTGTGGTCTGAGGACAGTTCGTGGGAAGATTCTATGATACAGTTAGTGGATGGGATTCCTTTTGTTATGTATATATCAATTACATCTGGCGTTTTGGTTAGGTCGGTAGGCCAGTAGGAAGGTTCTCCTGTAGAAATGGTTTCTAGCTGAAGTGAGGTAACTGCTTTCAGCAGTTCTCTCCCTCTTGGGGTGATGAGCCTGGATCCCCATTGCGTGTGTTTGGCATTGTAGTCTCCTCCCACCATGTACCTATTTCCTAGAGACTTAAAATAGGTTTCAAATCGTTGTTTGTCTATTTTGAATCTTGGAGGGCAGTAAATGGCACTGATGGTAATTGGTCCACTCCAGTCCATAATTTGTACAGTCGTTGCTTGAATATCCTGTTCCTGTACAGCTTCCTGTTCTTGATGTTTTATAGTGCTTTCTATTAATATTGCTGTGCCACCATGGGCATTGCCACTGGGGTGTTTAGTATCGTATAAAGTGTAGTTCTTCAGTTTAAAGTAGCTTCTTTCTGTGAAGTGAGATTCAGAGATGAGTAGCATGTCTATTTTGTTTTCGTTGAGAAATATTTCGATTTCTTGGCGATGATTTGCCAAGCCGTTGGCGTTCCAAGCTGCAATGCGAAGGAATTTAGGCATTAGATAGTTTGGAGACAAGCGACGTTATGAGGTTAATGAGAGAGTTTATTTGTTGACTTTGCTGCATTAGTATGTTTTCAAACCTCTCAAAGGAGTTCTGTATATTTTTCATAATGGAATGGCTATCGTCGTTGTGTTCATGTCTTTCTACAGGCTTTGATCGCGCAACATCGGCCCATGTTCCTGCATTTACAGGTCTGCTTCTTGAGTTTTCGTGAAAATAAGTAGTTTCAATGTTGCTGTTTTGTGTCTGCACATGCATCTCTTGTTGAAACATTCTGTGTTTACTTGAGTTGTTGTACCCTTTCCTTTTTAGTATTTCTTGGTATACTTTGCAACCTTTGTAGTTGGCGGGATGATTGCCTTCACACAGAGCACAAGTCGGTTGACTTTGCTTTTCTTTTAAACACTTATCTGGGTCGTGTTCTTTTCCACATTTAACACACCTATACGAGTATACACAGTACGACCTGGTATGTTCATATCTCTGACAGTTTTTGCATTGTATTATCTCGCATTTCAGGCGTGGTGGTTCGAAAGCAACAACACAATTTAACAGTCGGTTAATTTTGAATACTTCTTTGTTGTTAGGTTTGGGCTCAAGGTCTACAAAAAATAGAGGCAGAGGTGATTTAGTTAGCCTGTGGCGGACATTTATAATGTTTCTAACTTTGTGGTCACTTTCCAGAAGCGCAGCCTTGATGTCTTTTACATCTACCGTATGATGTATGTGTCGCAAGACAACTCTATACGCACGTTCTTGTTTCAACTGGTATGTATAGTATACGTGACTGTTGACTGATAAATGTTTTATTATTTCCCTGTAGGTATTAGGAGTTTTCGGCGTTATTTTAATTTTGTCGTTTGCTAGAGATTTTATTTCGAAATCTTCTGTTTTTAAGGCTTCCTTTAAAAACTTTATCATAGCTGGAACATTATTCACATTTGGCACGAAAATTGGAGGTACAGTGGTTTTTGGAAAGGTTTCCTCATTGTTTTCTGTTGTGCCTTCTATATCAAGAACACTGAATTGATTCTTGGTGGGAACTGTATATACACTAGTATTACTATCGCAAGACGCTGTCTTTTGCCTTACCCTTCTATTAGCATCAGGGTCGAGGACGTCAGGGTTCGGCCTTTTTGACCGAGCTGGTGTGTATATTTGCCATACATTCTGCGTCAGGTTGACGGGAGCAGATGAATCATGATCCATGCCGTTGCTGTCGCTGCCTGTTGATTCTTCGGATGACATTTCTTGAAGTAAACACTAAACAGCTTCCCGGGTGTCAGTAGCATGCAATCGCACTACTTGCTACTGATCCTACCCGAAAATACTTCGGTAATCGACTGAGTTTTAGTATATGTTATCTTTTGTTAAGTTGATTTGAATATGAAGAGGATGAAACATCGTTATGCTTCACAACTGTAACTGTTCACTTAGAGCTAGTGCGCACTGGTTATTATCACTAGACTTTTCCTTATCTTGGCGCCCTCGCGGGCGAGCAAGGTAAGACACTACGGAGCTGCGGGCACGATCCGCACACCACAGCGGTCAGGCGAGTACTGAATTGATTATATGAATCATAAACAACCATTGCAAAATATTCTCAAATACAATTCCATTTTTTAAAATAAACTTTGTTTTATCATATCACCGAAAACATGCAGGTTCATGTAGTGGTATAAGATGGCGCAGCTGATGCAAATTATCGAGAAAGTAATTAAGTTTTAAATTCACTACTTTGTTTATACTTTTTTCGGATGAATGGGCAAAATATGGGTCAGGTCTAATTTTTGTTGAACTATTCATTTTTGGGATTAGTAATTCGGTGCGTTGTATTTTCATGTGATGGGCGCGCCTCGTAGATGACCTAAGTCACTAGCAGGGTTCGGATTCTGATGACCTAAAAATTCTTTGAAATTGACCTATACAATAACATAAAGATAAGGGGAAAATGACCTATTTTTTAAAAAGTACTCGAAACTTTGTATGAAAATGTTTATGTAAGAATTTCATTATTTTAAATAAAATTAATTTATATAAATTATGTTTAGTATTAAGTCTTTATTTTAGGAGGAAATGTCATTCTTAGCTCCGATTTTCCAACCGTTAGTTTTGAAAGGTCGAGGAAGTTACCGAATATCCATGTAATTTTGAGAGTTGGAAAAACAGAGTCTATTGCAGTAGTGAATTTCATCATCAACTGGTGAAAAAATAAAAACTTTGTTTTAGTGTGTTATTGTAAAATCATGAAACATTCACTAACAAAAAACACGAAAAGGAAACAATGAGCGAAAAAATGACAAAATGATCTAAAAATTGGAGAATGGCAAAAACTGACGAAAACTGACCCAAATACTATACCTCTATGTCTATCACCTGTATGTCGTGATAACCAAGTTCGCTACGTCTAGAATGCACCAATGGAAATATGACATGTCATGAGAATGGCGAGCGATGGGAGCTGGCTGGCCCTCGGCCGGCGGATGCGTCCGGGCAGCCCCTTCGCGCCACTCCTCGTCAGCAGCTCGTCGACGGCCCTCGAGCCCGCGCGCTCTCGTTGACGAGCAACGCGTGGCGGCGAGGGGCGGGGCGGGCGGCTGCGAAGGGAGTGCGTCTTCCGGGAGGGTGACTCCCTCGCGCATATGCTCGCCCTCCGCCTCCGCCTCTCCCCTCCTCTCCCCGCTCCGATGTCATTCACATCGCCTCATTATCCACTCCGTCCCCGTCCGCTGGGCCGGGCCGGGCCGGCCCTCCTCCCGCCCGCGCGTCGTCGTTTGGGCGTCTCCGCTCTGCCTTTTGCGTTGCCGTTGCCCTCGCCAGTCGTTGCCTGCCACCTCGGCACTGCCGTGTCCATCGGCGCTGTTCGCGGGTGCAACACCACGTCCAACACTAACGTTCGCCGACACGTCGCGTCCCTCTTCCTCCGCAATTGTGTGTATCCTGGGCACTTTCGGCTGCACCCGCCGGGCCGACCGCCAGCAGCCTGCCTGGCTCTTTCGCCTCGCCTCTTCGTGTCTGCCCCCGGCGGAGGCTGTGCCGCCGCTTGCGACTCCGCCTCCGCCTGCGCCTCCGCCTGCGCCGGCCGAGCGACCTCCGCTGCGGGACACACCACCATCATTTAATGCTTACTTCCTCGTTAACTACAATCTTCGGCTCTCTCAGTGCATTAGCGGGACTCTGATTCAGCATTCTTTTAGCCATTTGAGGAGGCCACAATGTCCTTTTAGCCGCGCGCGTAATGAAATCGTCGTTTTTCCAATAACTGCTTGGCCCTTCCCGGAAACCGTCCTGTTTATGTGCTGGTACGTGGGCCGTAAGGAGTCAGCCTTCACAGCGCAACCACTCGAGCGACATGACCCGCTTGCGGGCGCGTTCATTGTTGAGCAGCCGCTTTCTTGATGGCGTGGACATTGTCCATTCATGTTTTCCAAATCGGAAGATGCTCCTGACAAATTCACGCTACCGTCATGTAAAATACTTCTTCATTCAATTTTCGAAAATAAATGTACTCTGGAAAAAAAAATTATGAAAGAGACTTATAAATTAAAGAAAAATTAAGTAAACGTTGTGTAACTTAAGGAAATATGAAGTAAAAGTATACATTTCTACGGTTTTAGACATTCGTGAATTCATGTGCAGATGACGAATGAATAGTTTAAAAATATTTTTGTGCAGATTCGGTGATCTTATAGTTCAATAGATCAAAGGATTCGAGAAATTTATCTTTTACCATGAAGTGCCTATAAAATGATGGAATCAATGACATTAATATTATATTAATAAGGATAATTGTGAATTTTAAATCGTAATAAATATAGTAATGAGGATTTATGAGTATTTGTCTATAGTCAAACAGAATTAGAGCTTCAGTTAATCTTCATAATGCCTGCAGTCAAATAAAATAATAATCAATCAATAAAATCGTCGTTCCGATCAAATTCAAATACATACGAATCAAAAAAATTCAAATACAACTAAAATTAGTTGTGCTTAAATAGCATAGTTTACCATAGACTTTCATATATTATTCGTAACGGTTTTGTAAAATGATAATAATTATAAACTAAAATGTGTACCAAATTCTTTAGCAAATTAGGCAGCAGTCATACTTGAGACATCGTCTGCAAACTTGTTGTTTCTCAGGAAGGGAAGGGACGAAAGGAAAGTTCTCCTAACAACTTTCTTCTTTTGAATGTAAATACCAAATAAAATATTTGCTTGGATGCTTGAGGAAAATTCTATAATTTTTTAGTTGATAGCTATGAGGACATTTCTTTTGATTGAGTTTTGCGCGCGTTTTTAAGCGACGCATTTGAAAACAATCTAAATCGCTTTCGGGAGCAATTGTCCGTTGTTCTTCCTCTCGTGTGTTAATCGGCCGTATCTCCTACGGCCGAAGAAGAAACATATTACAGGAGCTACAGAGTTCAAGGGGAATCCGCCTCCCCCTTGCATGGCCATCTTCATGCGCGTCTTCCAACAATATCAGTGCGTTGGGGAACGCGGACGATAACTAGAAGCCGGACGTATAGGGACACATATTCGCCAATTTAGGTGCTAAAGCGGTCAAACAATAAAATTGGTGCCTATTTAGGTTCAAATATATTACATGATTTTGTACCATAACATGACAAATCCACATTAAATGTAGAGAGAAAATACGTAAGTTACATAAAAACTACATTTTTAAAGCATGTTCATATCATCAAAATTATCAATACAGGTTTACATCGTCATTAGAACAGATTCATTTTTCTGTGTCATAAAAAATAAATTATATTGAATTACATTGTACATCTCAATGTGAAGGAAATTTGAAATTTAAATGCTTATCTGTCAGAAAGTTTTTAAATTCAGAAAAAGATATTTCTACGTCCTCGGACACCAGGGGGAGCAATCCTAACACTTTTGGGGCAATCCTTTCTTCTAATGACAAATCATCAGCGCTTGTAACCTTTGAAAATATGGCTTTTTGGCCACACATATTCAAATTTTTGAAGAGCAAATCCTTCTAAACACTTCTTCGCTTGTGAAAATTCGCCACTGTTCAACGGCCGGCAGTTGCCCCTCTAGTTGGTTGATGGATGCACAAAGGGATTTGAAGGAGTGAGCATACAAAAGTTCTCTTTCCAAAGCAGTATTGTGCAAAAGTTTTTTCAGCTTTCCCAATGCAACAGATCGATCTTCGTCAATGTTACTAACGAAATTAATTATTGGTTTGAAGTTTCCAGCATAAAAACACAATGGTTTATCCACGTCCCACAGAGAGCCACGACGGGGTGAGGTAGTAAAGATCGATAGTGCTTTCTTGGTATACAAGAACATTTGCAGTACATTTAGTAAGCGCTTTCTTTATCAACAACGTGAATTCATGTTCGACATTTTATTCTTCACGTATTACTTCTGATACTCTATTCAACGTATGGGCTAATCAAGAGACGTCTTTTAAATTGGTGGTCATCATTTTCAAGTTTTTACCACTCAATATCAAGTAGGGTGCTTGGTCGGTAACCAAGAGTAGCTCTTTACATCAAGCAATGCCATTTAACAATATTTTGGTGCAAACATCAATGAAACACTGCACGGTGTTTGCTTTTTCTAGTTCATACATTTTACCAACATGGATTTAACAGGGCTTCCTATTAAAAAAGTAATCAGAATGTTTAAAAAATACTTTTTCCGAACGTCGGTCATTCAAGTATGAATGCCACCAATGAGTCGCTGATAACAACATTATTTTCTGGAAGATTGCATCGCAAGTATTGCAACACTTCACATTAATGGCATAGCTACAGTCGGTGTCACCGGGGACAAAACTAATGGTATCCCCCCCCCACCGAAAATTCCATATTAATATCTATTACTGAATAGTTTATACGTTATTTAATAAAAATACAAGCATATTTGCACATGACATTTATTTATAATATGTTATACCTTAAAATAGATTATGTTTAGTTATTATTAACACAACACAATTATGAGTTTTTCAGTTTTTCTTAATATTTTGCACTGTACTCACACCACAGTACATGAAATGAAAATTATAACGTTTTTTATTTGCTTTATTTTCACGAAGTCAGTCTCAAGACACAAAGTAATTCCCTTTTACTTATATCGTTAGAAGAAAGAAATTCGATGTAAATAATATCTATGATTTTGTTAATATTATGTCTTATTTCCATCAACAATTCACACATTAAGATGAAGTAATCGTTGAAATAGAGACGTTGAAATAGAATCGTTGAAGAATAGGCGTTGATCGTTTTATTTTATATTATTTTTTTTGCCTTGCTCTCTTAGTGTATATGATTTAAATGTATAACCATTATATTTATATGTAATTGGTGCCACCCGGGGGGTACGCTCCCCCCCCCCTGACGATGCCACTGTTTCACAAACCTCTTCCTTAAAGTGCTTTCGTTTGGAATTGCTCTTATTTTTCAAGAAATTTCATCATTGAATGATGCTTTAGTTTGTGGAGAGGTATGCCAAAGTGTATTAATGTCGATGTTAGATCAAGTGCAAATTCATTGCGCCTAGCCTGTATTTCCTTCGACTTGTTTAAAACTGCTGCCAATAAAACTCTGATTATTTGATGGTGATATGAGGGCTTTTTCGAAATGGCAAATGGTCAAAATTGTACAATTATGACAATGATTTAGAAAGGGAATGCTGTACTGACTTTGGAGACTTAAATACCACATACGGCAGTTCATTTTGTATTATGTTCAACCTTTGTTTTTCGAAAGAATTTTGGATACAGCCGTTTAAAATTTCACGCGACACCAACTAATATTCAAACAAAAAGTCGAAGTAAAGAGCGTAATTTTCAAGTGCCTTCAAACAAAATGCGTCGGTATATCGCTTAAAATTTACTTGTTAGATTAATGCTGGGGTGGAAACAGGAAGAGGCAATCGAGTTGTAATTCCCTCACGCGTCGTCAATACTATCCGCAGCTCTTTACCTGCAGCCAATGGGACGCACATAAGAATCTCAGTGCTTATCGGAAGCTCATGGAGTAAGACCGACAATAACACTATTCGTGGTCAAAAAGAGATCAATAATTGGCCCTGGCCCAAACTTATTATCATGAAATATTTCTATATCTGGCTTTGTCTCTTTCTCCATAACATCAACGAGACAACAATAAATTGAAAATTGAAACCAAACACACACTATGCTTATTGCCTTGTTTTAGAGAAATGTAACTACACTTCTTAACATAAATCCAATTACATTAAGTATTTGGGTATTTTCATAGATCGTCAGTTAATATGGAACATGAATATCGATTTTTGTTGTTGTGGATTGCATTAGACAATTTATAAATTTACGATCTTGCGCTCCAGTATGTCAGCGAAGCTGTAGCGCGTAGTCTGCTTCGCTTTATTTCAATCAGTTTATCAGTATTACTTAAAAGCGTGGGAAGGTGCTTGTAAATACATCTTGTCACCCTTAAAATTCCTACAAAGACGGATTAACAAAATTTTCCTAAGAAAACCTATTAAGCAGAATATTTGATGATCGATTTTTTAAAAATGAAATCTGTTCTTAAAATTACCCGTCGATCTTGATTTTCATGTTTGCTTTATGAAGCGTCGGGAACTTTTTTAAAGTGTTTTGTAGTCCAAAGTGACAAAGGTATCGTATTCTGTACGATCCTGTTGAGCCTCTGCCTAGAACTATTTTATTAGAGTTAAATGGGAAGTCGATACTCCACCAGAATTATCTAGAGTAATCAGGTGATTTGAATCGTGCACGATACAAGTGTCGTAATCACAATAAATGTAATTTGGTCCCAAGTCTGGTGATAGACTGTGCTACTAACTCTACATTCCCATGAAGCATCATAATATTGTTCGTTGGTAGTTCTAGACGAGCAAATACGAATCAAGGATATGAGACATGAAATATTTGTATTAACATCAAACTGGCGTTACAGTTCAGGATTCCTTCCTATTATCACAGTCTTAAAATGAAACGGTTGTGTAAAACGTTTTAAGACTTGAAGCAATCCGGGTCCCGTGGTGGTCTCAAATGTGTATTTTACCATTGGCTGTTGAAAATTTTATCAAAGTCGCTACTAACAGAAAACTCAAAGAGTTCATGATAATGGTGGCTAGCTTGTCACAAAATGCCACTTGTTTTCCTATTGAACGTGTGATTTTCAATTACATCTCTTCCCGTCGCTGAATTTAGTTACATAAATAGAAATTTCTTCTCCTCAACATTGTACGCTCATTTTTTTTTTTGAATGACTCCTACATTCCAGCTTTTGTAACTAAAAAAAATTCATAAACATAACCAAACTTCCATGCGTGTGAGTCACAAGTTATGAACCACGAGAGGTTTATATTTGAGATTAAATTAAAAAGTGACAAACGGATGGCACAAAGCGCTTCATCAAATTCTGGAGTTAGCATCTAGAGCCGAGACACAATTTTCTGTTTCGAATTCGAGCGACTGGAGCTCCATCGCATTGAAAGCCTTCCGAGAACGCCTCCTCGTCGCGCCTCCTCGTCGGGAGAGCAGAAGACAAAACCGGACTACGCTCCAGCGAGCACGATCCTTCCCCTCTTCAGCTTAGCTGATCATGACTGGCACCAAAAGTCGATTAAGATGTAAAATTCGTCATCAGGGACCACCCACTCTAACGGGCGTGGCGTGAGCTTCTCTGAGCTTCAACCTCTCTGTTTGTTCCCTTCAGACAATAAAACATCGTCCTGAGTCGTTTGGGAGCTACCTGAGTATTCTTCATCCAGCAATAAAAAATGTTCCTCCAAATAAAACCATTTCTTGATACGCTTAATTAGCCGACCTATAAGAAAACAGTTCTTTTATGCCAGTTGAATATGTCAACGTTTTTGTTTTTTAGTGACTGCGAAACCAATGCCTTCTTCCCGAGTCTACAATATAAATCAGGAATTCAAGTTTATATGCAGGTGCAGTTCTCGATCTCGCTAATTTCCCCTTGTCACACCATCCCACCTTCCATTTATTCAATAAAGTTTTTAATAATGTAATTTTTAGATTCCGCGAGTATTGTTCATTAAATCTTATACAAAGTTATATCTGGTTTCTTATTGTTTCAATAAAAAGTTGAGTAATAATATTAACGATATTTTGGCAGCTTTGTCCCATCGGTAAAATACAAGTATTAATGGATATGTCAAAAATCAAATTCGTGACTGAAAACTGGTTTTAAAAGATCGTTATTTACTGAAAACTATTATTTACAAGTCGCATGCGCTGTACAAATTCTCAAAATTTCGCTGCATGCGCTCTCTTTCAAATCCACGACTTGCCAAAACTCTCTATTGTAACCACTACCCTACGAAATCTCCCTACGAGAACGAAGAAACCCAGACACTGTCTTCCTGTCTCCTTTGTAACTGTATCCTATATAACCCTGTGTAGCTCTATATCCTTATCTACTTGTATTTTAAAAACTGATGGGAATTATTTTAAACACCTTTAATTGCTGGATTTCAGTGAAAACAAGTATTAACTCCACCTGTTAGCAAATAATGTAGTTCAATGTAGTTTCACTTCCACACTTGGACAGCTAATTCTAATTCAGAGTAATAAACATATTCATGAATGAGAGTAGCTGTAGGAAAATAAATGGCAATAGGAATTTAATTTTTTCCACGTGTTTAACTTAGGAAAAGTTGTCTCAGTTTGTAAAAATACTTTCAACAATACGACCTGGTTCAGAAAATATGGTTTTTATGTGATATGAATTTATGGTAAAAATTATTTATGTACTACTTCCAATTTGTATATTCCAAATAATACTCTTTTTGAAAATAAAATATAACAATATTTTTTATTAATATTTTATACAAGTTTTGGGGGGCATACTTATTTTTCTACTGGAAATAGTGCAAATTTGAACCCGCTGCCAACGTTTAATATATTAAATTTTAAAAATATGTTAATTATTAATAGTATTAGCGTAAATTTACCAATAAAATATAATTCTGAAATATATTTATAATATTATGAAAATATATTGATCAGTTATCTACATCTTCAAGGGAGCGAATAGCTCCATGATCTCCCTTCTGGAGCCACTCAGGCGAATCAGAAAGAAAGGAATCCAGCAAGTTGTGGTGCTACAACAACACAAACTTTCTAGTTCTACACTGTTCTAGAAATTTTTAAAAGTTTAGCGTTATATGGTAACATGGATGGCCGAGGTGGCTAGAGCGTGTGCCGATTCAGCACCTCGATCTGACGGGTTGCAGGTTCGAGTTCCGCCTTGTGAGCGTGTTGACCACAGACCTAGAAGTCGGCATGTGTGTCTAGTGTTGAGGTAAGTAAGGGGCCCCATGAGGGACATAGTGGGTAACCGGCGCGGATAGCCGAAATCGGCATTCCCTGAAAGCTGGAAAAAAAACGGAAGAAAGAAAAATGGAGTGTAATATGGTAACAAATATATTTTTTTAAATGGTTTTGAAGTTACGAGACACGAAAATGATGCTTATTGACTAATTAGCTCTCGTTTTTAGATAATACAATGGATTACGCCAGATCAAAAAAAAATGTATATCTGTAAAAATTAATACAAAAAGTGTTATTTCAATGGAGTTTCCTTTTCAACTGCCTTTGAAATGCTGTTTCAGGAAGATCCCATTTTCCCCATTCATAAATAATCAGATAACATGGTGGCATCCCTTCCCCCAGGATCGGATTTACTGTGGCATGGGCCCCTGAGCAAAAATTTGGTGGGGGCCTCTTTGGTGGGGGAATCTCAGGAAAAAGATCCAAAACGCTTTAAAAATGTATATATTTATTAATTTTGTGTAACCATTTCACTTGCATTTCGTTTATGTCCTATGTGTTTTCATTCAAGGACTCAGTAGAAAAGGGGCAAACCCACATTTTTTGTGAAATTAAGTTATTAGCATTAAATATAACTTGAAATATTATGCAAGCAGAGATGGTGAAAGTGATGGTGATGTTGCTCTCCAGATGAATAATTCAAAACGAATAATAAGTCTGATTTTTAAGATTTTTGTGTAAAATATTTCATATTTTCAAAAATCATATTGTCTAATGTAATAAATAGTCAATGGAAACGCTCATGATTACATTACAAATAACAACTCTTTATAAAAACTGATGTGACAAATTAAAACAAGTTATTTCTGTCTTTTTTCCAGAAACCCGTCAAGGGCACGACTTTAATTTTTTTACAAAAATAATGTCAGTAAAAAATGAAAGATAAATATTAATTTATGAACTGATTTAATATTTAAAAATAGTAGTTATAAAATTGCATTGCTAGGACACTGTTTCTTACTTTTCTTGGAATGAGGAATTTGGCGTTTGACGGGTTTCCGAAATAAACGATTCAATTAAGAGTGAATAGAAATGAGTCGGTCATTTTATAAGGGTAATAAGTCCACTTTTTTCATACAAAGTGTTGAGATATACATTTTCTTTGTTATTCTTCAAGCTATAGATCAGCGTAAAAATGAAACGAGCGGTTTAAAGTACTTGACGCGCGACTTTTCTTGACGTTTCGCAGTGCGGGATGCGGGGAGAGGAGGCCTGTCACAACAGACGCGTGTTGCCAACTGTAACATTATTAACACTATTCGTGCCTCTTTCGCTCTTAATACAACAGGATATTATAGACGATAAAGTAGACCAAAATACAAATCGTAAAGCCAAGAGGGAAGCAAAATAGTGTCGTATAAAATAGCAAATAAATCACAGGGCACAGCAAAGAACTGCAAAAACGCGAGAACTGAATTCATTCGAAAGCAGCGGTAGGCAGCCCTGATAATCTTGCCGTGCCGTTCCGTGTGAGACCAAGATATTGACCAGATCATTTCGAGTCGTGCTGGGTTGAGCACTAGGGAGTTCAGATGTCAAGAAAAATCGCGCGACTAGTAGCGTGTTCTATTGCCAACTAAAAATTCCAATGACTGAAAAAAAAGGAAGACTTGCGGGTTCCTCATGCAGAAGAACTAGTAAGGTAAGTGACAAAATAATGCCACGTTATTATTTGTCGATTAAAAAAAACAATTATTTTAACAGTTTTTGTCAAACATTTATAAATGATATTTATAATTTTGTTTATCATTGCCACACGTGGTTTTCAGTAAAATATTTAACAAAAGAATTATTTTCGATATTTTACTTTATCATGCAAAATGATCTTATTAGAGTCTAAGGATCTAAATAAAGCCAACACCAAAAAAAATATTGTTTTGAGTGAATTCTTGAGTAGAATTGACTCAACAATTTTTTTCTATACACTTTTGCAATGAATCATTATTTTAAACTGCAAAATACACATTTTAGTAAACTTTTTTACTAAATCATCTATACAAGGGACGAATCTGAGCACGTTGTTATTATATAGTTTTTCATTGTCTTTAACCTGTAAATAATACACAATCACTTTAAGATACATATTGAGGGCAAAACTACCACTAAAGATGACAAGGAGATTTTTGTCCTTGTCGTTTTTAGTAGTAGGTTTTCAATATTCCCTAATAAGGATAGTGTTGGCTTTATTGGGGCATCCTTGTTTACATTTATGACATTTACATAAATTTATATTACTAATGAATTGATAATTCTACTACATTATGATACTACAGTGTTAGTGGAACACAAAAACGTAAATCACTTGACGGTTTATATGAAAATACATAGATCATTTTCAAACTTTGTTTACCTATTACAGCAGGCACTTCACAATCGGTGTCTTAACCAGTATGAAAGCACTAACAGGGGAACTTTGAACTACTACTCTTCCTTACCGTCCGCAGGCTCTGGATTGGCGCTGTGATCTTCCGCCTAACTAATGCATTTTTTTAAAAAAAGAATGACCATCTGGCCTTTTAAGGACCATGATCTTATTTGGGTCTCCTAACTTATCAGCTAGGAAACGCCTAAATGCTTCATGGCAACAGTAGTAGACACTGCAGACATCATAAACTTGAAAACCTGGTGGTCGAACTAATTTAAGAAGACAACCAAGTATCTTGCTTGTCTTGTCAGTGCTCATTCGAACCCTGGTGTGAATCTTTCCAAGTAAAGCAGCTAAAGTATTATAGATAATATTTTTGTTACCTCGTGGAACGTGAGTACATACATTGGTGGCCAAATACACGCCCAGATTTGGCCTTTCAAGAAAGTTTATGGCTCATCTGTTCTACCAATGAACAGAAAGAAAATAACTGATGTTCAAAAAATAGTAAAATACATCCCACATGAATATCATTTCTACCAGAAAGTTTTGACATAGACACAGACTCAAGTGGAAATCGATGATGAGTAGATGCTGATATCATTAATTTAGTAAGAGAATATTTATGTCCACATAGCACAATATATTAATTCACATAATTATATATTTATTCCATGATTATATTGTTTCATAAGTCCAAAAATAAAGAAATAAAACAAAAGTTTTTCATAATATTTCACAGGGCCAGTCCTTAAAATACAGCAAAATATTGTGACAAATATGATACACTTTAATAATTGTTACTGGTATCCAAAATTAACAAAAATAGCAAATAATAGGAAGTATATTTTATTATTAAAAGACATCGGATGTTAAGGCACTAAAAACGTACGTTCTAGGCATATAAAAATACACTAAAAATGTTTTAAATAGGCACCGAAAAAGGCAATAAAAACTTAAAATTGGATGAAAAAAGTCACTAATATATTTCACTGCACTTGCACCTAAAATTAGCTAATATCAAAAAAACATACAACATGAGAGAATATCAATGAGCCAATAGTGAGTGAGTGAGTTTGGTATCTTCACCCGATTAAGCTCAATTACTACTCTGAGGTACTTCGCGTGGTGCACAACTCAGATTATTGCGGGCAGAATGAAGACTCACCGCACGCCAGGCAGATATATATATATATATATATATATATATATATATATATATATATATATATATATTGTAACACTCCCGGTTACCTGGGGAACCGGATAGCGGCCCTGATGCTAGCTCAAGTCGGTGATGGAAGGAATTGTTACACAGTACGGTGGAAACACAAAATAAACACTTGTTCACTGGTAAAAATTCACATTTATTCCTGGGCAATATGATTAACATGCCCCAGGGAAGTTACACTCTTAAATTGAATAAAAAAGAATAGTGGGAAAATTAGATGAAGAGAAGAAAAAAAAAATAAAAAGTTAGTTTTAGGAGTTAAGCTTAAAAAACTAGGAAGAATTATAACTAACAATTACAATGGGTGAAATTGCTACTGGTCAGTGTGTCAGAGCGTGACACCGCATTACGAGAATTTTATACAATAGGGCGGTAGCCCTAAACGATACCGCTTGGAGAAGGGTCTTTGTGCAGCCGAGAATGGCCACGATGCGGTAGAGGGCGGCGGCTGGGCGTCCTTCAAAAAAAATGCAGCGGAGGTCAGTAACCCTCCGGGCTACAGCTGGCGGTCGGTTGTGACGTCACCAAAAGGCGGCGACGCGTGGCTCGTTGACAGCGCCCTTTGTAGTCTGGCTGATCTAGAAGTTCTGGAAGTGACTGGCAGTACTAGAAGTTCTGGTCGAAACTGGCAGTACTAGCTGAGCTGGCCGGACGATCTCAGGAACGGAGTTACCAACTATGCCTCTCTCTCTGACTTTTCTGATAATTATTTAACACAACTTCGGACAGTTTAAAATTCGATTGGAGAAACATTCGCCTCTCTTCACGACGGAAAACCCACCCCAGAGAAAATTCTCTCCACTGCAGTCGGCTCACAGCTCAAAACTCGCAGTAAAATAACATAAGTCCCCACATAGGCATATTCGCCCGAATAATTCCCACCCCCACATAAGTTCCTCTCTCAACTGCCCTCAGTCCAATATTCAAGCTCGAAAAATAACAAGTTTTCCAGAGACACAATAGTCTTTCCCCGACGCCTAATACTCTGGCCCCGTCAGATTGATGAAAAATTTATAAGTCCGGCAGAGGCGAACTTTGCCTCTGACCGACGACTGTCCCCCCCCCCCGTCTAATGATCTGGCCCCGTCTGATGCCCCAGCTCTTCTGATTTTTGTAAGTTGAAAATGTATAAGGTGAACTTTTACCCCCTCCCGTTTCTCTTATGTGTCCTAGCTCTTTATAAAAGTCAAGTCACTATTGGTTCTAGGTTGTTGCGCATCACGCTATTTTCAGCCAATCTCCACGCGAGAAGCCACAGAATTTTCCGCCCTGCGTGCCAGCTGCACGTGCACAATGTTATTTTAATTTCTTCTAGAACATCGCCCCGTGCTTGCATCAGGGGGCGCGTTTGCGTGAAAGAAATTTATGAATTTGGGTTTCCCCGAAACGAGCGTGCGATGTCGAAACTTTCGCAGCCGGCACAGTGAACACGTGTGCCCATTGAATCTGTCGTCACCGGCCCTCTAAACGACTTCGTTAATGCGCCGGGGGCGGGAGGGACTGTGGCGATAAGCGGAGTCGCGCACGTGTGACCGTCTGCGTAATCTCTCGGCAGAAATCCTGGGTGGCCGAGTCTGTTTGTTTAAATTTTGATCCGGTGAATTTCGTTTATAAAATTATGATGAAATCGGTTTCGCCACAATATATATATATATATATATATATATATATATATATATATATATATATATATATATATATATATATATATATATATATATATACTAATAATCGGCCTAAACTGCGCACTTCCCAGAAGAACATGTGGCACAAAAAGGTATCAATGTCGAAACTCTGGTTCATCGCCTTGTCCTCTGAGACACGAGTGCTTTGATTACGTCGCCATTCTCTACTCAACGCTCACCACTCAACCAAGAGTTCAACCGCTCCCAGAGCCCACCGCTTGTTTTATTTTCTTCTTCTTCTTCCTCTTCTTCTTCTTCTTCTTCTTCTTCTTCTTCTTATTATTATTATTATTATTATTATTATTAAATTGTGCAAAGAAATGCGATCTGAACAATATTTTCGGCTCCAAAAATTCAATTTGTCGCTCAAACCCAAATGACAGCTTCAGTCTAGACAAAAAATGGTGATGTTACCAATACTACTGTCAATAGTAAAACTGAAAACGATTTAAACGTATATTTGTAATCAAGACTAGAAACAAATACACAAACATTTTTAGAAATTAAGCATTTAAAAAGAAAAATGTCTAAAATGGTATTTATGTCATAAAAGACCAAAAAAAAGTTAAAGAAGACTAAATAAAAAATCGTCAGAATGTTTAATTTTGTATAATTAATATACTTATATTAATTGCTTTTAAATATTTTCATTAGAAGAAAATCTGAATTTCCCTAAACATCTGACGTCTACTTATTAATCACAATATACCAGGAACTCAAAATGTTTCAGTATTTGGGCAAAAATAAGAAAAAGCCGAAATGACTTATTTTTCAGTCAAAAAATTTTCCCACCAAGATAGGAAACTTTTGATGTCACTTCGTCATTGTGCATGGCAGGATGTTTTTGAAAATAGGATATAATTCAGAAAGAATGAATATATTTTTCCGTGTGAAAAGATTTCGAAAATATTAATCGTGCCATGACCAATGGATCCTAAATTTTTGGGGGCTAATTCGATACGACTGATAGCGACTAATGTGATATGGAAGTCAGGTCTGTTTTGATACGCTAAAACGCACGTAACGAACAAGAAAGTAATAGTTTTTCAATGTTTTTTGTTTAAACAATATAGGACCTATTATAGACACGAGAATCCGTAAAGCTAATGCTCGGAATTGTAATATTTACGTTTCTGTACAATAATAGTTTTCTATGGAACAAAAACGCATAAAAATAACTGGAAACAATATTTAATTATTTATACAGAAATAAAAGACTCATAATACAAAAAATAATATAAAAACCAGTATTCTAAAAGAAAGGTCCAAGGCTCGCGTGTTGCGCTATGTGACGATATCACTTCCTTACCCTTGAAACATTCAATAATCAACATTCATTTTTTTACAAACGTGAATTTTCTTGTTATTACACTTTGATATACGAACAAAAGATTTTGTTAATTTACTATAGTAAAACCAAATTAAAGAATGTTATTTTTAACTTTATTTTAAAGCCTCGTTTTTGAACTTTGAGACTGATCAGAAACAATGACTTATTCTTAGACAATAAGCAAAAGCAGAAACTGAGTTATACTTAGACAATATAGCAAAAGATTTTAAAAAAATGAAGAAAAAAAATACTGTTGAGATTAGATTAGATTTATTAATAATTCTGCAATTAAGTGTGAGAACTTGGTGGCAGAATACACTAACTTAACATTAAAGAACTTAAAAACTGTACACAATCTACAAACTTTACAAATTCACGTGAACATTTCACCGTGCAATCTTTCATAGAACTCCATTTCACCATACTTCACTTCACCACACTTCACTTCACCGCACTGCAAAACAGGGAGCTGTAATGTCTTTCTTACACACTCGTTTCTCTCAGTTTCAGAACGTCACTGCACTTCACGCCACTGCACTGCCGTGCCAGATACTAGACCGAAAGATGTCATACCCCGCTCGTTATTTCCCAATCACAACTTCTAGAGATATCAAGCTGTATCACTTTAGCACCATCAATGTATCGTATTAGCACCATGGGGTAGGGCAAATTTGATATACACTTTTCATTTTTTTTAAGTTATGGTAGTCTTCAATTATTTTTTTTATTTCGTACACATCTTTAGCGCATATTCAATATTTTTTCCATGTGTTTGCTATAAACGGTATAGAAAATATGGTAAAAAGTTTGGTTTTCTGAATCACTATAACCCCGATTGACCCTATTTATTTATAAAGAAAATAAGTCAAGGGTATAAAAACGAGAAATGCAAATTTTAAGTTACAGGGTAGCCCAAGCAATCAATAATGACTAGTTCTAGAACTTTTGTTGAGAACAAAATGTTCCAGTTGCCAACTGTGGATGTTATTGTTATTTTTTATTTATTTTTTTCTCAGAACTATGGAACAAGGATTCATTTCCCTTTTGAAATCACTGATTCAAATGCTGTATTCAAATGACAAAAATAGTATACGAATTTGATTCACATCGTATGACGTTTGCGAAAACCGACAATGTTACCCCATGTTTTGTATTTGGTGGGCCCCTGGGCCGCCGCTCACCTTGCCCACCCTTAAATCCGGCCCTGCCTTGCCCTTTGAACCGTCATCGCAATTCCCTGCTGCATGCGTCGAGCATCATGTTCATCACTCGCGCCATCACAATTTGTAGGGAAGAAACCCTGGCGTGCAAATAAAAAGTGCATTTTTAAAGACATTGTGCTCCTCAGCTATTTATACGAGTCCATCAAATCTAAAAGTGTTTTTGTTTGTTTTTTTGTTGTTGTTTTTTATTTGCATTGCGCAGCTTCGAAATTTCATATAAAACAATTCGGAACATTTTGAAATGCTGATTTCTTCTTGTCTTCTAGCATTGCTTCAAACTGCTTGTCATAATAAAAAAATTTAATTTGAGAACCAAGAGCAGTTTTTTCTTGTCCAAAACTAAGCCTGGGAACTTTTTTGATGCAAATAATTAACGGCAGAATCATTTACAACTAAAGCTTTTACTTTTCACGAGCCTTAGTTTCACATGTAGTGGTGGGAGAAAAGTTTTGTCTCGCTTTCTCAAAGATTTGCACCACATTTTTAATTCCCCGGATTAATAATAATCTTTTTTTAAATTTATTTCTGCCTTTCCGGGGTGTTCATTATACAAAATTTTACATATTAACTTTTAGGGATGGACATCCGCATGCGTTACCTCCTCTCTCAGGGGTCTCATGATACATTGTACTTTGAGAAGAAACTGTGGATGACAGTTTTTGGAGTTATTTGTGATAATTTTTAGGGGGGGGGGAGTTAGTAGGTGGAATTTTAGGGAAGGGGAAGATGGGTAAATGATTAAAGGTCGACGAAGGGTGTCTTTAGGGAATCGTGATCTAATTCTCTTTGATGACTATATGTTTTACCTACTTGGAATATTGTTGTACTGCGCCATTGGGGAAGCAATGAGAAGAATTTATGAGTCATTGGATTTATATAGTCGTTAATGGATGATATATGATAATCTTTGGGGGTGAGTTCTCCAAACAAAATGGGTGTCAGAAGCGCGACTATCCCACTTGCGTAGAAAACAACAGCATTATGTGCATAATAATTGTTCTCATAATAATTTAGAAATGACTTTTAAATCTCCATAAACTTCCCCCTGGTACTTCTTATGATCCACTCATATTATAATTGTTTCTTATTTTGATACATTTCTTTCATGTTAAAAGCATACGTCGGAGCAGGAAGGGATGGCAACTCAATTTCTTTACAACTCCTTTCAGAGTAAACGTTTAAACATCAATGGACGGTCGTCACTCATCATGATTATTCCTTAAATTCAATGAATCCTTGAAGGAATCATTGCCATTGCGAAATGTGAATTCACTTTTAGTTGAAAACCCTGCTCCAAATCTTCATTTCGAATGAAAAATGTCACTTTTACAAATGTATCTAGATAACAGTTAAATTGTTGCAGCTTTGATGTCAAAAGCTCTCCTTTATATTTAGGGATTTCTAGATCTCTGACCAAGCTATTCCGCTAACCTTGTGTTATATTATAATTTAAGGAGTCTGGGATTGGCCTGTGGTCTTAATCTCTTGGAGTTAATGGTTGAGGTTCTTGGTTGTTCGAAGAGTGGTTTCGTACAGTCCACCGAAGTCGATTCTGGAGGATGGGGCACAGGAAGTCCTTCGCCATGAGGAACAGATCATCGTATTACAGAGGGTACACTAGTGTGGATTTTTATTCTCTCCCTGGTGGATGAATGCTATTCCTGTATTTAGTAAATTTCTTCCTCTACACGCTGTACAGTAAAAATTCAGGTCTTGTAGGTCCTGGATATAAAAAAAATAGTTTACGGTAAAACCCTGTCCGTCTTTTCGTCCCTCCGCCTGCCTGTCTCTCCCTGTCTGTGTGTCCCTCTGGTTGTCCGTCTGTTCGTTCCTCTGCCTGTCCATCTGCCTATCCTTCTGTTCGCTCGTCTATCCGTCCATCTGTGCGTCCATCCGTCTGTCCGTCCGTCTGTCTGTCTGTCCGTCCGGCTGTCTGTCCAACAGTTCATCTGTCCGTGCGTCTGTCCGTCCGTCTTTCCGTTCGTCTGTCGTTCGCCTGTCCGACCTTCTGTCCGTCGGTCTGCCGTCTGTCTGTTCCACATATCTACGTATAATAGATAGTGAAGATTACTATTAAACAAATGCGTAATTTCCTTTAAAAATACAAGTGATTTTGAATCTTGCTCATAGAAAGCGGAATTAGTTGACTCGTCATTCTGTTCCCGTGGGAGATAAATTCTTCTCTCTCTCTCTCTCTCTCTCTCTCTCTCTCTCTCTCTCTCTCTCTCTCCCTCTTTCTCTCTCTCTTCCACAAGGAACCCCTTAGTTTGAAAGGCAATGACGAATTGAAAACTATACAATTAAATCCACTTTTTTATCGTATTAACATGTTAAATCAGGAGGCAAATCTATTACTAAAGGCTCAATGTTTCCACCCAAATGTTTTGAGTTCAAGTATTAACGCAACAGCCCAAGTGCAAGTACATTTATGTTCCTTTTTATAATTCGCCGCAGTTCTCGAGAATCTTGTTTCTTTATTCCTATTGCCTTAAACCGGGAAAGCTACCGTGACGCTCACGAGTCCTGTGACAGTGTTCGTATTTGATGTTATAATGAGTTAAATAAATTTGCATTAAGTTATTTATGTTGCTTTGGGCATGAAAAGGCATGACGCGGCGCTTCTCGGGAAGCAGTCTCGGGGAACAAATGGAGATGTCCACAATGCCGTTTACACATATCGCCGCGAGGGTAAAAACGCAGGAATTCTCGTGAAACGCGGCGCGGGGCAGGGAGCGCGGAAGGTGCGGGCAGGGGGGAGAGTCCCCCGACCCCCGGAGGCAGGTGGAGGGGGCGCAGGGCGGGAGAGCAGGGGGCAGCGAGGCACCCGGGATGCGTGGCAGCGAGGAAATTAGGGGGGGGGGGGCTGAGATAGGAGGAAAAGAAAGACGAAGCGGCCCCGAGGTGGGGCTGATGAAGGGTTGGGAGAAGGTGAAGACGTGCGACAACCGGGGTGACAAAGTTGAAGTCTTAGCGGCGATGACAGTGCGGGTGTTTGATGCTCAGAAAGGAACAGAATGTAAACGAGAGAATACGCTGGCGACGCCACAAGAGGCTACAGGAGACGGAAGAGTAAAAGGAAAAGAAAAGGAGCGACGGCACGGAGAGGAATAAAAGGAGAAATCTAAGGAGGAGAGGCGGTGCTCCCGGGAGCGGCCGTCCTGGACTCACTCCCATTAACAGCATTCAATACTGGCATTATGCATTGAACACGACCAGGCCCCGGGAGATTCGCCTCGCTGTGACCGCTGCCGGCGGGGAGCGAACGCCCCTGGCGGCGGGCGGGGAAAGGAATGGGGGGAGGGCGAGGAGGAGCCGGAGGCGTCTGCGGTGGGGTTATCAGCGGCAGCGGTCGACCTCGCGCAGATAGAGCGCGCGCGGCGGCAGCGCTCCGGGCAGGGGCGGGGGGCGTGGCCGGGGCGAGACGCGAGCGGCGAGCGGAGGAAGGGAATAAACGCGGTGGGGCAGGCGCGAGGCGCAGACAAGCGAGTTTATCGAAGGCGTCTCCTGCGACGGAATACGTCAGCTTGTTCTCGTTAACGAGCGGGGCGACGGTGTCAGTGGCAGAAACTCGGGGCGGGGAACGATTCCAAACGCTGTAAGCCTGTGCTAGGGACTGGTGCGCAGGAGCGTTGGAGGAGCTGCGGGGAGGGCACGTTGTGAGATGATCTGCGTGGGCGGGGCGGTCGGCGCGGGGAGGGGAGAGTGGGGCGGGGCGCGGGCTTCCGAGAGCGCACACCTGCCCTCTGGGAGCCTGTGGTTGCGGGGGGGGGGTATTGGCGTCGCGGGCGGCGAGGGGCGGGGCGAGGCGCGGAGCGGAGGGGCGGAGAGGTGGACTGACGCGATTAGC